>MU008162.1:1800000-2231600 GCA_010909165.1 Anthoceros angustus
GTTAGAGGAGGGGCTATTCCCGTGGGCGGATCACGAAACTATTGAACTTGAAAGCTTTTGTTTCGGTTGGAAGCCACAAAGGGGCCTTCTTCGGAGCATGTTGTTCATCCCTCAAGAATGTCTTCGTGCTCATTGAGGAGATTGACCATATCATTAGCGTGGGGATAGACCAATTGCTCCCCAACCTCCCTGCTGTTCGGGAGGTGGCGGTGGACAGGCTCTGTTTTTTTGCCCTCAAGAAGTGGAGGTCTTGGCCTTGAGGGATTGGGAGCAAGCAGGCTGAGGGTTGATCTCTTGGGGCCTGCCAAAATTCACACAGCGGCTGCAAAACTTTATCAAGTACACTCCTTGCTTTAAGTACGACCTACATTTCACCAGGCACCTCCTAGTTGCAAATAGGCTCACCCTCCAGCTCTTCACCAACAAAAAGATCCTGCAACCTCCGACACCACCCTCCCTAGCAGATGCGGAATATTGCTGGCCTCCTTGGTAAGGAGAACGTGAAGCAAATTCGACATTTAATCGACCTCAACATCGTCTATGCCCCGCTTTCAATCTTGGCTGAGAAGCTGAAGCGTCGTTTGCCTAGCAGCTTCTCCGTCCAAAGGTAATGATGGTGGAAATGATCCATTGGTGGCCGTTATTGAGATGGCACACAGAAATGACGGTGGTAGATGTGTTGCACTAATGGTGGATACCGAGATGTTGAGCTCTATGTCCTCACCGAAGAAGTCGTCTTCACTAGCTAAATCTTCTAGGTTTCTTTCCTTTTTTCCTTGTTGTTTACTCTGCCCATATGTGATTAAGGGCTTCTATACTAACCATACTTAATCTGATTTTTTTTCACAAAAAAATAAATTCAAATTGAACTCAATTTTATAGGATTGGGTCCAACTCGTTTACTTTCTTACAAGAAAACCTTGCATGGGTCTGTTTACTTCGGAGGCGTTAATTGACACGAGACTTTTTTTAATATTCAGTCCGCTTAGGATTTTAACTTCAAAATGAAAATCCCAAGTTTTTCACCCACACTTTTTGTACACTGTGCACAGATTTTATATGATCTACTAAATCTTTTTTTTGGGTAAGGGTACCATTTGTATGAAATTTCATGTTCCATAGTATGGTTCCACCTTTTTTGTAAAATATTTCTCTTTATCTACTCTAAAATTAACCATAATCTATAGTTGGCCCAAGAATCGCTGGTAACTATAACAATCATCGGGTACATTTACCATGCTTTACTTTTACTTTGCATATCATATCCCCGTGAGCGCCCACTATGACATGATGGGAATATACCAACTGCTAGTTATTTTTGCCCTTTCCAAAAAAGTTTTGCCACGTGCAAAATTCTCTAACAGCGAGCCACTCATTCTACCTTGCTACATGATATTTCTGTTGTGCAATCCCAACAAATGGTACTTTATGCCAGCATTATATTTCGGCCATTTTCATTTGTCAAAACTGATGTCAATATTCTATCATTATAGCGCTTTGTCCTCGTGCACATACCATACATGGTCACACGATAAACGAACAAAATGGAAGGCGCATTGTACGATGGGAGTAGGAGAGGAGGAGAGAATGAACCTACCACCTCCACCACTAGCCACTAGTGCAAGACAATTGCATCGTAAACAGGTGACTCGATACTAAAAGTAGACGGGCGATATATTACTTCTTCTTACCCACAGGAAGAGAAAAAAGAAGTTATAGCTTGGTGGTCAAAGTAACAGCCCTTAAATTCTTTAATAGACTCCAGCTCCCGCCTCGGTCTGTTGTCGAGTCTGCGGGTGCGCCTCGGTCTGAGACTCTGCCCCTCCTTACGCTAAGGAATGGACGTGTGTCGAGATGGCCTACCTTCGTCAATCTCTTTCTTTCCTTTTTCCTTGAATGCAAACAATTATTCTTCGTCTTCCACTCGTACAATTCCTCTTCCAAAATTGGTGAATCAAATACTTCTCCTTCCACGTTACTAATACTACTCTTTTCACACAAGTTCTTCCACTCTAATATGGAACAGAAACAATTCTCGAGTTCGTAATATTTTTAAACTGATGATTTCAATGTAGACATTAGGTTTCACATCTTGAGCATCTTCGGACTCTGACCAAGTCAAAAAAATATCTAAATCTTTTCTCGGTTCTAGTTGAGGTTTACTAAAAACAATATTGAATCAATCAGAGTTTATCAAAGCAAATCGAATCCAAGTAAGTCTTTACTAAAGAAAGAGTATATTTTAGTGTGTTCTTCTTCCTAGTTAAAATGCCTCTAAAGACTTCAAAAACTTGGATGGTTGCCCTACATAATGGTGAGCACGAAGCGCTGAGGGCCAAGGTCAGGCTTGCCACATTGCTACATTGACACATTGCATACATAACGTGCTTGCTTATTTATGCCCATCTACTAATATCTGTGTCTGCGTGGTTGTCTCATCCACCTCAAGCCCTCTAGTGACTCTTCACATTGCCTTAACCCTCAATGATGGGCCTCTCTAGCTATTTTCTTCAAGGATATTCATTGGAAATTAAATTAAGGTCTTCTTGGGTCATATTAATGAATTTAAAATGCGGAAAAAATAGAGCAAGGTTCTAGCGAGGATTTTGCTTCTAACAAGGTATCCCATGCCTGAAACCAATAAGATCTTCAACCAACAGCGTCTGTTCTGAAAGGGGTTTCTCCTGTCAAAAGGGGTTTTGGAAAAAATCCCAACCCTATTCCGCCGAAAACCGAAGTTGGGCTCGTTTTTGTTCAGTTTTGTAGGTGTTCATCCATCGGATTCGGGCATTCTCGGCTCCGGGACCACTTCCTGTCCGGTCATTTACACCGCGGTGGCGCCATGCACTCGTGTGCATGGATACTTTGTCGGTGTGATGAAGGGCCGGACCGTATTCTTCCATAATTTCGGCATGTCGATAGTTTCGCAATTTGTGTGGTTCTATATGTTTTGTATACCAAGTGGGGCTAGGCGCGCGTAAGTGCGCTAAACAAGGTATCGCAAACTTGTGCGCGCACAAGGCAAAAGCAGTCGAAATACATCATTCGGTGAGGAAATATGTCTTCTTGGAGGTGTGGATGTGGCGGAAGCCCGACGACATAAGAAGTTGCACAAATCGGACGTCCACATAGACATGCCTCATCTATCTACCCTATGCCCTAAAGCTATGAAGAATACCCTATCACCTTTCTATCCTCTACGGTGTTTAGTCTCCTTGACGGTGACCTTGTGCCGGATCATCATCAAACATGCCTTCAAAAGCACCAATAGCCGTCCCGGTTCCGTTGCCTCTGCCGCGGGTTCTTGTTGCGATTGGTGCCGGAAGTCGGATGTCTCATCACCAGCGCTTGTCGAACTACACCACCCTTATTTGGATTTTCGTCCAAATCATCATTTTCCTCCAATGCATCTCCTCTCGAACTTGGTGAGTATCTGTTATCTTCAACCCTTACCTTCTTCCACGGCCGGTAGATGTTGAAGTTCGAATAGCTTTGTCTTGATAAGCTCACGTATGCGGACTTGTAGAGTGCTATCCCTTGCAAACGAGAACCCGTATGCCAAAATAAATGTCTCCGATATCAACGATCGATCCGGTGCTTGGGTCGCTTCCTCCGTTGTATAAACCCTCTCTATCAACATTGTGTGGAGCCAATATCTCCTCCGTAGGTACCTTCCTCAAACGCATTGCTATTCTCTGTCACCCACCACCGGACAACTAGGTAAGGTTCGTCACATAAGAAATCCAAGTCTTCCACTTACGCAATCCGAAGGCACATTGATCGTCATCTCACATGGGACGCAATCATATGGCCTCGTCGATCTCGGACACATCCCCATCGAATCTCGCCAACTCGATGGCTGCGGCTCCGGTGGCCTAAAATTCCGACATACATGTGGCCGTTGCGGGGTTCGCGCTGGGCGAATGACAAAGACATCTGGAGCGTCGATGGGATTTAAGTTAAGTTCGGCCTGTCCTGTACCACTCCCATGCTTTTGAAGATCTCGATGGACTCCTCCTCGATTTTGTCGCAAATATCGATGTGATGCCCGTAACGAGTTCCACCATACTTTGTCTTCCGGAGATAGATATTTTTGCATCGGTTCTTGAGGGCTTTCCTAATGGCTGCCAATGATTTATGCGGGTCCAGGTTTCCCATGCGCTTGAAGTGGACATAAAGGCGCCCCTTATATCTTTGGTATTCTCAAGGAACTCCAAACCCTCCAACGGTTCCCAATGTGAACAAGTAGAAAGTGCCTTGCCACGAAGGCGTACATGGCTCCGACTCTTTCTTCCCTTGAAATTTTGAATTGATGTGATAACTATGATTGTGCAAATTCCTTACGCATCTCGTGTCCTCTTTTACCCATCCCATTGGGCGGACAAAAGCTCGAAATCGGCCACCTAAACCATTTTCACTTGGATTGGGTGTATAAGCCCGATGAAGCAAACTCATAAGGGTTTCGAGTGACATTGCTTTTTTGTGCCTGAGACTTTTAGAAAAGCACGAGAACATTTGGTCAACTGCATCATGTGTGTGCCCGACAAGAAGGAAGCCCACCTTCACCTTATCGAAGACCCGCTTCTCGACAAGCATACACAAGTATGCAAACAACAACATATTCTTGTTTTCTCCGCCGTGTTGTCCGGTTGCAAGTAAAACGCCTTCGCGTAACCATCTCATATGTGAGAATAACATCCGGATGATATGAATAGTTAAGTTGGCGTCGTTCGAATATTCGAAGTTCACATACACCGGTCTTCATAATGTTGTTGTATACCAAACAACCCACAACATGGACCCGGATGAGACCATCCGCAAAATCCTTTGGAGGCGGGGAAAATGTGGAGCTCCGTCTTGCTTTGGTCCATCCTGCCTATCGCCATACCAATGTATTTGCTCTGGCCTTTACACTTCAAACGATGTTTTGCAAGTTTTAGTCGCTCTGGATCGCCGACCGATGTTGACGAAGATGCCGCTCATGGACCTCATCACGACAAAAGGATCACATGGTCGAGCGTTGTCCTTGGTCGCGCCGGCGCATGGACCCGACCGGCTGCGCGCATGCGCGCGCGCACAAATGCGCGCACGCGCATGCGCGCGCGCGCGCGCGCACAAATGCGCGCACAAATGCGCGCACAAGTGCGCGCCGCGCGGTCGCGGCGCTCCACTCCGTGCGGCGCGCGCACGCGCATGCGCGCGCGCGCGTGCGCGCGCGCGCGCGCGCACCGCTGGGATCGCGCACAAATGCGCGCACCCCATTTCCTTCCGCCCGCTACCTCCTTTGTGAATGCGCGAGCTTGTGCGCGCGCGCACGCGCATGCGCGCGCGCGCGCACCGGCGGTGGGCGAGCACAAGCACGAGACAAGAGGGAGTGCTCATGATTCCATGGAAGTCAAAAGGAAACTCGGATATGAAATACCTTGTTCTTGTCGGTTCTGGTCATCTCGATGCATCTTCAACGCTTCGCATTGGACGATTTTGAAAACGACTACACTTTGGTATCTTCACTTTTGGAAAATGTTTCTTCCATAAGGCAAGTGAGAATGAGAGACGTTGGTCAACCCACTCTTGAAACCTCCGTTTGTAGTCCCGGAATATCTCTCCTTTGGTATATGAATCGCAAGTTAAAAGCGAAACATTGGGCATGCGTTGTTGTTAGCTTGAAAACTTTTCCATCCAAGCAATGCATTCCGAACATGATCTTGATTGGGCGTCCTTGGAACTTCAATTCGATGACCATGGTGTGTTCGTTAGTACTGCTTCAAATGTTCATACCTCCGCCATCCAATGCGTAACACTTTTCGAAACTTCGTACACAACATTGCAACTGTTGTCTCGGAGAAAATTGAGAACATTAAGTATAGGTTGCTTGTTCTACCTCGAGCAATCCTTGCAAATATATTTCCTGCTGTTCTCGAGGCAATCCCAGGAAGCGATATCTGAGGCTCTCTATATTCTTCTTTCCCAATTGCAGCAAACAACCTGCGCTACAGCAATGCGAAGACCATGCGTTGTGTATTTCTTCAACGCTGCACAGCTTCATGGTCCTCTTCAATCTCCGGCTTGGATAATGTCTACGCTTCACCGGACAATGTGGACTCGAGGATTCTGTGAAAGGCTCGGCTTGGATGCCACTGCCGTGGTGTTCTGTGCCCGCATCCTCCTTCCTGCAAAATTCAGTCCCATCATTCCCGACCTCCTCCATGGAGCGATGAAGAAACAATTTCCGCTGTCGCATTCCATCTTCAGCCTCGTTCCTAATGCGATTTGGCGTGGTATCCGAATGCTTGGCCTACCTCCTCTCCCTTCTTCAACCGGAGTTGTATCGATGATGAGACCTTCCGATGCCTTCCATGCTGGAGTGGTGTCCATGATTGTCACCTTCTCAATCTTCCGGCGATCTGGCGATGCGCTACGAAAAACATCAATCGTGAAACATTTCGGTGTGAGCCATCGGCTTATGGCCTTCCATTCGCCCGACTTGGCCCGCAGTAGGATGGAGAAGCGCTCGCATTTCACCGCTCCTTCAAACTTGAGCGGTGGTCGCAACTATGAGACGAAGAAGTGCTGCGTACTATGGAGTTTGTCCATCCGTGTTTGAACGTTAAAATATGCATACATGATTATGGTGGCGGTTTAACCCGTTATAGTAGCCGCCAATGTTAATTACCAAACGCGTTGCTTGAAATAAGGGCTATAACGGAAACCCTAACCTAACCTTCAACCCGATTAGTTAACCCACGGTTAGGCCCGTTTGAGATTCCTTCCGCCTAAGTAACATGGGCAAGGCGCGTTGGTGTCGACTTGCATCGGTGAGCGTTCGGTGCCCGCCTTGCTTGAGCGATTGCGCGTTGCACAAGGCATCCGCGGTTTTGTCTGGAATCGTGGTGGATGCGCACATGTGAGATAGGAAGAGCGCGCTGGTGGGCGACTTCGTGCTCTTGGGCGTGCATCTCCCATGTGCATCTGCGACTTGAGGGTCTCTCGACAAGGAATCGCGTGTTGGGCATGAGTTGTGTGCTTTGAATCGGTGGTGGTTGGTTGACAGGGAAGACCGCATAGCGTTCGGTGCGTCTTGCTTGAGCGATTTGCAGGCGTTTTCAAACACAAGGCATCCGCGGTTTTGCACTGAGAATCGTAGCTGGATGCGCACATGTGAGATAGGGAAGAGCGCGGGCGTTTCTGGTGGGCGACTTCCAGGTGCTCTTGCAGGCGTGCATCTCTCATGTGCATCTGCGACTTGAGGGTCTCTCCGTGACAAGGAATCCGCGCGTTCCTAGTGGGCGACATGCATCCTTGATTGGGCGATCCGCACAAGGCATCCGCGTTTTGAGCACTTGTCGCGGTTGAGGGCCCAAGTGACATAGGCGAGACCTCTCGTCGGTTGGCAACCTCACATGCGCTTGGAGGCGTCGGACGCAAGGCAACGCAGTCTTGAACAAAACCGGGTGTGAAGTCTTCGACCGGTGTGTGTTCGCCAAAATCGTGTGGGTGACAAAAGGCCTCGGTGTCCGCTTTGTTGGTGCAGCGGTTGGTGCGGCGCCTCGTTGCTTATGTTATGCACCCTTGGTGCTTGGGTGTGAAAGGCACCCGCGGTGTTTGGGTCGCGGGCAGCCTTGGTGCTTGGGTGTGGAAGGCACCCGCGGTGTTTGCTTGTGGCATGCAGCCTTGCTTGGTTGTCCTGAGTGTCGCGTTTGTGGCAGGAAAGGGAGCCTGTGAAGAAGAGGCTTGTGAAGAAGAGCCTTCAGAAAGGGAGCCCGAAATAGCAGGTTTGCGGATCTATAATTTGGCTTGTTTCATGAAATGAAGACAACTTCAACATTCCATTCTTTCCGCATGGTTTGCCTCCGTTTTCCTCTAATGCTTGACGTGTGCATCGGTTGTGACATGTCCATCCCATGCAAGTGCGTGCAAACAGCCAACTTTGTAGAGCCTCAACCTCACAAACCTCCAAAACGCAAAAGGACGAAGCCAATGTCGAAGGGCGAGCTTAGGAAGCGGAAGAGTGCGGCGGAGAGGAGGTTCGGTGGTGGTCATGAACCACCAACATCCGACCATCACTGCAAAGTCGACTCTCCTCCCACAAGGAGCATCTGATAGGAAGAGTGGGCCTTCACAAGGGACATCACAGCGGAGGCCCAAGCCAAGCAAGGGAGCATCAGGGCTGCTGGATGACAGGGCATCAACATTTTTCGATGATATCGGGATTGTGCCAGGGACAACATTGGAGAATCCTTTCTCCACGGCTGAGAAAAATGTGTTGACTGAAATTTGCACAGATCTATCGAGCATCTTGGACAAGGAATGGTGCATACATGAAGAAGGAACCGACTCTACGGAGAATTTTGATCCCATCCCGCTGGGTGAACGGGTATATGGATGCGTTGAGGACACAAGATTGTGGTTGGGTACATTCTATGGGCTTGGAAGTATGAAGTCCGCGAGAATCAAACTCTTGATATGCACAATGAGGGAGAAGTTCTTTTGAGGAATTCTAACGCCGCTGGTATTGAGTGCGGACAACTGATTCCAAGGCGATGCAATACCCAAGACCTGCGAAGTGGACTTGACGCCATGACAAGTGACAAGGTATGTAGCGAAGAGAATCGACCTCACTTTTTTTCGTGATTGCACCATCACGCAGCCATGTCTTTGGGAGATGCATCGGCGCGCTGCGCGCACTAGTGCGCGCACTAGTGCGCGCACTAGTGCGCGCACTAGTGCGCGCACTAGTGCGCGCACTAGTGCGCGCACTAGTGCGCGCATGCGCGCCGCATGCGCGCACTAGTGCGCGCACTAGTGCGCGCACTAGTGCGCGCACTAGTGCGCGCACTAGTGCGCGCACTAGTGCGCGCACGAGGACCGTGCGCGCACTAGTGCGCGCACTAGTGCGCGCACTAGTGCGCGCACTAGTGCGCGCACTAGTGCGCGCACTAGTGCGCGCACTAGTGCGCGCACTAGTGCGCGCACTAGTGCGCGCACTAGTGCGCGCACTAGTGCGCGCACTAGTGCGCGCACTAGTGCGCGCATGCGCGCACTAGTGCGCGCACTAGTGCGCGCACTAGTGCGCGCACTAGTGCGCGCACTAGTGCGCGCACTAGTGCGCGCGCGCGCGCATGCGGACCCGTCCGTCTGGAAGTGCGGACGAGGACCGGTGCCCGCCTTTGTGTACCCGGCCGAGCTGGATGTTTCTGGTTGATGCATCTGGTTAATGGAGGCGTGGTTGTCTTTGTGATGCAGACATTCGGGACTATGCTGGCGTTTGTCCAAAAAGAAATAGTTCTGGGGTTGATGATGATGAAGATGGCCGAACAAGCTTGTGAAAGCGATCCGCTCCGAGATAGCGATGGAGAGGCTAGGAAAAAGCAGTTCGCAACCACGACCAAAGCACCGTCATCAGCCGCGCTGAATATGGGCAATTCTGATGACGATTCAATGGAACAAGAAACAGAGAGGTACTTGCGGCGGTATAGATATTCGGATGACGTGTGCGAGAATATGAAGAGCATGAAACCGCAAATGAAGATGTTGAGGACGAAGAGATGCATCGGACAACCGGCGAGTTGAAGCACACGACAACAACAGAGGATATACATAGCGAGGGTGGCTCAAAACGTTCGTCAAATGTCCCAAGAATCGCCATGCATTGGACGATGCCCAGCTTCTACAAAGTTTGGACAAGAGGGTCAAAGAATCATGAAGGAGCGAGCCGTGTACAACCAACCTCAAGGAGGTAGACGCGGATGTTCGATTTCACACAAGGACGAAAGGTAAACCAAAAAGCGGGGAAAAGAGGAAGAAGTAATGACATTGGAGACACCGGCGGGGCGTCATCACCAAAGTCAGGCCGACGGACAACGAGAGTGGAGCGAGCCCAACAAAGATAAGGACCCGTTACATCAAATTCGAGAGTCAAGAAGAGGTGCATTCCGCATACGATATGGTTGCCATCACCAAGAGAAGCGCAGACTACATTACTCGTGACGCCGATCCAAGAGTGGATGAATCATGGGGAAAACATCTTCCGGAAATTAAAAGGGACCTGCAAGAGGGAGTACTTCCTATGTATGATCGATCCAAGGAGTGCAAGCGTGAGGTCTTTGACAAAGACAAGTTGAAAAGGCAGCAGACACCATGGGAGTATTGGGTGGGAACCACGCTTCTATGCGTTCAACGCTGCGAAGACCCGGAGAACTCACACTTCCGATATGGAAGCTCATATATATGCAGCTTAACCGGTAGATGCGGTGTCCGCCACGATCACAATGTGATTTCCGGAAGAGGATGTCTTTCATTGAGCAAGTCCGGTATATTCACGATGAAATGAAAATCGCGGTGAAGAGGGTATTAGCATTACAATGGATTGGAAGTACAATCTATATCGGATGCTAGGCGTCATCGGCGGCATCGGGAAGAAATGCGACGACGAAGACCGCCGTTACATTGCTAGTGTCCCGCCTCATGTGTGGACACGGGTGGACGAGGTTTTCGATCTTTGGGAGAGGGGTGAGCTTCCCGAGCAAGGTAACCGGAAGAAAGGCAGCAAGAGGGGGAAATCAAAACGTGGGGGCCCGGATACAGAGCCAGCATTGCGGGATCCAAATTTGATGATAAAGCCAATGCATGCGACCAATTGGAGAGTTTTCCAGGGCATGCCTCCAGGTGAAGCGGTGAAAGGATTATGCTGTCTACGCTGGAGAAAGTGATTCAAGGCGAGTTGACCGTGAGCGGCATGAAAATGTGGATAACAAAGGCCAAGAAGTTGAACGTCATCCGCATGATTTTGCTCGACCGAGGTGCAATTCATTTGCGAAGTTGAGAGAATATCCGAGGCACTCAACACCGTAAGATATAGCGAAATTTCAACCGTGTTTGATCACATTGTAAGTACACGTCCGCCGAGTTAGCAAGTCGCAAAACTAGTTTGCGCACTCGTCTTCATGTTCGACCTATGAACGTCTCCATCCGTGCGACAGCGGCAAGAGTACAAAGAGAAGATGATACCCGATAGCTTCAAAGAGCACATCAATGCGGCAAGAAATTGGAAGAGGGTGGAAGATTTGCGGTGGCAGAGGAAGACAACGACGCAAAACTAGACATTTTCCATGTTCAAAAGCAAGCAAAGGTCCGTTACTGTAATAACCGGTGATATTCGTGAAATGGCTGCCTACTTGGGGAAAAGAGAATACAAGTCGTCGATTTACCAAGGGGCAATTTATCGGAGACATGGGATAAGGAGATGACATGTGAGGATTTGGAGAAGATAATGGATGGATTCATGACAATCACCGAATGCAAGACTTTCCGTGATATTTATGCATGGACGGACGGATCGGGATGTCCAAATGCACGCGAAAATGGTGTGAAAAGGGGGTTTATACAATGGTCCGGGAGAAAGACAATTTGGTCTCGGACGAGGGACTTTACGAGCTGCGAGTACATGACATGGGGTATGGTGTTCACCCTTGAAGATATGAGGAAGTGCGTGCATTGTCCAATAGTGCGGCGGAGATTGGAGCAATGCTGCGTTTATTCGACATAGCGCGATCGTGAAGAAACTTTTGAATGTGTCCAACGATGGCCATGTTGTTTCTCCTTACCAAAAGCCAATAGGGTTGATGGTTACGCTATGACCTATTCACGGAAGAGGGAATGGGTTATAGATGGATGCTCGAAGCGGAGTGGAATACTTGCGGCATTCGAAGGAGGCTGTCTGACCAAGAACAGAGGAGCACCATATTCATCGAACAGCGTATTACAGGCCATGAAGTGTTTCCCACAGACGAGGAAGAGTTGACCACCAAACCACACAAACGTGGATATCCGGTTTTTTTTGCCAAGGAGATGGCAGCAGGGAGATCAGTTAAGCCAAGGGCCGCAACGCTACACTTGGTCCAAGGAACATGCGTACCCATCGACCTTCAAGACTTGAGTCAATCACGGGGCGCAGAAGAAGGAGAAAGATGGCAAAAAGGTCCGGATAACCCTAAGAACACGAAGGGAAAGAAGTGCGAAGACCGTAAGAAAGCGACCCTACTTGGGACAACCAACATCCGAGACGCTTTGGGTTTGGCGAGTCCCAAGGTGGAGAAACGCCATATCTTCCTCTTGCTATTTACGATCCATAGCGGGCGAGAACGATGACATCGTCGTCCAGGAGACGGAAAGACAACATTCGCCAAACTAGCTAGAAACATAGACCGATGTCAACTGTTGGGCATTTAAATGTGAGTCTTAAGTTTGTGCACAAATAACATGGCGGTCAGGAAAAAGCTGATCTGAATGTCTCTCGATGGTTTTCTCGTAATTTCGATGCGAGAATGTCCCATATCGTGTATCGCACCAAAAATTGAAATGTTTGCGGGTGACTGTCATGGAGAAATACAAAAAGGTGATTCGGTCTGGTTCCTCGTGTGCCAAAAGGGGTCCGGAAACGTCCGTGTGCCAAAAGGGGTTTCAGGAGAAACCCCTTTTAGAAACGACATTAACCAGGTCGATCAACACAAAACCGATCCTCACGAGAACACTCATGTTTCTTCACTTTAATGGCGAGTTTAGCGATAAGAAACAAAGATGAGCCATTTTTCTTGTGCAACCGGTATAGGCAAGTGGCCACAACATGAAACATTGATCAAGAGCCCAACAAAATTTACATTGATGCGAATATTGTTTTGTGCAGATAGAACATTGTGTGGTACATGTCTGCTCGCCACCAGGACACTCTCAGGGTAGGCCCGGTTAATCTCCTGATACAAATTTTGAGGATCTGGGGTCTTAACTAAGCCAAGGTGGCCGTGTGCAATGGGACGCGCGATCATTGCGCAAGCACCGGTACATTGCCCTCTCTCTCATGGTTCACATTTTAGAGCTCTGCAAAGAAGTGGATATGGCATTTCGGATGTGTTCTCTCCTCGATTCTACGATGCAATTGATGTCCATCTTTTTGAGCTTTGGATGGGAGGAGAGTGCAGCTATTGTGTACAAGGCCAAAAACGGATTTTTCGATTGCTTGACTTCCGCATAAGGTGAATAGTGTGCAAACAACTCAATTTTAACCGCTCCATCGTTGAGGGGTTAAATCTTACAATAGGTTGCAACTAACCACAAGTGCTTATCTCAATTGCATGACGTATTATGTCACATTTTAGATACTGTTTTCTCATATACAATGCATCTTAGCTTTTGAGAAGCATATATTGCTAGCAGTCATGATTCATAATGGCGGAATGCTAACATTATGGATTGTGATTGGCACTACGAAAAGTACTACTCTGGATGGAACTTTTAGTTGCTTAACAAGAAAAGCAGAATTAACTTGTTTGTATGGGGTAAATTCTTTCAAATGTTTGAAGAGAATAAAAAGTTACAAGAATTGGCAATATACAAGAATTGTATGAAACAAGAATTATTGAAAGTTTCATATGGAAGTTTATGGAACTTTCATACAAGAATTGCGTAAATGTAAGAATTATTCCATAAACTTCAATTTGAAATATTTTTTTTGTTCTTGAAATAAGGGCTATAACGGAAACCCTAACCTAACCTTCAACCCGCAGTTAGTTAACCCACGGTTAGGCAAGTTTGAGATTCCTTCCGCCTAAGTAACATGGGCAAGGCGCGTTGAAGGTGCGACTTGCATCTGCTTGAGCGCGTTCTTGGTGCCGTCTTGAGCGATTGCGGCGTTTTCAAACACAAGGCATCCGTGTCGGAATCGTGGTGGATGCGCACATGAGGCAAGAGCGCCGCGTTGCTGGTGGGCGACTTCGGTGCTCTTGGGCGTGCATCTCCATGTGCATCTGCGACTTGAGGGTCTCTCTGACAAGGAATCCAGCGTGTTGGGCATGAGGGTTGTGAATCGGTGGCTGGTTGAGCGCAGCGACATAGGGAAGACCGCATAGCGTTCGGTGCGTCTTGCTTGAGCGATTTGCAGGCGTTTTCAGACACAAGGCATCCGCGGTTTTCGAGAATCGTGGTGGATGCACATGTGGCAAGGCGAGCGTTCTGGTGGGCGACTTCAAGGTGCTCTTGCAGGCGTGCATCTCCCATGTGCATCTGCGACTTGAGGGTCTCTCCGTAACAAGGAATCCGCGTGTTGGGCATGAGTTGTGTGCTTTGAATCGGTGGTGGTTGAGCGCAGCGACATAGGGAAGACCGCATAGCGTTCGGTGCGTCTTGCTTGAGCGATTGCAGGCGTTTTCAGACACAAGGCATCCGTTTTCGAGAATCGTGTGGATGCGCACATGTGAGATAGGTGGTGCGTTTGGTGGGCGACTTCAGTGCTCTTGGGCGTGCATCTCATGTGCATCTGCGACTTGAGGGTCTCTCGTGACAAGGAATCCGCGTTCTAGTGGGCGACATGCATCCTTGATTGGAGGCGATCCGCACAAGGGCTCCAGCGTTTTGAGCAGACCATTTTGAATCGGCGGTTGAGGCGCCCAGTGACATAGGCGAGACCTCTCGTTCTGGTTGGCAACCTCCGCATGCGCTTGAGGCGTCTCGGACGCAAGGCAACGCAGTCTTGAACTTAAACCGGTGGAAGTCTTCGACCGGTGTGTGTTCGCCCAAAATCGTGTGGGTGACAAAAGGCCTCGGTGTCCGTTTCTGGCAGGCAGGGTCGGTGCGCGGTTGGTGCAGCCAGCCTCGTTGCTGGCTTATGTTATGCACCCTTGGTGCTTGGGTGTGAAAGGCACCCGCGGTGTTTGGGTCGCGGGCAGCCTTGGTGCTTGGGTGTGGAAGGCACCCGCGGTGTTTGCTTGTGGCATGCAGCCTTGCTTGGTTGTGCTGAGTGTCGCGTTTGTGGCAGGAAAGGGAGCCTGTGAAGAAGAGGCTTGTGAAGAAGAGCCTTCTGTAAAGGGAGCCCGAAATAGCAGGTTTCCGGATCTATAATTTGGCTTGTTTCATGAAATGAAGACAACTTCAACATTCCATTCTTTCCCGCATGGTCTGGGTTGCCTCCGTTTTCCTCTAATGCTTGACGTGTGCATCTGCGGTTGACAGACATGTCCATCCCACAGCGGCAAGTGCGTGCAAAACAGGCCAACTTTGTAGAGCCTCAACCTCAGCCCAAACCTCCAAAACGCAAAAGGACAGAAGCCAATGTCGAAGGACGAGCTTCCGGGAAACGGAAGAGTGCAGCAGGAGGAGGTTCGGTGGTGGTCATGAACCACCAACATCCGCACCATCACCGTCAGAAGTCGACTCTCCTCCCACAAGGAGCATCCGATAGGAAGAGTGGGCCTTCACAAGGGACATCACATGAGGCCCAAGCCAAGCAAGGAGCATCAGCTCTGGATGACAGGCATCAAAATTTTTCGATGATATCGGATTGTGCTGTGGACCACATTGGAGAATCCTTTCTGCAGAAAATGTGTTGGTGAGATTTGCAGATCTATCGTAATGTACCCGGACAAGGAATGGTGCATACATGAAGAAGGAACCGACTCTACAGGAGAATTTTGATCCCATCCCCGGGTGAACGGGTATATGGATGCGTTGAGGACATGTAAGATTGTGGTTGGGTACATTCTATGGGCTTGGAAGTATGAAGTCCGCCGCAATGCGTAATCAAACTCTTGATATGCACAATGAGGGAGAAGTTCTTTTCGAGGAATTCTAATCGTCACCTGGTATTGAGTGCGGACAACTGATTCCAAGGCGATGCAATACCCAAGACCGCAAGTGGACTTGACGCCATGACAAGTGACAAGGTATGTAGACGAAGAGAATCGACCTCACCCACTTTTCGTGATTGCACCATCACCGCAGCCATGTGCCGAGATGCAGCGCGCACAAGCGCCGACCGGGTACCATGAGAACCGGTCGCGCGCGCATGCGCGCGCGCGCGCGCATGCGCGCGCGCGTGCGCGCACAAGTGCGCGCGCGCATGCGCGCACAAGTGCGCGCACAAGTGCGCGCGCGCGCGCGCGTGCGCGCGCGCGTGCGCGCGCGCACTAGTGCGCGCACTTGTGCGCGCATGCGCGCGCGCGTGCGCGCGCGCATGGACCCGACCGGCTGCGCGCGCAAGTGCGCGCATGCGCGCGCGCGCATGCGCGCGCGCGTGCGCGCGCATGCGCGCGCGCATGCGCGCACTTGTGCGCGCATACGGAGCAAGTGCGCGCACTAGTGCGCGCACGAGGACCCGTTTGCGCGCACTTGTGCGCGCATGCGGACCCCGTCCGTCCGGAAGTGCGGGGACGAGGACCGGGTGCCCGCCTTTGTGTACCCTGAAGCCGAACAGTGGATGTTTCTGGTTGATGCATCTGGTTAATGGAGGCGTGGTTGTCTTTGTGATGCAGACATTCGGGACTATGCTGGCGTTTGTCCAAAAGAAATAGTTCGGGTTGATGATGATGAAGATGGCCGAACAAGCTAGGAAAAGCGATCCTCTCCGAGATAGCGATGGAGAGAGGCTAGGAAAAGCGAACCACGACCAAAGCACCGCCATCACCGCTCAATATGGGAAATTCATGACGATTCAATGGAACAGAAAGCAGAGGTACTTGCACCGCAGTATAGATATTCGGATGACGCCGATAGTGAATATGAAGAGCATGAAACCGCAAATGAAGATGTTGAGGACGAAGAGATGCATCGACAACCGCGAGTTGAAGCACGACAACAGAGAGGATATACATAGCGAGGGTGGCTCAAAACGTTTCAAATGTCCCAAGAATCGCCATGCATTGGACGATGCCCAGCAGCTTCTACAAAGTTTGGACAAGAGGGTCAAAGAATCAGAAGGAGCGAGCCTGTACAACCAACCTCAAGGAGGTAGACGGATGTTCCAGCCACCGCAAGGACGAAAGGTAAACCAAAAGCGGAAAAGAGGAAGAGTAATGACATTGACGAGACACGACGGGCGCGTCATCACCAAAGTCAGGCCGACGGACAACGAGAGTGGAGCGAGCCCAACAAAGATAAGGACCTTACATCAAATTCGAGAGTCAAGACAAAAGAGGTGCATTCCGACAGATATGGTTGCCATCACCAAGCGAGAAGCGCTCAGCATTTCACCGCCTTCAAACTTGGAGTACCGGTCCGCAACTATGAGACGAAGAAGTGCTGCATTATGGAGTTTGTCCATCCGTGTTTGAACGTTAAAATATGCATACATGATTATGGTGGCGTGTTTAACCCGTTATAGTAGCCGCCAATGTTAATTACCAAAACGCTCGCTTGAAATAAGGGCTATAACGGAAACCCTAACCTAACCTTCAACCCGCAGTTAGTTAACCCACGGTTAGGCAAGTTTGAGATTCCTTCCGCCTAAGTAACATGGGCAAGAGCGCTGAAGGTGCGACTTGCATGAGCGAGCGCGAGCGTTGCTTGAGCGATTGCGGCGTGCATAGGCATCCGCGGTTGAGAATCGTGGTGGATGCGCATGTGAGACAAAAGGCGCGCGTGGGCGACTTCCTGTGCTCTTGCAGCGTGCATCTCCCATGTGCATCCGCGACTTGAGGGTCTCTCGTGACAAGGAATCCGTGTTGGGCATGAGTTGTGTGCTTTGAATCGGTGGCTGGTTGAGCGCAGCGACATAGGGAAGACCGCAAGCGTGCGGTGCCCGCCTTGCTTGAGCGATTGCGCGCACACAAGGCATCCGCGTTTTGCATCGAATCGTGGATGCGCATGTGAGATAGGGAAGAGCGCGCTGTGGGCGACTCGTGTGCTCTGCGCGTGCATCTCCATGTGCATCTGCGACTTGAGGGTCTCTCGTGACAAGGAACTGCTAGTGGGCGACATGCATCCTTGATTGGAGATCCGCACAAGGGCTCCGCTTTGAACAGCACGTGCATTTTGAATCGGCGGTTGAGAGAATATCCGAGGCTCTCTATATTCTTCTTTCCCAATTGCAAAGAAACAACTGCCTGAATGCGAAGACCATGCGTTGTGTATTTCTTCAACGCGCAGCCTTCATGGTCCTCTTCAATCTCCGGCTTGATAATGTCTACGCTTCACGGACAATGTGGACTCGAGGATTCGTGAAAGGCTCGGCTCGGATGCCACCGCTGGTGTTTTGTGCCCGCATCCTCCTTCCCGCAAAATTCAGTCCCATCATTCCCGACCTCCTCCATGGAGCGATGAAGAAACAATTACCGCCGCATTCCATCTTCCCCTCGCTCCTAATGTCCGGATTTGGCGTGGTATCCGAATGCTTGGCCTACCTCCTCTTCTTCAACCGGAGTTGTATATCGATGAGACCTTCCGATGCCTTCCATGCTCGGAGTGGTGTCCATGATTGTCACCTTCTCAATCTTCCGCGACGACGCATCATGAAGGCGGCGTACACCAAAACATCAATTCGTGAAACATTTTCGAGACCTGTGCCACCGCCGCTTATGGCCTTCCATTCGCCCGCCCGACTCCGACCGCACGAGTAGGATGGAGAAGCTCAGCATTTCACCGCCTTCAAACTTGGAGTACCGGTCCGCAACTATGAGACGAAGAAGTGCGATTATGGAGTTTGTCCATCCGTGTTTGAACGTTAAAATATGCATACATGATTATGGTGGCGTTTAACCCGTTATAGTAGCCGCCAATGTTAATTACAAACGCTCGCTTGAAATAAGGGCTATAACGGAAACCCTAACCTAACCTTCAACCCGCAGCTTAGTTAACCCACTTAGGCAAGTTTGAGATTCCTTCCGCCTAAGTAACATGGGCAAGAGCGCTGAAGGTGTGCGACTTGCATCCGCGTGAGCGCGAGCGTTTTGGTGCCCGCCTTGCTTGAGCGACGGCGCGTGGACACAAGGCATCCGCGGTTTTGCATCGAATCGTGGTGGATGCGCACATGTGAGAGAAGCGCTGCGGTGGGCGACTTCCGTGTGCTCTTGCGGCATCTCCCATGTGCATCTGCGACTTGAGGGTCTCTCGACAAGGAATCCGTGTTGGGCATGAGTTGTGTGCTTTGAATCGGTGGTCGGTTGAGCGCAGCGACATAGGGAAGACCGCAAGCGTGCGGTGCCCGCCTTGCTTGAGCGATTGCGCGCAAACACACAAGGCATCCGCGTTTTGCATCGAATCGTGGATGCGCACATGTGAGATAGGGAAGAGCGCGCTGTGGGCTTCGTGTGCTCTTGCAGCGTGCATCTCTCATGTGCATCCGCGACTTGAGGGTCTCTCCGACAAGGAACTGCTCTAGTGGGCGACATGCATCCTTGATTGGAGGCGGCACAAGGGCCGCTGATGCAGCACTGACTTTGAATCGGCGGTTGAGGGCGCCCAAGTGACATAGGCCGAGACCTCGTCCGGTTGGCAACCTCATGGCGCTTGAGGCGTCGCAAGGCAACCGCGAGTGAACTTAAACCGGTGGAAGTCTTCGCGACTGTGTGTGTGTTCGCCCAAAATCGTGTGGGTGACAAAAGGCCTCGGTCCGCTTCGCAGTGTGGTTGGTGCAGTGCAGCCTCGCCGGCTTATGTTATGCACCCTTGGTGCTTGGTGTGAAAGGGGGTTTATACAATGGTCCGCAACTATGAGACGAAGAAGTGCTGCGACTTGAGGGTCTCTCGACAAGGAATCCGTGTTTGAACGTTAAAATATGCATACATGATTATGGAGTTTGTCCATCCGTGTTTGAACGTTAAAATATGCATACATGATTATGGAGTTTGTCCATCCGTGTTGGGCATGAGTTGTGTGCTTTGAATCGGTGGTCGGTTGAGCGCAGCGACATAGGGAAGAGGCTTGTGAAGAAACTTTTGAATGTGTCCAACGATGGCCATGTTGTTTCTCCTTACCAAAAGCCAATAGGGTTGATGGTCGCTATATGACCTATTCACGTAAAGAGGGAATGGGTTATAGATGGATGCTCGGAAGCGGAAGTGGAATACTTTGGCACATCGGAAGGGAGGAACCAGGTTGACCAAGAACAGAGGAGCACAATATTCATCGAACAGAACATGTGCCATGAAGTGTTTCCATGCATTTGAGGAAGAGTGGGCCTTCACAAGGCATCCGCGGTTTTGCATCGAATCGTGGATGCGCATGTGAGATAGGGAAGAGCGCGCTGTGGGCGACTGTGCTCTTGCGGCATCTCCCATGTGCATCTGCGACTTGCATCCGCGACTTGAGGGTCTCTCGACAAGGAATGGTGCATACATGAAGAAGGAGAAAGATGGCAAAAAGGTCCATAACCCTAAGAACAGAAGGAAAGAAGAGCCTTCAAAGGGAGCCCGAAAGGTGTTTCGGATCTATAATTTGGCTTGTTTCATGAAATGAAGACAACTTCAACATTCCATTCTTTCCCGCATGGTTTGGGGTGCCTGCTTTTCCTCTAATGCTTGACGTGTGCATCTGCGGTTGACAGCATGTCCATCCCATGCAAGTGCAAAAGGCCAACTTTGTAGAGCCTCAACCACCCCAAACCTCCAAAACGCAAAAGGATGAAGCCAATGTCGAAGGACGAGCTTAGGAAGAGTGCAGCAGAGGAGGTTCGGTGGTGGTCATGAACCACCAACATCCGGACCATCACTGCGTAAAGTCGACTCTCCTCCCACAAGGAGCATCGATAGGAAGAGTGGGCCTTCACAAGGGACATCACAATGAGGCCCAAGCCAAGCAAGGAGCATCGCTGCTGGATGACAGGCATCAAAATTTTTCGATGATATCGGATTGTGCAGGACCACATTGGAGAATCCTTTCTCTGGTGAGAAAAATGTGTTGATCGAGATTTGCAGATCTATCGAGCAGGCCTCTTGGACAAGGAATGGTGCATACATGAAGAAGGAACTGACTCTACACAGGAGAATTTTGATCCCATCCCAGCGCTCTGGGTGAACGGGTATATGGATGCGTTGAGGACACAGAAGATTGTGGTTGGGTACATTCTATGGGCTTGGAAGTATGAAGTCCGCTCGCAATGCAGAATCAAACTCTTGATATGCACAATGAGGGAGAAGTTCTTTTTGAGGAATTCTAACTGTCACCGCCTGCTGGTATTGAGTGCGGACAACCTGATTCCAAGGCGATGCAATACCCAAGACCTGCGAAGTGGACTTGACGCCGCCATGACAAGTGACAAGGTATGTAGACGAAGAGAATCTGACCTCACCCACTTTTTTTCGTGATTGCACCATCACTGCAGGTGCTGGGAGATGCATCAGGGCGCGCACAAGCGCGCGCACTGGGGTACCATGAGAACTCAGTGCGCGCCCTTGTGCGCGCTCTTCTGCGCGCCCTTGTGCGCGCGCGCACTTGTGCGCGCACTTGTGCGCGCGCGCACTTGTGCGCGCACTTGTGCGCGCACTTGTGCGCCGCATGCGCGCGCACTTGTGCGCGCACTAGTGCGCGCACTTGTGCGCGCACTTGTGCGCGCACTTGTGCGCGCATGCGGACAACCCGATTCCAAGGCGATGCAATACCCAAGACCGCAAGTGGACTTGACGCCATGACAAGTGCGCGCGCGCATGCGCGCACTTGTGCGCGCACTGCGCGCGCGCACTTGTGCGCGCACTTGTGCGCGCATGGGTAGCAAGTGCGCGCACTAGGACCTGTTTGCGCGTACTTGTGCGCGCATGCGGACCCCGTCCGTCTGGAAGTGCGGGGACGAGGACCGGTGCCCACCTTTTGCCACTGAGCGAGCGATGGATGTTTCTGGTTGATGCATCTGGTTAATAGAGGCGTGGTTGTCTTTGTGATGCAGACATTTGGGACTATCGCTTTGTCCAAAAGAAATAGTTCGGGTTGATGATGATGAAGATGGCGAACAAGCTTGTGAAAGCGATCCTCTCCGAGATAGCGATGGAGAGGCTAGGAAAAGCGATTCGCAACCACGACCAAAGCACCGTCATCAGCCGCGCTCAATATGGGAAATTCATGACGATTCAATGGAACAGAAAGAGAGGTACTTGCGCCAGCAGTATAGATATTCGGATGACGATAGTGCGAATATGAAGAGCATGAAACCGCAAATGAAGATGTTGAGGACGAGATGCATCGACAACCGGCGAGTTGAAGCACACGACAACAGAGAGGATATACATAGCGAGGGTGGCTCAAAACGTCAAATGTCCCAAGAATCGCCATGCATTGGACGATGCCCAGCAGCTTCTACAAAGTTTGGACAAGAGGGTCAAAGAATCGTGAAGGAGCGAGCCTGTGTACAACCAACCTCAAGGAGGTAGACGCGGATGTTCCAGCCACCGCAAGGACGAAAGGTAAACCAAAAGGGAAAAGAGGAAGAGTAATGACATTGACGAGACACTGACGGGCGCGTCATCACCAAAGTCAGGCCGACGGACAACGAGAGTGGAGCGAGCCCAACAAAGATAAGGACCCGTTACATCAAATTCGAGAGTCAAGACAAAAGAGGTGCATTCCGACAGATATGGTTGCCATCACCAAGTTGAGAAGCGCAGACTACATTACTCGTGACGCCGATCCAAGAGTGGATGAATCATGGGGAAAACATCTTCTCCGGAAATTAAAAGGGACCTGCAAGAGGGAGTACTTCCTCCGCTATGTATGATCGATCCAAGGAGTGCAAGCGTAGAGGTCTTTGACAAAGACAAGTTGAAAAGGCAGCAGACACCATGGGAGTATTGGGTGGGAACCAGCTTCTATGCTCCAACGCAGAAGACCCGGAGAACTCACACTTCCAAAGATATGGAAGCTCATATATATGCAGCTTAACCTGTGCAGAGATGCGTGTCCGCCACGATCACAATGTCAAGGCGATTTCTAAGAGGATGTCTTTCATTGAGCAAGTCCGATATTCACGATGAAATGAAAATCGCTTAAGAGGGTATTAGCATTACAATGGATTGGAAGTACAATCTATATCGGATGCTAGGCGCCATCGGCGACGCTCGATCGGGAAGAAATGCACGACTTGTCGAAGACCGCCGTTACATTGCTAGTGTCCCGCCTCATGTGTGGACACGGGTGGACGAGGTTTTCGATCTTTGGGAGAGGGGTGAGCTTCCGAGCAAGGTAACCGGAAGAAAGGCAGCAAGAGGGAAATCAAAACGTGGGGCCCGGATACGAGCCGGCATTGGGATCCAAATTTGATGATAAAGCCAATGCATGCGACCAATTGGAGAGTTTTCTGGCATGCCTGTGAAGCGGTGAAAGGATTATGCGCTGGAGAAAGTGATTCAAGGCGAGTTGACCGTGAGCGGCATGAAAACGTGGATAACGAAGGCCAAGAAGTTGAATGTCATCCGCATGATTTTGCTCGACCGAGGTGCAATTCATTTGCGGTTGAGAGAGAATATCCGAGGCACTCAACACCGTAAGATATAGCGAAATTTCAACCGTGTTTGATCACATTGTAAGTACCGTGTCTTTTCCACGAGTTAGCAAGTGCGCAAAACTAGTTTGCGACTGCCTTCATGTTCGACCTATGAACGCTCCATCCCGTGCATAATCAAGCAGTAAGAGTACAAAGAGAAGATGATACCCGATAGCTTCAAAGAGCACATCAATGCGGCAAGAAATTGGAAGAGGGTGGAAGATTTGCGAGAGAGTCGGCAGAGGAAGACAACGACGCAAAACTAGACATTTTCCATGTTCAAAAGCAAGCAAAGGTCCGTTACTGTAATAACCGGTGATATTCGTGAAATGGCTGCCTACTTGGGGAAAAGAGAATACAAGTTGGTCGCCGATTTACCAAGGGGCAATTTATCGGAGACATGGGATAAGGAGATGACATGTGAGGATATGGAGAAGATAATGGATGGATTCATGACAATCACCGAATGCAAGACTTTCCGTGATATTTATGCATGGACCGCACTGATGCGGATGTCCAAATGCACGCGAAAATGGTGTGAAAAGGGGTTTATACAATGGTCCGGGAGAAAGACAATTTGGTCTCGGACGAGGACTTTACGAGCTGCGAGTACATGATGATGGGGTATGGTGTTCACCCAACGTTGAAGATATGAGGAAGTGCGTGCATTGTCCAATAGTGCGGCGAGATTGGAGCAATGCTCGCTTATTCGACATAGCGCAATGTGAAGAAACTTTTGAATGTGTCCAACGATGGCCATGTTGTTTCTCCTTACCAAAAGCCAATAGGGTTGATGGTCCCGCTATATGACCTATTCACGTAAAGAGGGAATGGGTTATAGATGGATGCTCGGAAGCGGAGTGGAATACTTTGCATTATCGGAAGGGAGGAACTGTATTCGTTGACCAAGAACAGAGGAGCACAATATTCATCGAGCAGTATTACAGGCCATGAAGTGTTTCCTACAGACGAGGAAGAGTTGACCACCAAACCACACAAACGTGGACATCCGGTTTTTTTTGCCAAAGAGATGGCAGCAGGGAGATCAGTTAAGCCCAGGGCCGCAACGCTACACTTGGTTCAAGGAACATGCGCACCCATCGACCTTCAAGACTTGAGTCAATCACAGGGGCCCCAGAAGAAGAAGGAGAAAGATGGCAAAAAGGTCCGGATAACCCTAAGAACACAGAAGGGAAAGAAGAGCGAAGACCAGAAGAAAGCGACCCTACTTGGGACAACCAACATCTGGAGACGTTTGGGTTTGGCGAGTCCCAAGGTGGAGAAACGCCATATCTTCCTCTTGCTATTTACGATCCGCAACGGCTGCAAGAGAACGATGACATCGTCGTCCCGAGGACGGAAAGACAACATTCGCCAAACTAGCTAGAAACATAGACCGATGTCAACTGTTGGAGACTGTTTAAATGTGAGTGCGCGCACAAGTTTGTGCACAAATAACATGGCCAGTCTGAAGGAAAAAGCTGATCCTGAATGTCTCTCGATGGTTTTCTCTCGTAATTTCGATGCAGAATGTCCCATATCGTGTATCGCACCAAAAATTGAAATGTTTGCGGGTGACCTGTCATGGGAGAAATACAAAAGTGATTCGGTCTGGATTTCCTACGTGTGCCAAAAGGGGTCCGGAAACGTCCGTGTGCCAAAAGGGGTTTCAGGAGAAACCCCTTTTAGAACAGACGCTGTTAACCACTGAGTCGATCAACACAAAACCGATCCTCTGAGAACACTCATGTTTCTTCACTTTAATGGCGAGTTTAGCGATAAGAAACAGCATGAGCCATTTTTCTTGTGCAACCAGGGTATAGGCAAGTGGCCACAACATGAAACATTGATCAAGAGCCCAACAAAATTTACATTGATGCGAATATTGTTTTGTGCAGATAGAACATTGTGTGGTACATGTCTGCTCGCCACCAGGACACTCTCAGGGTAGGCCCGGTTAATCTACTGATACAAATTTTGAGGATCTGGGGTCTTAACTAAGCCAAGGTGGCCGTGTGCAATGGGACGCGCGATCATTGCGCAAGCACCGGTACATTGCCCCTCTCTCTCATGGTTCACATTTTAGAGCTCTGCAAAGAAGTGGATATGGCATTTCAGATGTGTTCTCTCCTCGATTCTACGATGCAATTGATGTCCATCTTTTTTGAGCTTTGGATGGGAGGAGAGAGTGCACTGGCTATTGTGTACAAGACTGGCCAAAAAACGGATTTTTCGGTGCTTGACTTCCCGCATAAGGCTGAATAGTGTGCAAACAACTCAATTTTAACCGCTCCATCGTTGAGGGGTTAAATCTTACAATAGGTTGCAGCAACTAACCACAAGTGCTTATCTCAATTGCATGACGTATTATGTCACAGATTTTAGATACAGGTTTTCTCATATACAATGCATCTTAGCTTTTGAGAAGCATATATTGCCCAACGGTCGCAGTTCATAATGGCGGAATGCTAACATTATGGATTGTGATTGGCACTACGAAAAGTACTACTCTGGATGGAACTTTTTAGTTGCTTAACAAGAAAAACAGAATTAACTTGTTTGTATGGGGTAAATTCTTTCAAATGTTTGAAGAGAATAAAAAAGTTACAAGAATTGGCAATATACAAGAATTGTATGAAACAAGAAATTATTGAAAGTTTCATATGGAAGTTTATGGAACTGTTTCATACAAGAATTGCGTAAACAGAAGAATTATTCCATAAACTTCAATTTGAAATATTTTTTTTTGTTCTTGGAAATAATTATTTTTTTGTTTCATACAAGAATTATTCCATAAACTTCCATATGAAACTTTCAATTGTTTAAAATAATTCTTCCATAAACTTTCCATATGAAACAGTTTCAAGTTTATGAAATAATTCTTGTATGAAACAGGTCCAAGAATTGTATGAAACAAGTAAACAATTCTTGTATGAAACAATTCCAAGTTTCCATAATCTTCCATATGCGTTCCAAGAATTATTCCCTTACCAAGCAACCGGTGTAGAGAGTGTTCGCCAACGTAGTTTACAGGTCAGAAGTGAGCGCAGGAGATGCGGCATCCTCGGTACGAGTGGTAGGTGGGTCTTTTTGTATCTGGACCACGATATTCTTATAGCCGTAAGTAGTTTCAAGATGAGCGATTGTGAGGACTAGTCCCCTTTGGCCAGGTGCCTTCCTAAGGATTATACCCTTCATCTAGGATAGTTGGGATTTCCCATCTGTTTTTCTTACGTAAAATTTTCCTTCCTCTTCCTCTTAAGGTAATATATTAAAAAGAACCTCCCTTCCTCTTTCCCTTAAGATAGTAAATTCAAAAGAGCCTCCCTACTTTTTCCTCTTAAGGTAATATATTAAAAAGAACCTCTCTTCCTCTTCTTTTTAAGGTAACCTATTGATTAAAAAATAGTTAGAAAGGCTTAGAAAAAATTAGCCATTTAAAAAAATTGTTGTTTGCGGAAGTGCCCCAAAACTCGAACAAGCCGGTCCTCGGAACGCGGAAGTAAGGAATTTAGACCTAAAAAGTTCACGTGTTTAGACCTAGAAAAGTTCACGTGTTTACTTGTAGCGGAGCACAAGTCTCCCGCGCTTTACACTTCATTTGCTCGTTGAGCACCAGGCTTGCTTCGCACCTAGCATCCTCCCCAAGCTCTGTCGGACGTTTTTTTTTGGGGCTCTTCGTTATTCGTCGGGTTCGGGGGCGTGCAGGAGGGCTTGACATTTCCTTGTGGCTGCGGCCATGGCGGCACACGGCGCGGACGACGGCACCAGCACACCGGTACACGGCTCTTCCGGTGTACACAACGCGCATGAGGAAGAGAAGAAGCCGCTGGATGGCTCTCAGCACATCAACCTGAAGGTCAAGGGCCAGGTAACGCTTCTAGGGTTGAGCTCTTCCTGTCAAGAAATTGATGGCTGTGAGTCTGCTCTAGGGTTGGCTTGCTATTGGAAGCTCGGCTCGAGTGTGCTTGCTCAAGAACTCAGGTTGCGCTGTTGGATGGTGTGTTCTTAGTTTCGGGGGTTTTCTGTGATTGTTTCGGTAGGATGGAGGCGAGGTATACTTCAGGATCAAGAGCTCTGCTACTCTGCGCAAGCTGTTTACTTCCTACTGTGAGCGGCAGTCAGTTGATGCCAGCTCTATTGCCTTCCTGTTCGACGGGAGACGCCTCCGCGCTGATCAGACCCCTGCAGAGGTTTGCAATCTTGTTCGCTTTCTTCTACTTTTAATTCTCCTGTATGACGTCCGGAGAAGCAGTCTAATTCATGACGGGTATGTGGTTTTGGCAGCTGGACATGGAAGACGGAGATGAGATAGATGCCATGCTGCATCAGACAGGTGGCGGAGCCTATTGACAAGTACTCCGTCACTAGTTTCAGTGTACATTAAAGTATGAGTCGTAAGACGGGGTCTGCAGGAGTCTGTCCCCCGTATGCAGTCTTTTGATTCATCGGTAAGTTTTTGGATGGATTTGTCCAAGGGCTTAGTATGGTGAACACTTCTCTTAGTTGTTTAGGTACCTTTCGAAGAACGTTAGAGTGGGGGATACAGATTATCTCGGATGATATCAAACAACTTGTGCTCTTATGCCATCCACGACTGGCCTCGTAACGTCCTGCGACGGGAAGGTTACTGGACCGTTCCTCACCTTCTGTCCAGGCAATTTTGCTGCCATACATGAATCTGTCTTTGCCTGATGCATGAATGGGTCTTTTTTTGGTTACTATGTGGATACCTTTAAACGGAGACTTGCTTAATATACATGTTTGGTGTTGGCTCGGGTATGTTACACGAAGAAATGGATGTCGGTTATGTTCAATATTCCTCTCCCTCTTCTCCCTCACCTTCACCAGAGTCGACTCCTACCTCCTCGTAGTCCTTCTCCAGCGCTGCCAGATCCTCGCGTGCCTCCGAAAACTCTCCCTCCTCCATCCCCTCTCCAACATACCAATGCACAAAAGCTCGCTTTGCGTACATGAGATCGAACTTGTGGTCCAATCGTGAAAACACCTCCGCAATGCTAGTGGAGTTGGAAATCATACAAATGGCTCTTTGCACCTTGGCCAAGTCACCTGCACACATCCATTCACGTGGGTTTTCAGCATTGGCACGGAGGACGGAAACTCCATCGTTTCCTTAAACAACCATGTGGTTAGTCTACCTCCAGGGACGACAGTCGGAGGCTGGTAGTTGATGCCACACTTGAATCCAGTGGGGCACCAATCCACAAACTGTATTGTCCGCTTTGTCTTGATGCTGGCAACAGAGGCATTCACATCCTTAGGCACCACATCCCCTCTGTACATGAGGCAGCAGGCCATGTATTTTCCATGGCGGGGATCGCACTTGGCCATCATGGAAGATGGCTCAAATGCGCTGTTGGTGATTTCTGACACGGAGAGCTGTTCGTGGTAGGCCTTCTCGGCGGATATGACCGGTGCGTATGAGGACACCATGAAGTGGATTCTGGGATAGGGCACCAGGTTTGTCTGAAACTCGGTGATGTCCACGTTGAGTGCGCCATCGAAGCGCAGGGAGGCCGTCAAGGAAGAAATCACCTGGTTCCAAAAAGCATGAATTCAACACTTTGCCAACCTCACTGAGCTGACAAGAGCATCGCAAGATGTTGTTAGAAACCCTAACCTGAGACACGAGGCGGTTGAGATTGGTGTAAGTCGGGCGCTCGATGTCGAGAGACCTGCGGCAAATGTCATAAATTGCCTCGTTGTCCAGCATGACTGCCACATCCGTGTGCTCCAAGAGGGAGTGCGTGGACAGCACGCTGTTGTAAGGCTCCACCACCGCAGTGCAGACTTGCGGGGAAGGGTAGACGGTGAAGCCGAGCTTGGACTTCTTGCCGTAGTCCACAGACAGCCTTTCGAGGAGCAGCGATCCCAACCCCGAGCCTGTGCCTCCTCCCACGGCGTTGAACACCAGGAAGCCCTGCAGCGCCGTGCAGTTGTCCGCCAGCTTCCGGATTCGATCCAGGCAAAGGTCCACAATTTCCTTGCCGACTGCAAGGCAAAGGAAGGGTGAGCTTCCGGATCCAGGCTAGGGTTCCACAGACTCCTCAGTTGCAGCTGCATCTACTGGTATGCAGCTGGAGCTACCTGAGATGCTGCAGGAATTCAGAACCCTACGTACTTGTGTAATGGCCTCGCGCGAAATTGTTGGCGGCATCCTCCTTGCCGCTGATGAGTTGGTCAGGGTGGAAGAGCTGCCTGTACGTGCCGGTGCGCACCTCGTCGATCACCGTAGGTTCCAGATCAAGGAAAACTGTGCGCGGGACATGCTTGCCGGCCCCGGTCTCGCTGAAGAATGTGTTGAATGCGTCGTCCCCTACACCGATGGTCTGGTCGCTTGGCAGCTGGCCGTCCGGCTGCGAATAGCAGAGGATTGAGAATTAGACACAGCGGTAGCTGCCGGTGACGGTGCTGCTCTCCGGATGCGAGTGGGACGCGCTGGTAGGTACTGGGTTTGCGTACCTGGATGCCGTGCTCCAGGCAGTAGAGCTCCCAGCACGCATTCCCGACCTGCACTCCCGCCTGTCCGATGTGAATTGAGATGCACTCTCTCATGGTCGTTTTCCTGGAGCCTGGAGGCTGATCGGAATGCAATCAGAGTTTGAGAAGAATGTGGCGATGTGATCAGCAGATGAGTGGGAAGGGAGCAAGGGACTGTGGCTCGGACGCACCATACAACCTTTGCAGCCCGTCTATTGCGGTTTCTCGCCACCATGGACCGTTGTGCCTACGGTTACATAAAAGCGGTTGGCCCTTGGTATCCCTCCTGTCCGGGTATTATGAACGGGCCTTCGCCCAAGTAAATGTTTAATATTTTTTGTACACCTGCATTGTTTACGGCCGAATCTGTGGCGCAATGGTAGCGCGTCTGACTCCAGATCAGAAGGTTGCGTGTTCGATTCACGTCAGGTTCATTTTCAGTGCTAGTATATTCAGAAACCTTAGAGTCACATTATTTCATTTTATTTTTTCTTTGTACAGTTAAATACAAATTCTCAAATTCTCAGACTTACAGAAAGAAGTACAAGCTTATTAATAGTTTTGTTATTTTATTTTGTTTTTTCTTTGTATAGTTAAATAAAAATTCTCAAATTCTTATACTTACATAAAGAAGTACAAGTTTCTCCTATAAATCAGAGATCTTTTATCCGTCTTTTCTTGCAAATCGGTGTGCTTACAGGAAGCCCGGAGGACATCAGACTTAACTGTCCAGACATCAACTCCGTTTCAAGGTGAATGCAACATCACACCCTGTCTCCAGCTGTAGGATTGAATAAAACAACTGGGGGGTGCAATGGAAGTGCAAGATGCAAGATGCAAGATGCACGGTGCGCAAACACACACACAGTCAGCCACCTTCCAAAAACCTACATCCCTTTCACGAAAAGGGCAGCATCATGCACCTATACACTCACCTTCCAGATATCAGAGCAGCCGGAAGGATCACTGCCAATTATCCACCAGCATCAGGTTGGCCATGTCCTCGCAGAACGTGCATGGCACTCCACAGCAATTACCGGTGCACGCCATCCAGCAGCTGGCTCTGATGCAAAAGTGACTGTCTCAACTATGATGGAAAAACAACACAAGGGCCTGTATCTTCCTGGCCTAGGACCTTCCCGATGGGTACAGCTTCGCAGTGTCCACGCTGAAGGAGGGGAGAGGAAAGTATGTCTGCGTTCCAAACCTTTCACCTCCACGCTGCTCCACTTTCAATAATTCGAAGCCTAAGTTAGATCAGGCACTGTCCACCGAACAAGAAGCTAGAACTCTGGACGAAGGATTAGGAAACTTTGTCACTTTGCAATGTAATTCCTAAAGAAGTTGGTAGCCTAGGATCGCATGTGTGAAGATCGTGCAAGAGGTAAGCAAGAGGGACGAGAGCAAGTTGGAATCGAAAGATGATGCAAATCACACACAAAGAAAGGGTCTTATACAAAAACGGTTATTGATGGTTATTAATTAATGAATAATAAATCTAAACCTAATTTAATTGTAACTGAAATCACCATTATGTTTTAACACTTATCTATTCCAAGATAAGCTGTATTCCATTACTCCCACTTAGTTGCAATTAGGATTTAATTGATAAGCTTGAAAATATCTTGAAAATTGACTTCATAATAGAAAGTGTACTCCCACGATATAAACAGAAAAAGAGTTCCAGCAAGTGTGACGATCACATAACACAATAAGGCTTCATCCAATCACCAAGCCAAATGAAAGAGGAAATCAACTAATGAGCTGTTCCTGCTTTGCTCACAACAGGTATAAATTGCAGCCCAGCTGCCAAAGTATGTTTCTCATGTACCAACTTTGGCAAAGACTTTGTCAAAAGTTCAGCCACATTTTCTGAAGTGGCAACATAGTCCACTATTACCTCTTTACACTCTGCTGCTTGTCTTATAAAATGATGAGCAATCTCGATATGCTTACTTCTAGCATGAAAAACTGGATTCTTCGATAAAGCAATGGCCGACTGGTTGTCGCACCAAAGTTGAGTTGGTCCTTCATGAAGCTGCTTAAGTCCACTTAAGAAAGATCTAATCCAAATAACCTCTCTAGCAGCTTGTGTCATGGCACCATATTCTGCTTCCGTAGAGGAAAGACAAATAGTAGTGAGCTTTTACTTGACCAAGAGATAACCGATCCACCTAAAATGTACAAGAGGCTGCAATACTACATCTAGTGTCCGGGTCACCACCCCGCATCACAAAAGGACATTAGCGCAAACCATCCGTTGCTTAGAAAACGTAAACCTTTGCATGTGTTCCTTTGAGGTACCTAAAATCTCTTCATCGCAGCCCAATGTGGTGGTGGTTCTCTAGAAACCGACTTACATTACTAATCGCATGTGATGTCTAATCTAGTCCAACTCGATAGATAGATTAAACAACCAATGCCTGAAGGCTTGAGTGCCATCTCGGCCTTTTCTTCTTCTGTTGTCGGGCATTGTTCCTTAGATAGCTTTTCACCTGTAGACATAGGTGTGCTTACTGGTCGTGCATCCTCCATCTTGAACCTCTTAAGTAGTTGATGTACAAAATGCTCTTGATGAATATCAATAGTGTTATCGCGAGTGTTAAAATGGAATTGAATGCCAAGAGAAAAAGATAACTGCCCCAAATCAGTCATATCAAACCTCGCCAAAAGTATTGCTTTCATTCTTGCCATAAGAGTTGGTGAAGTGCTAAATAAAATATTATCATCCACATAAAGTTAAAATGATAAAATCATTGTCATCCCATAAAATATATACGCTATCGTCATTCAAACATGTGAAACCCAATTCTATGAGCAATGCATGAAACACTTCATTCCATGCACGGGAAGACTGTTTAAGACCATAAAGTGTTTTTAAAAGTTGACATACTTTGTTAGGGTCTATAATAAAACCTTCCGGTTGAGCCATGTAGATGACCTCATCTAAGGTGCCATTAAGAAAAGCAGTTTTTATGTCTAACTGATGTACGAGGAGATTGTAGCGAGCAGCAAGGGCAAGGAGTATTCTTATGGAAGTAGACTTAACAACCGGGGCAAATGTTTCATTGTAGTCTAACCCCGCTACTTGACTATATCCCTTTGCCACGAGGCGAGCCTTATACCTACCAACACTACCATCTGTTTTGAGTTTTTTTTGGAAGACCCACTTACAAGCAACTGGTTTACGACCAGGAGGGAGATCTACAAGAACACAAGTTTTATTAGAAATGAGAGATTGATATTCAAACTCAATAGCCTTCTGCCAAAAGGAAGCTTCAGGCCCTTCAATAGCTTCTCTATAGGTGGCGGGTTCACCTAATGAGTCTGCAACACTAAAAACGTGAGCAGGTGGAAAACATGGTTCCTCTACAGCAATACCTGCAACATACGGAGGCTCTTTCCACTCTGACCTTGGAGGACGGTGTCTGGTAGAACGACGTAGAACTTGAGGAGGCTCTTCATTGGCTTCAGTAACTTCATCCTGTGCAGGTTCAAGTACAATAGTGTTATCAGTCACCTCTGGAAGAGCAGGGTGATCATCGTCAGTTGCAACAATGGGAGTTGGAGCTACATGGGTGATTGGAGCTGAAGAGTTGTCAGCCCCCTCTGAAGCCAAAGAGGAGTATCCTCAAAAACAATAACAAAATAATGATTTGTATTTATTAGATGACATCTAATAAATACAAATCATGAAAAAGGGTGCCTATGAAAAGGTCCTGACTTGATGGAACATGCTTTACAGTGCAACCAGATTGATCAAAGCACACTCGGCAAGAGTGTTCTTGTGACAACTTAATCACTGACATCAAATTTTTGGTCATAGATGGGACAAATAAAACACCAGAAAGTATAAGTGAAGACTCGTCTGGGAGCTGTATGACCACTGAGACCAAGCCTTTGATGGAAAGCCCACTGTCATCACCCAAAAGCACAAACTGATTGGCATCATATGTGGGTGAGAAAGTTTTAAATGAGTGTCTGTCAAAACAAATATGACTAGTGGCTCCAGAATATAAAAACCAAGTTTCTACTTGAGAATGGACAGATGAAAGACAAACAGCTAAGATTGTGGGTGACTTAGCTTTTGTTGTTATGACATTTGATTCAGGGAGACTTGTATCTCGTCGAGGCTCACCGGCCTTTTTCTTCCGGCAATCCTTCTCAATATGGCCGGGTATCTTGCACCAATAGCAGGTCATATTTCTGCTTTGCTGCTACTATGGATTATATGTGGAACGCTGAAAATTTTGGTTGGGGAAGCCACGTCCCCTGCCACGTCCTCGAAAGCCCCCTCTGCCTCGAGAAGTAAACTAAACTCTTGAGTTTGATTGACCACTTGAGCTGGCCTTCATTTTATTAAGTCCACGAGTCCTCTCCTCTGCTAGAAGAGCTCCAAACACCTCCTGAAATATAATAGCAGGAGTTGCACCTGCAACTGTTGATTGACCTGCTGTTCTTATCATGGCACTCTGTGCGCTTACAAAAGATTGATATGCTTCAGGTAAGGTTGCAAGTAGGCTGACAGCAGCCTAGACTTCACTCAAATCTGTTTCACAATATGAAAGGTTAGCACGACAAGTGCGAAACCGGTTAATGTAAGACTCCACGGGCTCGTTATCTTTCATGCGGAGGCTGAAAAATTCCCTGAAGGCTTGTACTAAGGAGGCTGAGCTCCTATCCTTATAAATCATCTTAAAGTTATTCCACACATCACTTGAAGTGGCAGCACCCAAGGTATGTGTCATCATATTCCGATCTAGAGCAGAAATAATAATAGTTCTCGCAAGCCGATCCTTCCGTTGCCATTCCAAAATGAGATCAGGGGCGGCTCTTGAAGCAGGAGCATGTTCAGACTCGTCTACAACCCCCATCAATTCATTTTCTTCTAGAATTTGGGACACCCGCATTGCCCATATAGTGTAATCTGTTCCATTAAATCTATCTCTATCCTTGAACTCTATCCTAAGAGGAGTAAGAAAAGCGGGAGGCAAAGAAGAAGGTCCCGACATGTTTAATCTAGATTGAACAGCTTGTGGAGAAAAATCCCATACAGAATACTCTACAGGTGTTTCTGTCTCTAAAGTTTCAAATAAATTGCCAAACAATGTATTGAATGCTTCACTATCATCACTATCATAATTGAGGTCAAAATACATAAAAAAGAATGATTAGTACCAAAGCATATTGAGCTAAGAAAAATTGATATGTATTTTATAAAAGCATATTTGGAGCAAGAAAAAACTTTGGTATAGTGGTTAGTAATTCCGCCTACCCACCCGGGTTCAATACCACTTGTGACACCCGGGTTCGATTCCCGTCAGAAACTTTGGTATAGTGGTTAGTAATTCCGCCTACCACTTGTGACACCCGGGTTTTATTCCTGTCAGATGCAGTGCCTCCAGGTTTGAAACCTTTTTTTCTAATTATTTATTTATTTAGTTCGCAATCGCTGATTGACCGTTTTATCATGGCACTGCGCTTACAAAAGATTGATATGCGGTTTGTGTTCTCCTTTCGCAAGGATGTCGCGGCCTCCAATTTGTGGCCGCGGGGCATCTAATCTGCGATCGCTCCGCAGCGCACCGGCTAGGCTTCAGGAACACGGTGGCAAGTCACCAGCAGCGCCACGAAATTGTCTGAGATGCTTCTGGACCACGGATTCCTTATTTTCAAAATGTGCCCGCTACTCAACAATTCTGACGTGCCGCGCGTTTGATACGCCCCCACATCGCGACTGTAAACGGCCAGCATCACCTTTGAATTGTGGCAGAATTCCATCGGGGTTGATTGGGTGCGGCGGATCACGGCGTCTCACACGCTTGGGTGCAGAAAGTCTTGAAATCGCTGAACTGTTATGCGGTTTGTGTTCTCCTTTCGGGCAAGGATGTCGCGGGACGCCTGCTGCATTTTTCCAGGAAGTGGAGTTGGTCCGCACTTTTATCGATCTAGGTGTCTCCCCGTCGTGTTGCAACCCTCATCATCTGTTTTCTGCGTTGCTCTATATGCTTCAATGTTTGCTACTTTGCTTGATTGGAGGCAAGTGGGATGTACTCTCCTCTTCCTTTTTTTTTTTTTTTTGAGAGAAGCATAGCTGCCCCATGAGGATTAGCTACATGGGGGATGAGCAGAATCAAGGCTATGATACCATTGACGGTTATTGACGGTTATTAATTAATGAATAATAAAACTAAACCTAATTTGATTGTAACTGAAATCACCATTATGTTTTAACACATATCTATTCCAAAATAAGCTATATTCTATTAATTCCCACATTATGATTTGTATCATTGGTTGTTGGGTGAATAGTGACTGGTCAAAGTGTGAACTGAGGTCCCTTGGAAGACCTTCATGTCAGGGACACAGAAGGCAAGAATCACCAAAATAAGCCCTTCGGAAAAAATATAATACTGATACAGAGCTCTTGGCAGACTACCTACTACCTAGTATTTCTCTTCACCACCAGATGCTATCCATTCCACACAATTGGTGGGGTTCTCGCCTCATGAGTCAAACAGATCAGCTTATTGCTGCACTACAAACCCAAGTTAAAAAAATCTCGTAACTTAAGCCTGATACCTTCCGTCTGTGCAAGACAGGAAAGTGACATGCATCACCCTTCACACCTCGTGAGAGTCCTCCATCTCTGTGCATGCAGCTAAATGTACAACATCAGTCCCAGGAGATGCCACTGAATGCACACTCAGTTTATTCCCTCAGTTCACAGGAGCAAATGATCGGATACTGAAAGATTTCATCCATTCTAGTATCCGAGAATTTGCTCCCCGAACAACCTAAGAGAACATGGTCAATCTTGCGAACGTCAGGTCTACATGCAAGGGATCTGTTGCCGCAGGGGTTGTAACGTATCAGAACCTGCGCGGAAGAGGAGCTCGGGGTTTCTCCCAACCTCAAGTTCAGCCTCTCCATCTTTCGGACTAACATCCCCGTCTTCTCCCGAGAGAGCCTCTCGCGATTCGGTGACGGTAGGAGTGCCTTCAGAACTCTTCCCGGCTGTCGAGAGGTCACATGTGGCAACAGAATCAGGATTCCAATTTTGAGCATGCGTGTCACTACTGGAAGCGTCCTCAATTGCTGCTGCATCCTCCAATTCTGATTCTCCACAGCCATCTACAGCCTGATGGTCCACATTTCCAACAGGGGAGGACTTTGGAGACACTTCCATTTTCTCTCCAGTGGTCCCCGACCCTTCAGCGACGAGATCTGCCGCACCCACAGCCTGCACATCCTCGGGAGCGGGTTTGCCCACAGGGTCAGCCACTTCTCCTTCCGAGGCAGCTACTTCAGCTGCGGTGACAACTGGCCCTGCAGCTTGGACAGGTGGCTGCCATCCAACTTGCCGATACATGGGGACAAACTCCGCTGCATTCGGATTCAGAGGTGACCTCAGAGGTGGTGACGTGGATGGAGGAATGCTGATGACAGACGGTACATTCCTGCTCTTCGCTTCATCTCCACTGCCAGATGTCCCACGAACTGCTTTGAGCCCGCCCGGGCCCTGATGATTTTTCCTCATGGGAGTCACTGCAATGGTCGTTGGGATTGGAGCCAGGACAGGGCGTACCGGAACAACTGCTGGGATGGCAGGTATTTTCCCGTCCTTGAAAGGCGTGATTGCCACAGTCCCCACGGTCACTCGCAAGAGAGGAGCAGTTGGCTTGAATGAAGGAGCAGCTGCTGATAATCTCCTCGCCTCAACAGCTGGAGACTCCTCCGCAGACTCCTCCGCGGAGTCCACAGACTGCGAATCCTGCACAGCATCTGCATATTTCTTCTCATCATCTGTCAAGCATTTCTTATCTTGAAACCCCTCACTGTCCCCATCTGAGCCTTCCCCTTCCTCAGGAGCATGCCTAACCGTCTCCTGTAAGTAGACAATTGCAGGGTCTTCCAATACAGACTCCACAATCTTCGGCAATATTTCAGCTCCCTTGAGAGCAGTATCTTTCTCCTGTGCTGCCTGCTGCGCCTCTTCGTCAGCCTTCGCACATTCGTCTGCCCAGCTGAACACTACCTTGACAGGCTTCTCTGGCCAAGACGGCACCTTCTCATCGGTACTCGAATTCACGACCAGTGCAACAGGCACAGCCGCGCTATCAGACTGCACCTCCTCTACCTCTCCGACTGCACTGGAATCCTGCACACTGGTGTCCTGTACTGGCTTGGCCTCCTCCCTGACCGATTTAATGTCCAGCATACCACTATCGCCGCTAACCTCCGGAGCCTCCTCCGCCTGCTTGGAGTCCAGCAGCTTCTTCTCCACTGAGCTCGATCTCAGGTCAGGAACCTTCCTCTCCGCGAACTTGCCGTTTTGCACCTTCCTCTCTGACAGTTTTCCTTCCTCTACCTTCCTGTCAAGCGATTTGCTCTCCTGTCCCTTCCTTTCGAAGACCTGGGCCTTCTTCTCGAAGGTTTTGATGACCGGAGGCTTCTTCTCCGGCACCTTCTGGTCTTGCAGCTTCTTCTCCTGCGCCCTGTTTTCCACAGCTTTCCTGTCAACCACTTTGCTGTCCAGCTTTTTGTCAACTAGCTTCTGCTCGACAGTCTTCATCTCCTTACTCTTCGCTTCATTAGTTTCCACCTTGACTTCCGCGAGTTTGCTCTCCGGAGGGGATGAATCAGTCACCTTGGAATATGTGGCACCCACTGTCCCAGGGGGTGCCAAGGCAACTTCCTTGTAGGAAGGTGTGGTCCTCACTCCAGAACCGGGAGTGGCTGCTGGGGCAGTGCTCACCACAGGCCTTGCCGGAGGAGTGACGACCTCAGGCTTCGAAGCCGGGGTGCTACTCTCTGACTGTGGCCCTGCGTTGGGTGAGGGAACACTGTCTGCAGCAACATTGCCAGCAACAGGCTGCACCTTGACGGGAGCTGCAGGCTTCGGGAGTGCCGCCGTTTCAGCTAGAGTTGCTGCAGAGCTAGTTGTTGTCGGCAAAACAGTCTTCCCACTAGAACCTCTAGCAATCTTCTTCACCTGCTCTCCGTGCGAACCTGTTGGCAAATTTCCGCTGAGCTTCCTCCTCAATGCTCCAGAACCTCTATCTTTGTCACGCAGACCCATCTGCCGCAGCTGAGCATTATTATGCACATTCTGCAGTTTGGAACCAGCATGGACTTTGATGCCCAGTCTCCTGTTGCTGGACATGGAGGATCGGTTACGAGACACTGCTTCTTGCCAGCCCTCATCCTCGGTAGTAGCTTCACGTAACACTGTGACAGGAATTTCAGGTGGAATAGCGGGACGTCGTTCCTCACGAGGTGTTGAGTTATCTTCAGAGGCAGAGGTGGTCTCTGGAGCACTGGAAGAGTTGTCCCGTGTGTCTACCTCCCCTGCGTCTATCAAGTTCTTATCCTCCGCTTCAGTAACCAAGAATACTTCCGTCTCCCTGTTCAAGTCGTCTCCCGATGACGAAGTTGGCAAACTACCCAAAAAGCTTGCCTTGCCCTTAGACTGCAGTCACCGGAGACAGGAGTCAGGTACAAGCATAAGAAGAAGGAGTCCTTGGATAACAGAAAGATCGCTCAGTATCTCACCTTGGTTCTGCGCGTCTTTCCTTTGCTGAGATCCAGCTTCCCTTTCCCATCTTGCTCAGCATTGATATACTCAAGTAAATCTGACACACTGTTCGTGCAACGGTCAAGACATGCAGATGCAAGTGGACGACATGTTCGTAGGCATGAATCACTCAGCACAATCTGCAAGATGCTCTTCAATATAAATACCTCAGATGTCCTTTACTCGCAATCGAAGCATCAGGCTTGGGAGTCCCAGTCCGGGCTGCCTCCTGCTGCTCTAGGGCCTTCGAGTCGAAGTACTCAAGCCAGGCAGCGGCATCCTGGGTACGGAGATCCTCTGGCCCCAGCTTGGCTTGAAGAATTTGCAGTGTGGTCTGCTCATGCTGGACACTGAGCGAATACGCTTCCATGAGGGACAACGCAATGGCAATGGCGTGGTAGCTGGCTGCCGTCTGCAAACGGTGGTCAACAATATGTAATTAAGAAAAATGACACGCGCAGTTCGCCGGACTGCAGAAATATTTAAGAGGTTCAAAGGCTAACCTGAATGTGATCAGCCCCCAGAAGCCTTTGGTTGCACTTCAAGGCCTCGTGGAGGTATCTCAGGGCAACATGAATATTCCCAAGACCCTCCTCCATCATTGCAACGTTGATGTAAGTGGCCGCCGTGTTTGGGTGGGACGGGCCGCAAGTGAGATGTAGAAGATACAGAGCTCGGTTCACATATCTGACAATTTTTGATCCTCAGCACACTCTTACGAGACGTAGGAAAGAGATGTGTGTATAAGTAGGAGACTTACTTGAGGGCCAGCTCCGTATGTTGGAGACGATAGTAGAAGACAGCGAGATCGCCATAGCTCTTCATGGTATCGGGGTGGTCAAGCCCGAGCTCTCTTTCATTGATATCTAGAGCTTTCTGTTGATAAATAGTTGCCTGGGGAAGGAATCACACAGACAAGGTAAAGATGGTATCTGCACACGAATACATCAAGAAACACTTGGATAAATGAGGCTACCTGATTAAAGTCTCCTGTGTGGTACAAGACAACGGCCAGCAAACTGTACGCTCCAGCAGTCATTCGATGATACGGTCCACATACAGCAACGAGCTTTGCCAATGCCTACATTCGAATCGACTGCAGTGTTAGAGCGTTTCAGAGCAAAGGCACCTTGACACCATTCTCACAATGTAGACACATACCTTAGTACCAAAATTGACTGCATCGTCGAGCTTGCCTTTGTCCAGAGCAGTTTTAGAGGACTCCAGTAGAGTGCGACCGTCAGCAGAGGAGCAGGCGACTTGCTGCGGAAAAAGCCCCGGTCAGCAATTTGAAACCTGACCACGAGACACTGAAATCCGATGGACAGAAATGACTAGGGACAAGACCCATTACCTTGTACACAGGAACCATGCTGATAATATCCAACTTCCTGAAGGGTGTGGGGGTATCCAGCTCGTAGTCGCGAGGAACCATCTCAATCCCAACCTGACATGAGGGAGGCCAGAGTCAGGGTCCACACTGAAAACATACCAAGCAGCCATGAGCCACTAAAACTGCCGGCAACCTTGTGGCAAAGTCCACGAAGGACAGCATATTTCCGCAGCTCGTCCCGGGTATTCTTGGGAAGCTTCCACCCAAACCTCTTCTCCACAAATGTCTCCACCCAGTGCCACATCAGGATGTCTGGTCTATCAAGCAACTCATCGGCTGCCTCCTCTGACGAGAAAGTGCCGAGCATGTAATTGAGTGCAGCAGCAATGGAAACCGCGAGCTCGGAGGCGTTCTTGGTAGAGGCGATAACCGCATGCAGAACATGCTTGAACGCGCGGACGACCATTTCATGCTCACACAACGATTGAACATGAGGGAGCTTGGATGCCAGCTCCGCCTGCGCCCAGGCCATTAATGACGTGAGGTCAGCTGGGCAGCCATGCAACTGAAAGGCAATCAATGCTCGAAAATATAAAGATAGCTCCTTACCACACGGCCCAGCGAGTGCATCCTAAGACCTCGGGTATGCATGAAATCTGTCAAAGTCCGTCCGTCCACAGGGGAAAGCTCCAGAGATCCAAAATCCGAGACCTGATTCCGAATACAACGTGTTTTAACCAGCAGGTAGAACACAGTAGTCGAAGACACTGAAACACGACCAGGCCTTCCAAAGCTTACCAACTTTGGCAGCGCAACTTCCTCATAGTAGTGCCGAGCAGCTTCCATGAGCTCCGAGATAGACTGAGCGCACAAATTCACAGCCCACAACCTCAAGTCAGCAATTGAAGTCCGCGGCAAGGACCAACGGAGCAGAAAGCTATCCAGACGTCCCTGGAATAACACCTTTCTATGCAGGCCAGTCTCTGATTCCTTCAGTCGGCTGAAAGCAGCGTCTGAGAGTCTGCTCAGAAGCTCAGCTTCCACCTCTGAATCCTCCGAAATCAACTTCGTGGCCGTTTCCGCTTCACCTGGCTTTCCGTCGTCGACAGACACCTTCTCCTCCTCTAAGTCCGACTCTTTGGCTGATGGTGCAGCCTTGGAATCGACATCCTTCCCGGCAGCGTCTTTGTTGTCCTTAGACTCAGCCTTGGCAGTGGCAGCTTGCCCTTGCAAATGCTGCACCCAGCAAGCTCCTAGCTCCCATCGAATGGCGGGGGACACACCTTTCTCTTGCTCCACCACTGCCAGACTCTCTTTCAAGATGTTCTGCACGACCTCACCGGCAGCTTGCAGCTCCTCCCCATCCGAGCTGGATTTGCTTAATTGGGCTCCGGCTGCTGTCACACCTTTGTGAAGCAAAGTGCGCAAGCTGCATCCGCTTTCGTCCATTAACTTCGCGAGCAACCGCTGACTGCGCCTGAAATTCCAAGAGTGTAGAAACAAGGATCGTTACCTGTTCACATTGAGCGCATTGGCGCCTCCCTCGGGCTGATCTTCGATGTTGAGTTCTGCTGCTGCGAGATCAAGGCCCTGAACACTGGCGTCTCCGATGCCGGACGCTTCGACCAATGCCGTGTACCCACGATGGCGGACGATCACCATACCCAAGGTTGCCGTATCCTGCAACGTGCACACATTGCACCGTTTCCACTCAGTCCTGCAGGAGTTCCGGAAGGTGAGGATAGGAGAAAAAGAAGGAGAAATCGAAATTGCTTACATGTACAGTAGTGCTCTCATCAGCTGTGATTCCTTTCAGCAGATTCTTTTGCGCCAAGTCCTCCGACATCTCTCCGTTGGCGATGCTGCCATTAATTCGTATCTCAATCTTGTTACTGGCGTTAGCCACATCTCTGGCCACCGTAATTTTCAACTCCCCGCTTGTGGTCTCATAAATTACTCCATCACTCTTGGAGAAGGGGCCTTCACCCTTGCTCCTCTGCTCATCTGCATACTCAACTGCCACTGTCGCTTCATACACAGCCACATCAACAAAGAGGTTGTGCAGAATAAACGCCTTCTTGTCCCGAATTTGACGTTCTTCCGGTGTTTTGCAAGCCATGGCAGCAAGAATTGCAAACTCTCGCGCCCATGGTCTGGACTTGCTCTTGCCATCTCTACCTTGACCTCCTCCGTTTCCCCCCCATGTTTCGTCTTCAGTTGGTAGGGGAGGGAAAGTCGAGGGGGCATCTGCTGCTATCGTGGGCACTAGCCACGTGTTGGACCGAAGACCGTAGGGCAAATTGCCAAACTGCAGGAACACGAAATTCAGAAAAATGAGAACCACACACTTGCGATACCCGAGAGAGCAGTGACAACGAGCCTCACCTTATTCCTTTCCGCGAAAGCTCTCAGAAGCTCGTCGTATGCCTGCACCACAAACCACACACTGCTCAGACACAAGACAAGCCACTGTCATGTTACACACGAGGAATCCACAGTCCCATGAAGAATCTACAGTCCCATGAAAAGTTCACCGTCCACAAAACTCCAGCCGATCTCTAAAAACAGAAAGGTGCGAAAGGAGGGGTAGAAGCACACGTTAACAAACGCTTTGCTGAGGCGACGCAGAAGCTCTACAAGTGAGCGACTATGTATCAATTGCTTGCCATTGCTATAAAATCCTCTGGCACAAGCAGTTACTGTTACGAGTTTCCCATTGCATAGTCTCACCTGCCACACAACGACCATGTCAAGTCTCGGAAAGCAAGCAGGAGGCAAAAAGGATTGCGAGCAAGCAGTAAATGGCAGATCGAAGAAGAGAAACTCACATCAATGGGGAAAAAATCTCCGTCTGCAGACAACTCATCCAGCTGCAACTTGGTGGATCGCCGCAAAACTGCACAAATCACTGAGCGACTTAGCCAGCCAGCCAGCTGCAATCACGGGCATCGCAGGAAGTCACAGAATGAACAGATAGCAGCAGGCGCGTCCAACTGACATTGAATCGGTGGTGTCAAGTGCGAAAAGGAGAAGAATTCGTAAAACTGGCCGAGCTTGGATGGAGGACACATTCCAGTCATATCACCCTTCTCTGTGGCCTCCTTCGCGGCGGCCATAGCGGCTGCCGCCTCAGGCTTGCTAATCACGGTACTCCTGGGCTTATTACTGCTGCTCTGAGGGATAAATTTGAACGGGGCCTGGTCGGCAGGCTGGTCTTGTTGCCTGTCCTCGGAATCCGCATCAGTGGCGCTGTCCTTGGCAGAATCCCCTTTCTCCTGATCCCCAACAGCCCCCGCGGGCGCGCCCTTGGCCGCCCGATCAACTTGCTTCCCGGACGGCCCGAAGCAGGTGGTGCAAGCCACGATGTCAAGCAGTCTTCTGATATGCGTCACAACCTCCTCCTCCGAATAATCCTCTGTCCCGAGCAACAGCCAAGCCACCGCGATGAAAAACTCTCTCACGTCGATACGACGCAAGCAAAGAAAGGGAATCCGGATCACGATCTACCTTCAACCAGCGTCAGGACGCATGGCTTCAAGATGGAGACTTCCAGCGAATCCCGCAACCGCGGTCCCCTAACCTGCAGTCAGCGAGAAAGCACACAATGAGTGCCGGTGATAACGCAGGCGCACACACGTCATGAGTGCAAAGCCAAGCGCGCCACCTCGTGATGCAACGAGTAGTTGGTGAGATGGCAGGTTTCCACATGCACTGCCAGCAGGCGTCGCACATCCAGAATGCGATCCGTAGAAATTCCCTGCACCAGCTCAAGAACGCTGTCAGGACACTCCCGCAAGAGCCAGCGCATGCACCTCAATCCCTCTCCAACGACAGCACCTCCTCAACCTCAAGGACCAAACCATCACCTTCAGGATAACCGGGTTCTCACTCCCCGGCAAGTTCACAGCGATGTCGAGCACCGTAGGCAAAACTGCAATCCGCAAATTGTACATGAGCACCAAAAAAAAAAATCCTACCACAACACAAGGCATCTGTGACACCAATTCCACCCGCTCCGACAAGCTTCCTTCCGTCCGGTGTCCAAAAATCCTCCAACCAAGCACAAAACTCACTCTTCTCCTCCTTCTTCTTCTTCTCTCCCTTAGCCTTGTGCGTCTTGGTCTTCCCCGTCCTGGGAGCCATGGTTCCGAGCTCGGTCCTCCTTGCCCCTTGCCCCGGAGCAGCTACCGGTTTCACGAATTAATTTCCTTCGCCGCTAGCGAGCAAATTCCCCTTCCCCGAATCCCTCCACTCCAAGGAGCACAGGCAATGCGGCCGGGCCTGCTACTGCACCTGCCGCCGCTGCTGCTACTGCTCCTGCAGCTGGATGGATTGCCGGATGCACCGGAGGCTGCAGCCGCTGCAGCGGAATGCCGAGAGGAAAAAACAGGCCGCCGGATTCCGAGACAGCGCGGGAAGAAGGGGCGACGAATGAGGCGCAGTGGCAGCGGACGGATGGGGTGGACGGACGGCGTCCGACGCGAGAAGCAGAAGCAGAAGAAAAGAAGGTGCAGAGAAGGCGCGCGCGAGAAAGAGGAGAGGAGATGGCAGCAGAGTGGCACGCTCCACCACACTGCAGCGCTGCGCTGCGCGCTGTCGCCTGTTGTGCGCTGGGAGGGGGGATACGGGGGGGATAAGAGGCGTGGTGGAGGATGGCATTTGAGGCGGGCAGCGAATGGGGGTCGGGCGGGCCCGGGCCTCGGGGACAGGCCACGGATGGCCAAACCCATTTTTGAAGCAATATTTGGTGCTTGGCCCAGGAAATCGCGGCGCACAGGGTGCCGATGACCGGCTGGACGGAACGGGCCACCCCCTTTCCTCCCTTTCCTCTCCCGAATCGACTCTATCGATTCGGGATAAGAAAATCGGGGCTGTGCCCTTTCCACGCCGGTTGCAGCCCCTTCCATATCCCCATTTGCCCCTCCAAGCCTCACGACTGTCATCCACTTCCATCCTCTCACCCAACAACACACACACACACACATACATATACCCAGATGTACATTCCTTTGTCTCTAAAAATTCTTTGTCACAAGTACCCAATATTGAAAGAAGTGTGTCATTTTCTTCATCTTAGTCATAAGTATCGAATATTGAAAGAAATCTCGCACTTCAAGGTCTCGCATGTTACGGTTTCATCTTGGTTTGACACCTTATTCACAAGGACATACATACTAGACATCTCAAGGTCTCACGTTCTCGATTACAAGTACAAACATGATATGTAACTAGTTTGTGAGGACCGGGGCCTACTCAATCACCATCGTTCACGCACGTATCGTCTTGTCTGCCATATTCCGACATGCTGTCGCCGTGGTGGGTTCTTTGTGATTGCTTTTGTGTGTCTGGTGATCCGTGAGCATCGAGGGATCCTAGTACATATCATAGAGGATCGCCCGACAAGAAGATGGAGAAAATCCTCCATTCATTGGTCGCAACAAATACCACCACGTACAAATATCACGTGGATGCTGCAATCATTTATAAAGCAGTCCTGACATGGGCACAGCTTAGCCCTTTCGTTTCTGACAATTTTTTCTTTTCCTTTCGTAACCTAAGTCGCCTGACCGACTGTGTTGTACGCCACTCTTTTTGTAATGCGACTAGTCTATTCCTCATGCACCACATGCATCATAGCTGTCAAGTTGTGGTACAACAACTACCAATACGATATCTTATATTTGAGCTGATAAGTACGCAAGTAGAAGCATTATCTCATGTTAAAGGTATGGGACAAAGGAAACAAAGGAAGATTGAATGAAGAGGTGAACACTAGAGAAAAATATACGACGTTTCCAGCCCAACCCAACCCAACAAGCGAAAGCAAGGAGAGGTCGTCACAAAAACAACATGAGCGGCGGAAAGGGAAGCAAAAGCAAGGGTGGAGGAGGAGGAGGAAGAGTGGGATACGGAAGGGCGATGTTGTGCTAGAGCGACTAAAGGGGGATAAAAAGGGCACAAATATCTGAGTGCGAGAGTGGTTTGAGACAAGATTATCCAGCGAGCGCAAGATGACCTGGTCAACAACAGGCAGAGCGCTTTATTTGCGGGAGGCGGCCCAGATTGGCCCGCTCGCAGCGAGTGGCGCTCATTGGACCGGCAGCGGCAGGCCTCCTTCCCCGGGTTGGGGTTGGACCACCACACTCCCACGCCATGATCCCGAGCCTCCTTCCCAACCCTAAAAACCCCAGACCGGACCCCAGACCTCACTCTGCATGACGCCATGACGCAGGGGGAGGCAGCGGAGGGGAGGGCAGGGGAGTTCGGCCCTTGGGGAACGTTTTAGGGTTTGGATCCAGACTCGGAGGCGGGCATCATCCATACACGCCATATCTTGGCCCCGCGGGGCAAGTGTGGCCAACACGGGCAGGGGCCTTATCCAGCGGATCGCCAGGATCGCATATCATTGCCCAAACTTGATTAAGATTATTTGGCCCTTGTCGCACCCAGGCCAGGCGCCAGCCCAAACAGGAGGATGTATGACCCGCGAACCCGGCCGCGGGGCCCACCGGGAGCGCGATCTGACTGGCTCTCCGTGTCCGGGACACGAGTGTGCTGCAGCGCCCACGTCGCCTCCTTCAGTGGGGCCCTCCCACCAAAGCCGGGCTCTGTGCATGTCGGGTGTACGTCCGCCCAATTCCAGGCCTCCGCTTCTGCGCGCAATCTGTGCAACGCGCACGCTGCTGCCCCCGGGCCTCCTCGTGGAGGTGAAAAGACGAGAGGAGACATCCCACCTGGCGAGGGAACGGGGCCCCAGCCACTCCCGCCCTGGACCGCTGTCTTTTGCGGATGGGAGCGATCGCCTCAACCACGGCGCCTTATCCACTTGGCCGTGGCCCGGCCGCAGCACGCTGCCCCACGCTCGTCACCTTGGACCTGCATCTGCTCTCGCATCCCTGCCCTGCCAAATGTTCCCCCCCCCTGCCCCCTGCCCCCTGCATGGCGCCATGGGCGATGCCATGCTACGCCGCTGGGATGCCCAGACATGCCCGGATGCCGCCCTCGAACTCGTCCAGCGCTGCGCCTGCCTGCTGCAGCGCCTTCATCACGCTGGCCCTGCAAGGTTCAGACGTCCGGTTCAGTTGTTCGATTCAGTTAAGTTCAGTTCAGGGCGCCAGTAGGTAGTCAAGTGCTCATCAGGTGTGATGAGCAGACAAATGAACAAACCAACAAACCCTAGTCTGGCATTAAATCCAGACCTGGTGAGCCAATGAGCAGAGCGTAGGAGGCAAGGTAGAGTTGATCAAGGAAGGACGAAAGGAAAACGAACGAACCCTAGTCATGCATTAAATCCAGACCTAATGAGCCAATGCCGAGAGGATCGGAAGCAAGGCAGAGTTGATCAAGGAAGAAAAGAGGAAAGGAAGACAGGAAGGAGCAAAGGAAGAAACCAGGGAGAGGAAAAAAATGCCTACCTGTCCACACCATCCCCCGCTGCCCCAGAGGCCAGGAACTGGTCCAGAGTGTTGAAGGCTTGGATGAGCTCGTCCAGGGCTGCATCGGCCTTGAGCCTGACGGGGTCTGCCTTGTCTAGAAGGGAGGCTGCGTTCTTCAGGATGAGTCGGAATGTGCACACCTGAGTTGTGTGGAGACCTAGGTCAGGTAGGGACAACCAGAGCAAGAGGAAGAGGAAGAGGAAAATGTAGCATGAGGAAGGAAACGTTGTGGAGCACATCATACCTGAATGCCTGACCGACTTTGGAGGTCGATCACAGAGCCAGCCTCCGGAGCCATGCAGTCACGGGATGCTCTCTTCACCAGCTCCTCTGCCTCCTGGTAGCTGCTGCTGCTGCTGATGCCGTCAGCGCCTGATTACATGAGCACGAGTCAAGTTGCAAACGACTTGCACGTTGTCACACACAGTAGCACATTGCAAACAGCACAGAAAACACGAGATGATGATGTGCCGGGAGACAGGAACAAGGAGCTTTCTTTCCTTACTGTTCAGCACAAACACTGCGCTCTGCAGCCTGTCCCTGGAGGCCAGAATGGGAGCCAGAAGGAACTGAGAGGTTTTCTTCTTCTGCTCTCGCAGCCAGTCCTTCGGTCCTGCTGCCATTCCACCATGCCATCACATCATGCTACGAGACGTGACAGGAAAGGTGAGCACAGAAAGAAATCGTGACTCTCTGCTGCTGCACAGCCAGTGTCAGAATGCAATCACGAATTTCGCTTACAGATTCCGAGCGAGAAAGCATTGGCCGGGTCGCAATTCAGCCCCAAGCTCGTCACCAGGTCCAGGGCCAGGGCGCCGGCCGCCAGAACCATGCCCCGCCGTGTCCCGTCACCATCGCCATAGCCGTTGCCAGCAGCAGCAGCCACCACAATCTGCCGTGGTGGTGTGCTCCTGGACCTTGGACATTGCCGTGCCGGACGAGCCCGCACCAGAAGGCCGACACCCGGGAAGAGGCAGCATTGCTGCCCCAGCTGCACGCCGCACACGGATGTGCTCATCACCATTGCGTCTTGCTCGCGAACGCGCCTGCTGCTTCCTGCCTTGCTCCTGCTCGTAAAGCCCTAAGCTCTTGCGATTTTGGTGTCTCCTTGTCGGATCATGGCGATGGAGATCGCTGTGCTGGATTATGCCAGCCTCGTGGCTGCGCATCAGGCCTGCAGGCCACATGGCAGTGATTTGTGCCATTCCAGAGCCTCTTCGGATGCAGCATGCCAGGAGCAATCGCAAGGGGAAGTGCTGGCCAGGCTGAGGGATGCTCTGGGACCTCAGGGCCCGGGCCTTGTGACCGTCAGAGGAGTGCCAGGATATGGAAGTCTGCGGGAGGAGCTTCTTCCCATGGCTCGCACGCTGGCTCTCATGCCCAGGATGCAACGGAATTCCGTGCTCAAGGTTTGTTAGCTCAATCTGTGCACCATCGTGCCTTCCTTGGAACAATTCAAGCCGTAGAGCTTTGCCGTGTGCTGTTCCAGCACCAAATTTGCGGAAATTTTCGCTGCCTGTGCCCACCGTGTGTACTTGTCTGGATGCTGGTATGTACTTCGGAGCACGTGAGAAGTGCTCCCGAGTGAAGTACAATGTTGTCGTGTTCGGGTTCCTCACCGGATCTTTTGTCTCGTCATGGCGTTTGCAGGAGAACGGTTTGGGGACAGATGTTCCCATGAAGGATCCCAACAGGGCGGTGTCATCGTTTGCTGCGCAGCTGCAATTTTCTGTTGCAGATATCTTTGATGTTGCTAGTGGACAAGTTGTGGGAACCGACTCTTCAGACATGTCAGCAGGTTGCGGGCCACCGGAGTGGGATTATACGAAAGGACAGATGCAGCACTTGGGCTGGCTCTTCAGGCAGCTAGGGTTGTCTATGGTGAAGCTGGGGCTGCTTGTTGCTGCCCTTTGTGACCAGGTTGTGAGAGGTGCTGGACTGGAAGAAACCATCCTGAGTGCTGGAACTGCCAAAGGGCGGCTAATCCACTACCACTCTGCAGCTGAAGGATGTACTCACAGCCGGAAGCAGGCTCCTGGAAAGGTGTCTCAACAACCGATTCCAAGTCAGGAGCAATCTACAAAGACACAGGAATGGCAGGACTGGCATCTTGATTATGGAGTTTTCACAATCCTCACATCCCCTCTTTTCTGCAAGTTGCCAGCCCATGACGACAGCACTGCACTCATCCTAACACACGGCGAGGGCAGGGACTACAAGGAGGCACTGCCATGTAGCACTCTTCCGGCCCAAGTCTGCCCTCCCCCAGATGGTCACTCTCACCTGCAAATTCTCCATTGCCCCAGCAACAGGCTCCGGTTCATCGACATCCCCCCTGATTGTCTAGCCATCCAAGTGGGAGAAGCTGCCCAGATCTTGTCTGGTGGGAAACTGCGGGCCACAGCACACTGCGTGTCCCGACCTTCCGGAGGCAACCAGGATATAAGCAGGAACACCTTCGCTGTCTTCCTACATCCTTCCTGGGACAAACCTCTTGTAAATCCCCACGGGTGTGACAGAAATGCCGTGCTGCAAGCACACCCAGAATGTTCCTCTCAGCTTGAAAACCTTCACCTCTCTGTCGGCAAGATGGAAGCTTCTACCCAGGTACTGTCCCACATCTCCAAGGTCATCCCTCCTCTATCCTCCCGATGGTCAGATGGCTGCACCTTCGCAGACTTCTCTCGGAAAACAACAAGCCAATACTACGGTGCAGCAGGTCGGCAATCAAAGCTGCCTCAGCTGGTCTGATATGCGTTCATCGTGCCATGTCGGGTGAGTTTCCTTCACATCCATCCTGTTCCATGTAGGGACTCTATGTTTGTTCCTCTTGCTCCCGTTGCCTGTCAACTGACGCCTGGTTGTTGTTAAAATGGAAGCAAGTGCTTAACTCGGGTTAACGTTCCGAGGGGCTGAGGTTTGCAGTGAGAGGTTTTCACCTTTCTTCCTATTTGTGCATCTACGCGCTGCCGAAATGGCAGCGCGTTGCTTTGAAGGCAAGTCTGAGGCCGCTATTTGGTGCATCCCGTTGTTTCCCGCTGGTTACTGAACAGCAGCCGTGTGTCTGCGCCTGTTCCGTGCGTCAGCGTTTTTGTTTAATTTGTTTGTCCTGTCGGGATCTGGCTGCCGGGTCGTGATTTGCTGAGGAGTCTTTGTGCAAATCGAGGGACTGCAACCTTGCTGATCTGGGTGGGACGTGTCCACGCGCTCGTCATGTGTGCTGGCTAGGTTTCATCGGAAGTTTGCAGGAAGGGAATTTGGAGTTGGGTTTAGACCTAGCGGCACGCAGGGTTGCATCGGGCTGTTGTGTAGGTTGGAAGGTTTGATGTCGCTGGCAGGCTGGAGTCTTGCAGATATGTTCAGACATGGGAGCGGGGCGCAGCAGCCGTTCCCTAGGGTTAGCTCGTCGGGGGCCGTGAGTGGTGACGCCAGGCCGCATTCTCCATCGGGGAGTGGCTCCCAGGGGCATGCACCCAACAGCTTGGCTGCTCTGAAAGACCGGAGTGTGCAGGATCTGGAGAACTTGTGGAAAAACAAGGAAGCCTACAACACGTTTCTCGGGTCTCTGGAGCCGGTACGGAGGTCTGAGTCTTTGGTGCAGGATTTGAAGAAGAGCAACTTGGATCAAGCGAAGAAGAATCTGGCCAAGGAAGCTGACATAGCTGAGCTGAAAAACCAGTGTGCTATTATCAGGACGACAGAGTTGGCTGCTGCCCGGGAGAGGTTCGAGGAGGTTCATGCCAGGGAGAAGGAAGTGTTCAACCAATTGTCTCCTGCGGCTCTTTCCAACAAGCTGCATGAAGCAGCCACGGAGGCTGATGAAGAATCAGAAAACCTGCACCGGCAGTTTGTACAGGGAGAGATAGAGCTGGCTGAGTTCATTTCAACGTATAGGAAAAAGCGGCTGTTGTATCATAAGCGTTTTCTCACCAGGGCTTCCGTTCTGGCAATGAGCCTTCGAGGGTAGTAGGCACTACTGAACTGGGAGAACGTGATACCGTTCTTCAGGTGCTAGCTTGGTCGAATTATTCTGCCCGGAATTACGCAAACACAACCGTCAACCGTAGCATACCAAGGGATTTTATTTCCCATATAAGCCATTGCTTTGAGTCTAACAGGTTCTTGCGAAGGTGTTCCATTGGGTGGCCAAATCAGCTCTGCTGTGGGATCCTAACACGTCAGTAATCTGTGAGAAGTTGGCAATTGGGAACTACTGAAATTCGCTTCTCTGCTTGCTGTTGGCCTTCTTTCACCATCCGTTTCCCTTTTACATACAAGCAGGGACGATGATGCAGGGGCAGCCTTCACAGTAGGTTAGGGTTCTGGGGAGACATGAGCTCCAAGGCGTTATGGGATCATGCCAGGCTGAAGGCAGTAGATATGAACTCTGATGTCATTGTGGAATGAAATAAGGGTGACCCGACTATCAGTAGAGGAAGTGCGTTCTTGTGCCTGACGACCCCCCTTCCGCATTTGATGGTTATGCAAGGCCAGCTGGCAGCGTCTTACTCCACGAGAACGCTTTTGGGCTTGTGAGCTCCCCATTCACATTCTGTCTGGAAGTCCAGGATGTCATGTCGCAAATCTTAAATGTCGCCAGTTTATCCCTGAGTGTGCCAATTTAGGAAAATGGCAGTGTGGTCGTTATGCTTGTTGTGGGTTTGTATGCTTGCTTGGGTTTCAAGCCGCCACTCACTGAGGGTTTGTGCCGTAGTCGAGGACATCATGGAACGGTCCATAGAGTGCAATCACGAACTTCTCTCATATGTCAAATCAATATTTTTATTGTAAGAAATTTAATTGAATTATTGATTCTTTGTAAGCGAAGTATAAAAACAAATAGCATGAAAAATATTAGATTTTTGCTAGTTAATTATGAAAAAAATTATTATGAATTAGTTTTTACCTAGCCAAGTGTAAAAGTTAATATTTTGAAAATATTAGTTTTTTGCTAGCAGAGTGTGTAAAATTACTGTAAATTAGTTCTTTGATAGCGAAGTGTAGGAAATACATATTGTCACTTGGCTCATAGCTAGCGAATAGATTTGCCTATATATGTGAAGCTTATGCTCTATTTTATACTCTCTAACTTTTTTTTATAGGTAGTGCTTTTGTTATTTGAGGATTACTTTGTTATTTGAAGTCTAGTGAATGGCTCATCATAGTCCTCCTGGTCAACATGATGATAGTAAGTGCATCTAGTAGTATTCTTAGTTTTTTTCCTTTAAGTAGGTGGAACTATTCATTCTCTACATTGTACAGTAGGTTTGAAAGTTGTGGTTTGCTCTATTGTCTTTGAATAGAGGTATTAATGTTTACCTCTTTTCACTTTATTACCAGCTTGCCTACTAATTTCTCTCTTGTTTTCTGTGAAAAACTATAATGATTGTCTAGATGGAGCTCAATTGTGCAGAAACGACATACTCAGTGACATCAAAGTTGTGAACATGGTAACTTATAAGCTTTTTATGTGTCATATTATTCAGCTTAAATTGATCATTGAATATTGTTTCATTGTGGTCATGGTCATTGATCTAGTCACACTATGCATGAAAAATAGGAGACAACAAATCTTGATTCTTCGGATCCAGAAACTCTGAAAAGTATGAAGTCAATTCAGAAAAGCAAGGGCATTCATGATGAAGAAATCATTGATGTGCCTCGTCCTCCATTAACTTTGAATGAAGCACGCACCAAGGGAGTACTTTCTATCTTTTTGGAATATGCTATTATAGAACGGAATTGGATTCGTAACAATGCAACACTACTTAGGCTTGGGGAGTTTGATTCTCCACGCGAGATAAAACTTGAAGCTAGCAGAAAGAAGAAAAAAGCATCTAAGTATTATGGTGTTAAGTTTCACGGCCTTACCAAATGTTGGGAGTCATATATTCGGTGAGTAACAGTCTATAAAACTTTATATAGCTTTCTTCCTTATTTGATAGTTTTGCATAATATTGAAGTCCCTTTGCTTGCATTTAACAGAAGTCCAAAAAGAGGAACATGTGCAAAACGCAAGCTGCATGAGAGTGTGAAAGCTGGAAGACAACAATATCTTGGTACGTTGCATTACTACTTGTTATGCATTATTAAGACTAATAATATTTTATTTATTGATAGTTATTAATATTATTTATTTACATATTTTATAGGCACGAGCCATAATGAGATTGAAGCTGCACGGTATGTTTAATTGGGAAGCTTTTACTATTGTGGCATTATTAACATTGATTTAAGTGGATGTGGCTTTATTATGATGAAAAAGAGAGCTAATATCATATTTGTTTTATAGAAATTATGACCGTGGAGTTATAAAATTTGGAGAGCCTACATCTGAGCACTTGAATTTCCAGCTTCATACATATCGAGATTGTCTTGAACTGGTATTCAACTAGTTTTTTTAATATTAGTTCTATTCAATTCAATTCTTACATGAATTTCATGGTTATAGATTGGAAGGATGGGCAAAGAGGAGTTCCTTGAATGGGTGAGGTGTATGGCGAAGCGTAATCCGGAATCCACATTCTTTGGGACTTTTTGGGATGGATACCACGGAAAGTGGAGAGAAGAATATGAGATCCAACCACTGGGCAAGAAGCGGTACCAAATAAAATGTCTCAATTCTATTTGGATGTCTTACAATGTTGTGGTCTTTTGTATAATTGGAGGATGTGTTATTTCTATTAACATTATATAAATGGTACTAGTGATAGTTCAATCATTATGGGTTCACATGATACGGAGGAAGCTGCTGCCAGGTATGTGAATAATTGTAATCTTTTTGATATATTTGTGAAAATTTCATAAATGTATTCGTAGTCATGACTTTGGAATGTTTTTGCTTCTATCACTTGTGTAGAACTATATTAACTTTTTGAAACTGCTGAATAATGTAGAGCCTATGATGAGGCAGCTATCTCTTATAAAGGGGAGGAAGCAATAACAAATTTTGACTTGCGTGAAGAATACGGAGCTAAATTTATATTGGAAACCTACAAAAAGGGCATGAAATTGAGAGGTAAGTTATTAATGTATCAAATATTTACGAAATTAAAATTCTATTTAATTATATTTCTATTAAGATATTTATGATTTCAGCTTCCAAAACAGAAGAAGAAAATGCTACGACTTCTTATAGTGAAAAACACAGAAGAAAGGACATCTGAAAGTGTTTTTTGGAAGAATAAAATGCCGCTACTACTTTATTATGGTTTAAAAAGCCGGGATAATTCAACTATTCAGCTTTGTTCAGCATTGTTTTGCTCCTCTCTGGAAGGAGAATGCTGAAACATCCTTTTGCCTACATTATCTTCTGTTAGCTCTTTTTGATGTCCCCTCACCCGAAGCCTCCTTGCAATTTTTTGCATCTATAAAGTTTTATACTTAGTGAAAAAATATATAGGATTTAGGGTTTTAGGGTTTAGGGGGACATAAAATCTGAACTTCAGATTATCCTGACATAACTCGAGTCAACACAAACTACGTTTGATCGAGGGTCTCGTCGACCCTCTCCACCTGCTGTTGTCTATGTCATAGCTATCATATATCACTAATTAAAGTTAAGAATCTGGTTTAGCATCTTCTAAAGCAGTGTTGGTGGCTTCCTTCAGGTCCGACGAGGCTGATTTCAATTCGGCACTCTTTGCTTGCACTGTTGTGGATTTGTCCTTCAAGTTGGCCAAGTTACCAATTGAAATTCCTGTCTCTTTGGATATGCCATCTGCCAGCTCATCGAAGTCGTCAGCGTTCGTGAGCACTTCGACTACATCTTCCAGCTCCTCATCAATTTTGTCTGTTGTGTTCACTACCTGCGGCAATGACTACCTTAAGTCAGTCTGGACCACCATGGGCCAGTCTTGCACAACAAAACTCTCCGGCATAGGAAAACAAAATCTGACCTTCTCAGCAATGTCTTCAACTTGCTCAGCATAAGCTTCCACAGCGTCAGCTACACTGTTCACTGTTTTAGCAATTTTGAGGACAACTTCTGCTCCTTCTTTTACGATGTCCGTGGCTTGGTCCACATCTCCTGCAGCGTGAAAGTCGCACAAGAGCAAACTCAATCTAGCGATACACGCAGACTTTGGCCATCATCGGTCAGCACTAGGTGTAAGCGTGAGATCGATTCGCACTTACTTTGAAATAACTTAGCAACAACCAGAGCAGGACCTTTGATGAATGTGTTCCAAATCAATGTCAGAAACCCCTTGATTCTGCAAAACATGCGTTGGATTACAAATTATCCAGGAGGATCTGAAGACCGCCTTCAAACTTGCAATCGTCTTAAAGCTCAATCAAATCCGACTTTGCTTACATATCCACGAGGCCGGCTCGAACCACAAGAGCGACTGCGTTGCTTTCCTCCCCTTTCGGTGGCCTGCAACAATACCATCAGCAGCTTAGGCGTAGTCTGTAGACGAATTCCCTCACAAGCAATGCATGAATTCATGCAAATGCAGCAAATCCCCCTTCATTACCTTGGAGCAAGATAGCGTAGAATTTGCTTTGAGGAGGTCAGCATCTGCGAATTGGAGATGCAGGAAAGGGAAGTGCAGCTGGCATCCAGTCTTTGGTGCACAGGGTGAGCGGTTGTGCCAAAAGAAAATGGCCGCAGTCTGCTCAGGTGCGAAGCTCTTCTCGTCCACCGTGTTCTACACGCTACTACGCAGGCCCTGCCTAATCTGGTGAAGCTGGTGGCCGAACTGCGATCCAACGCCATCCCCGTCCCAATCCCCGTGTGCCGCGTCGCAGCCATAGCCGTAGTCATAGCACAAGCTTACAAATGCGCTGCCGGAGCTGGAGCTGCAGCCGGTTTCAAGAATTGTGAATCGCGAATCAATCCACCGGAGCGTGATGCGTTTGATTCGCGAGGCGGATGCGTGGAACTCGTGTCGCGCGATGAGAATGAGCTGTGGGAGTGCAAGAGCTGGGAGGTGCAGGCGACAATGGACGGGACGTCGAGGAGGAGGAGGGTGTAGAGCTGGAGGAGGCTGGTGGGAGGCGAAGAAAACGTCTCCGCCGGAAGGAGCATCCTGCACTCAATGAATGCCGGCGAGGGCACGTCCCGGGGTCCCATGAGCGCAGGACGCGGTGTTGGAGGAACCTGGAACCTTACTTGTCGCGATTACTTCGGTAAAACGTGGCCCCACGACCACGTTTTGCTTCGCAGTGGGACCCCAATAATTTGCGCTTTCCATTGTCCGCTACTCCAACAGTGCCGGCAGGAGGAACAGTTTCTCAGTTTAGGAATCAGGCTGCTGGTTCCAAGTTTTCAAACAGGCTGGAATCTAGGGTTGAAGGAATTAGGGAAACATGGAGGACGTGATCTGCGAGGGATGTTGATGAGCCTTCACAGTTTCCTTTCCTCTCGCTGAAGAATGTGTTGGCCAACAGCCTTGGTCTGAAGAATGTGTCACATTCTTCAGTGGGAATGCATGAAGAAACCTTACTCCTGAAGCAGGGATTTATACCATCAGACATCAATTTGTTAGTCCTGAGAGGAGCATCCTGTGGACAGATTCAGCCTTGCAAATACGACTCTGGAGAGGAAGATGAACGAACGTCTTGCATTGCCGAATCTGAGCAATATTTCTCATTAATGACATGTAGTCTACCTGTTTCAGACTTCGTAGTTTGTAGAGTGCTTCCAACAGTGTCGATATTTTCTTCTGGAGATGAGCTCAGTCTTGTCCCACTCGGGACATAAGAGGTGGAAACCTGGAACAATAGTTGCGTAAGGAATGCTACGTCACATCGACTACAATCCTTGAGTCGTGGAAAGCAATTTTATCAGTCTTGAAGACTTGCTATACTCACGCTCTGGCTTTGGACGACTGTCAAAATTCATCTGACTATCCACGAACAAGTCGTAATGGCAGTTGGCAACCAGGTGATTAAGCCATGGGAAGTTTGAACTTTGACGATTGCTGAAGGTGCATGCAAAGCTCTTTCTGGAAAGTTCCTGGCAGAATGCCGTTAATCCAAGGCTTAATCCATCCAGGAGGCAGAAGGCTCCAGATCATGAGAACTCAACAAGCTTGAATTTGATGACCGACTGTCCAGCTCCTTCCCCAGCTTCTTTTATAGAGCGCCGTGGCTAACGTCCAGTATCCTTTTTGCAAATATCTGGTGCCACTCGCAAGCTACGAGATCGAGCTAGTATTCTAGTACTTGCGCTCAGGAGTATCAACACCCCGTTGTCGCACGGCTCAAAAGTTGAAAGGAAGTTTGAGGACTGCAGAATCCGTGGCAGTTGCCATGGGTGGAGGTTGTACACTCTTTCCCACAGATCCGCATCTCTCCTTATACAAATGTCTTTTCTGGTGCGTGATGCAAATGCTGAATGCTCACTCTCAATCCGTCCTGTGGCAGAATTTAGCCGCCCTCTACGCTTGCGTAAAACGAAACCTCATGGTGGCGTGCACTCGGATGAATTGCGTTGTGAATATGAGAAGCTTATATCTGAGTCACCGGAAGATGATGGCCCGCCCGATCATAGCTCTCGGGCACCAGAAGGTTCGCATACAGCGGAGTTCAAAGTCAAAGGTCCTCGAGCAGCGGATAGGCTGAAGGATCGCATCAACAAATTTTTCGTGAAGGTGAGCTTGATAATCACACTCTGCTGTGGCTCTCGCACCTTGCTGTTTTTTGATACGTTGAAGGGAAGTTCGAACACTAACTCTTCCATGCTCATGTCGGTAGCAGAAACTTTTCAAATCCAAGAAAGCTTCCTAGGACCGAGGATGCTTGCAAGCCGGAGGAGCGAAGAGACCGGCAGTTGACTGCGTACAAAGAAAAATGTGCAGGGACGAGAGTCTTGACAAGTTTGGATCGATCCAGACTGTACACACGTATTACGGACTAGCCCAGGCGATTTGCTGCTGGTGTTGGGGCTTCTTTCTACACGGCTTGGGAGGATCGACCTCACAGCATTGTGACTTCAGCAACATCCAACGCAATGACAATGCCGGGGTGAAGATCCTGGCCCAAGCCGGGGAACAATTCAAGCGAGTTTTTTTAATTTTCGTTAGTTTATTGAAGTATGTACTTTAGTATTTAAATTCCAGAGACTATGGCGTGCTGAAATGTTACGTCTCCCCATTTTGATCAATTCAAGTCCGTAAAACAGTTTTGAACATTGTCTCAGCTGGCATGCTTGTTACACCCTAAACCTTCCGACTACAAACACACAAATTACGCTATGACAAGGCCTTAACTAATGTGAGACCTAGATATGTGCCGCCACAAGCATATATCCACCTATCCACCCCAAGCATATATCCACCTATCCACCCCAGCATTGTGTTCTTTGTTGTTGAAGTTCCATTGCGTTTAGATCTACTTCTCGCGAAAATGAGTTATTTAACCTTCACCAGTAGTTTGAAATAACATCTAGTTTTAGGAAGTGCACTCTCGATCATACGAGCCAACATTAATAACCATCCAATATCAATATGCCAGGCAAATTTGAGGGGGCTCCTTCAAGAGTGACATCCATACATGAGTTCATTGAAGCTCGACAAGTAAGCGTCCTAGGGATGGATCAATGCTGGAATGGGTTCTAAATATCTGTACGAAGTCTCTGAATATTCACAAAAAAATTCCTACTGCGGGTCACTTCGTAATATCTAAGTAACGTCTCTGAATTTGCTAAGAAATTCAAGGGGGCCGATACGCATACGCTTGGATAGGACATCAATGTCGCTAATCACAACGTCACACAAGCCGTGGCAAACTCGCTTGATTAGTACTAGTATGTGCAAGTTGATCTCATGGACAAGACCTATCACTTCATACTTACAAGGGGACCAGGAGCAAAACTCGGAGATATCCTACGTTCTTGTGATAGGTGTGACAAGCAATTGAATCGGTTCTTGTGATAGGTGTGACAAGCAATTGAATCGGGGCATCCGACAAGCATATCCAGTGTTATTATTGCAAGTGGACACCCTAACACATTCACGCACATATTCGGACCAAGTGTAAGTACCTAAGTTTAAGGTCCTTCAATATGTACATACCTTAAAGTGATACATGTCTTCAAATTTTATAAAATGCTCAAAAGGTCTGAATATGTTAGTATGAGTTTCTCTTTCTTCATATTGTGAGGATAAAATGTTTTAATTTTAAAGCTATAAAATAGTTTTATAGAGCCACAATGTTTCAATTTAATTAGTGGTATATATTAGGATCTTAGTGGTATATATATGAATATTATATTATTCTAGAACTAAATATATTTTATTTAAATAGAACAGATGAACCCGGCTATTCTAGGAAACCCAGCCAAAGAAGGCTTGCTTTTTCCTACAAACAAATTGTAAGCCATGTGCTTACAATTCTTGTAGACATGTCGGTAGTTTCTGATGAGATGCAAACAAGATATGTAACCAATAGGGAGTTTCTATGACATGTAGGTAGTTTGTGTTAACAACAAAGCTCCGCCATCTTAATCATGCCAAACAATGTACACATACATGGTGGTATTGGTGGATGATGATGATGATGATAATGATGATGATAATGATAATAATAATAACTGGTTTAATTATTTCATTAATATGCTAACATGAAAAAACAGGTTAAAGAAAACTCTGGAGGGCACTCAATGGTACGTCCTAGTTGATTAATTAATTAGATATCCAGGGAAAAACAGTTTAGAGAAAACCCTATAAGACACCAAATGGTACGTCAATGGGCAGTGGGTCAGGGAGGCGAATTCGAGGGGCCAATAATTCCGTCCTTGTGGACTTAAATGAAATTCTTCTTCTTCTTCTTCTTCTTCTTCAATATACATACGCCTGGACAGGATATCGGTGTCCCAAATCCAACGTCGGAGAAGCTGCTGCAAACTCGCTTGGTTAGACATTAGTTTGTGCGAGATGTTGATCCCATGGACAAGGACCTATCACTTCAGACTTGTACGGGGACCACGAGCAAGACTCGAGGCTATCCTACGCACTTGTGATAAGCGTGACGAGCAATTGAATCGGGGCATCCGACTAGCGCGGCGAGTATTATCAATGTTTTTAAGGGTAGAGGACTCCATGGCACGCTCACGCTTATCGGCGCACCAACGGTAAGTACCTAAGTTTAAGTATCTTCAAGATGTATGTACATATATGTCTACATTGTTTGTAGCAAGCACGGAGGACTGCTCATGCCCTAGTGTAGCTAGTTCTGCGTGTCAGAACGATGATTTAGATCGTTAGCACCAGCTTTAATCCTCAGCTGGGAATCGCAATGTGCTTTCAAACGGCATTGGCACGACTCCTGCCCTTGCAATCGCAGATTCTTGAAGAAACTGCGGAAAGATCTTGAGTTGACGAAAAAGAGAATAGACTTCCTTCTGAACATGCGAGATGCGGTTGGAGCAATTCAAAGTGCAGCTCAGGAGTTACAAAGGCGGATAGCTGACAACCCATTCCAGGATGCTGCTCTCATCGTTAGGCGTAGCATCTGGTTGTCATTTATGTGCGAAGCTGTCTGCGAGCTGGACACTCGTGAAAGCTTCGGGGGTTGCTAAAATATTGATGTGTTTAAGGTACGGCGGCAGGTATGAACTGTGATGCACAAGCATGTTCAGCCAATTGTTTGAATCGTTGTTCGTCAGGCCCAAGGACAACTCCCGTGCAACGATCTCATTGAGTCGTGACAATTGATAGAGACAAAATATGCCAAGGCGCTGCAGCTAGCATTGATGTATTAGGGTAGAAGACGCACAATTGATATTATGGCCAGTGAGGACAAAATGTGGACTCCTTCCGTCATTCCATGGACGCTGAGCTGAAGAAGGCAACGTTCAGAGCTGAACGTTGAGGGCAAGGTTCAGGCAGAGCTGAAGAAGGCAACGTTCTGACCTTGTGGTGATGTCATATTCCTCTCAGCATGAGGTTTGCAAATTCTTGCCGGAACGGAATGCATGTGATATTACTCTCAGCATGAGCTAGGGTTACAGATTCTTGTCTGACTGGGAATGGAGACATGAAGCTATGGGTGTCGACTCCTAAGGGTTCTGCTGTCGTTCCAGGTGCAGGCAAGGTTGGTCCAAATGTGGTGTCTACAGAACTTTGCAACATGCTCGTCCTTGTTGAACAGCTTCAAATAAACGAATCTCTCTGAATGTTTGTGAATGTCAGGAGCTGTGGATGTTTAGGAATAGACAGCTTCTTGGATATTAACGCTTTGACCTCGTAGTGCTTTGTAATGCCTTTTCTATTGATGACGGTAAAACAGATCAGGCAACTAATCCTGGTCTATATCAGGCTGGTTGTTAGTAGGATTGTTCTTAATCCTTGCTTGTTCAAAACCAAAATAGCAAAACACTGGCAATAAAGCCAAAGAAGGCATGCTTTTTCGTACAAACGCATTGGGCTGGCTGCTTCAGCAGATGGCTCACAATGCAACCAACGCACACCTGTTGCTGCGGGGAGCCGTTCTCAGATCCCTCCTCATGACCAAATGTTTCCATCCCTCGGGTTGTTGCAGTGTGAAGCTTAGAGCGTGCTCGAAAGGTGTTCGACCGGTTAGCCTCGACAGAGAACGTGGTGACATGGAATGCTCTGCTAAATGGCTAAGCCAGCATAGCAACAGCACAACCTGCTTGATGTCCTGGGTCGGGCAGGCCCCCTCGAAAGCATGCTGGAAACTTTGCCGTTTGAGAACAATGTGGTGGGATGGACGTCAGCTGACGCAGCAAGGAACGGTGCACCTGGTGCACCCCAGTCGGCGTAACACTCCAGGGACTGGTCCTCAATTCCTCCTTAGTGCCTTTTCCTATGGCTGGCATCCCACAGCCAGGTTCCAAAGTACTTAATACAGGCTTTCAATACTCTTCGTGATGGCATCCTGATCTGGGATGAACCTATGAGTGATGCCTGCCAGGAGACACTAAACAGTCAGGTTGGACAGTGCACCGTGAAGGGTTATTTGCCCAACGCCCCGATCACAAGCCCTCAGTGGGGACGGAAGAAGTTCCGGATGATGAGCAGGAGGAACCCAACCCTATGGCGAGTGCCCTTGCAGATGCTGGTCGCAAAAGCAAGAAGGAGGTCACCTTCCGAGAACTACCTGAGCCGTCATGACTACATGAAGAACCGGCAAAATAAGCTCTCCTCCAGCTGAGCACCCTGAGGAGGGTATGATTCTGAGAAGATGCCTCCAGTGGAACTACACTTATTTTGTTTGCCCAACTTTCGGCAGGGAGGCTGTTCTCGGTGGTAGAATCATATTAGTGATAGCATGCTGAGCTTCGACTTCAGCAGGATGGGAATGAAGGATACGACAGAGAGAGCACCAACCAAGGTATATCTCCTCCCCATTTGGGGCATGTTCCATCCCCAAAGGACAATACTCAGGTGCCTCGACATTGACAATCCCCTGATTGAGATCCTGACGCCTTTCTGTCGCTAGGTGACAGGAGTCACAAAAGTGAACAGTTCCAAAGCAAAACTAAGTGGGCCACGGTGCAGCAATATTTGCACTTGAATTCCATGTAAGCAGTGCCATGGCCTGGTACAGTACATATTCCATGGCCAGCTGCGGCAGCATAACGGCGGCCACACATAAACTCGCAGGGATCATAACCGCGTTCCCTGCACGATCAAGCATGATTGTACAAGCTCGCAAACAACTCTCGAAGGTCTTGAATCAATCAACAAGAGAAAATGACGTCCTTTGCCCAGCCCTTACTGTTCGTTTCTCGCTCGCGGTTGCGAATCCCACCAAAATATGGCTCGTTGCACTCAAAGCACAAATAATACTGACACTTCCTCATGGCAGCTATCACCAACTCCTCGGTTACTTCTAGCTTTGCCTTGTTTACCTTCCGAGTGGAAGGCTTTGATGAAGCCTCCATGTGGAAGCGCTCTTCTTCCATCTGCTCCATCCGGAGCTGCTCCTTTACCGTGTGCCTAACCTGCACAGCCAAATGTCTCAACGGACATGCTGCAACATTGATTGCTCTTTGTTGAGTTATTCGACGAAGCATGAATTGCTGATTAAACGTATGACATGAATGTCTTGGTGAAGCAATACCCCGTTCATATTATGGAAAGCGATCCTCACTCGAGGTAACGGACGCTGATTTCGGGGCCTGGAAACCCTCATCAAAGTGCACCATATGCCCACAGGTCAGTGAAGATCTTCTGACCAGCACATGGATTTGAGTGACAGCAATCCTGCGGAAAGTAGGAAAGGGTGTCACATCAGTTGCCCGACATGCCAAAGCATTCTCACCACCGTGAAGGAAAAGAGTGCAGAAATGAGATCGGGGTTAGCAAAATCATCTTTAGACAGGGAAGGCAAGTACGATCGTGTCGAACTCCTCCACAGCGATGCCCACATTTCAAAGTCCGCAAATACGTAAGCCTGCGCAGCTTCCTACGGTCCAACTCCAAGCAAACAGCAGAAGCAATATTCAACACCTGCACAAAGTCTCTTATTATTCCCGCACCAGGAAAGATCCATGAACTTGCCAGTCATGATGACAAGCTCGCCCCTTATCTGTTCTTCAGACATGGACTTCAATTTTCTGAGCCTCTGACTCTCAGCACTGGAAGAACGAACAATTCTTTCACAGAAAATGCACTTGATCGCTGATATCTCCTCCTCATACTGCTCGCCAATTTCCGGAAGCCTCTCATCACATAACTTCTCGACTTCTGATGATCTGGAGCTTGCCCTTTATGTTGCGAGAAACTGCTGAAGCGAACACATTCTACTTTGAGTCTTCTATTTGCAGCTTACCCCTTGAAATGCTTCCGAAAACATTTTGATACAGATTGTGATGACACTAACCTTCCCATTCCTCAATTCGTAAGCAGAGAAGTTTTGAAACCAGAAATGCTTCTAAAACCAACGATGCTTCCAGTACCGAGGAGCGCTGAGTCACACAATCAATTGCAGACGAAAAGAAATCTGCAGGGAGTGCTTAAGAAGTTTAGATGATCCGGAGTTCTACACGGCTTGGGAGGATCGACCTGTGACGGAACATCTTGCATTGCCACATGTGAGCCATCTTACATTGCCACATGTGAGCCATCTTGCATTGCCACATGTGAGCCATGTCGTTTAGTCTACCTGTTTTCAGACTTCGTACATAGGTATGTAGCGTGCTGTCAACAATTTGGATATTTTCTCCTTGGGAATGAGCTCTGTCTTGTCCCACTCGGGACGTAAGCGCTGAAAACCTGGAACGACAGTTGCGTAAGGATGGCTACATCACATCCACTACAATAATGCTGAGTCGTGGAAAGTACTCATGCTCTGGCTTCGGACGACTGCCAAAATTCATCTGACTATCCGCAGTCCTAATTGCAGTTGGCATGCAGGTAATGAAGCTATGAGACGTTTGAACTTCGACGACCCCTACAGTCTGTGCCGTGCTCTTTCTGGAAAGTTCCTCGGCAAATTTCCGTTAATTCAAGACTAAATCCACCCAGGAGGAAGAAGGTTCCAGATCATCAAAAGTCGAGAAGCTTGAATTTGACGACCAATTGTCCATCCTCTTCATATCTTTTATCGAGCGCCGTGGCTAACATCCGGCATCCTTTTGCACATATTTAGTGCCGACATCCACGGATTCTGCAGTCCTCAAACTTCCTTTCTGCGACTCGTAGGCCATGGATGCAGGTTGTCCATTCTCTCCTACAAATCCATATCTCCCCATTGTGATTAACAAGTTCGTAAAACAGTTTTGAGCATCGTCCCTGCTGCCATGCTTCATACACGACTTCCACCTTCCAACTTCAAACACAGAAATCACGCTCACTGGCCAACGTGAGAGGAGCATGATGCACCTGCTGCCTAGACTGTTCGCTGCCAGAAACATATGGTTGTGTAATGTCTGGCCGATTCCGATAATGCTATCATCTGACCTGACCGCCATGGTCAGGCAGTTTGTGGTTACGTGAACCACCCTAATACCATGGGCAGTATTTTCCCAGTAGGAAGGGCTTCATGTTTCACACAGAATCTTGAGGCCCTTCCTCTCTACAGTGCAGTAGTGGGAACTCGCCAGATGTGGCAGCTTAGCATGGACGAAAGCAAACTTCGAAATGTAGCCCCTGGAAGTGGGTCCTCAGGAAGCCCTTGTCCTGTGTGCAAGTGTTGGTATCCCGAATTTGGACAATGGCAGGAAGCTCCCTGTGCAGATTAGAGATCAAGGGTTCATGTCAGATGCCAACAGTTCGATAGTCAAGTGTATGTGACGTGCGGCGTGGCAGCCTATAGTATGCTTAAAGCATGTGTGCAGCAGAATCTGAAGAAGAAGAAGTCTTTTATAGTCTGCTTGGATGGAATTTTCCTATCATAGCCCTTGGTACTTCACCACTTGTACCATGGTGTGCCTAAGCTGCTAAGTTGGCTACACCAAAGGGCATCCACTCCCTCTAGGCACCCCATGTAAGTACAGATCCAAGCGCAGGACATGTAAGTACCCATCGAAGCGCAGGACATGTAAGTACCGATCGAAGAGCGGGACATGAAAGAACCGATCGAAGCGCAGGACATGTAAGTACCGATCGAAGCGCAGGACATCTAATTACCGATCGAAGCCGATCAGTAATTACCATTCAAAGACCATATGTTTGCTGAAGCGGTGGCAAACGAGGGGTGGCCATGGCCTTCACCAACCATGTGTTTATCTGACCTTAACTTCAGTGATTACCAATCAAAGGGCTATTACCATTCAAAGGCATGTGCCATAGGTGGTCTGACTCGTCTTGCCGAAGCTGTGTGGCCCGTCGCTACAGCTCATCCTCGATTGTTGTTTCAGCTGTGAATCTTCAAGCTGGCCATCTTCAACGGCAGCAACAAATAGTGATAATGCCTCTTCTTTCATTAGCGACCGCTAAGGTCGTACTCGCTCGTGTCCCCTCGCCTTTGATGACACACAGACGGGACTCACCTACAGAGTGGAACGGCCGTTCCACAGTGAAAGAGTTGGCGTGACATCTGATGCCGATGTTTTCGATAAAGTGGAAGCAACGCATTTTACCAACCCATGGTACATTGGCAAAGCCCAAAATGGGCACTCCAAACGTTGAAGCATGTTTATGTGGATCTGCTCCATGTAAATCTTGGCGTTGCAGTAAGGTCTGACTGTTACTTGCGACAAAGGAACAGAGCCAAGCCTCCACTGATGAAATTTCAACCCCTGTGAGTACTGCACCCTTGAACTACATGCTTTCCAAATGTTCAGGAGCATGCAGTGGCAGCGTACACGTAACGTCCATCACATATGTACCCAAAAATGCCGACATTAGTAGCTACCTTCCTTACATACAGCCTTGTGAACTCCGTCCATACCTTCGGTGAACAATTCCCTCACCTTGGCCACCTTACAGAACTTCCCAGGTGCACCAAGCCCTATGTCACACCCGCCATCGGCTCCACACACTTCACCAGCTCGTCTACCAGTTTCATGCACCCTGAAGCCTCTCCGATATCCCATCCCATCGGTTGGTCTTGAAGCTGGATTCACTTCCGCACATTCTGCCTGTGTTCAAAGATTCTTGACAGCCGCTGCTCGGTGCTCACACAGAAAGCCTTTGTGCCGACCGGTTTGTCTGCTTCGAACACTGTCACAACGTCCATCGCTGAGGCCTTATGGCAACAGCGACCAACAGCGACCACGCGGCACGCATTCGGATTGCCCCGGCACCGGCTGAGCAAAACCAAAACCGGACATCCCGTGATGATGGAGACAGCAAACACCACTCCTTCCCGACTTATCTCAATCAGCTCAGCCTCACATCTGTGCACATTATCCCGCTTTCTTAGTGGAAGCAGGCGGCCTCCAAGATCCAAGAAACAAACAAAGTGCCATTTCCCATCCCTACGAAAAAAAACGAAGTGCTATTCCTGTGAAGCAGATCACTTTCGTTTTCTTCCCCTCGCACCGAGGACGTATTTCTCATATGATCTGCCCGCACAACACTACACAAGCAGCAGATCGGAGATAACAAAAGCTAGATCCAGGAATCTCGTACGCCTCCAAGTAGGCCGTGTTCCTTGTTTCGATAGCATTCCAACATTCCATATTTTATGCGTATGCGAAAAGCTCAATACGTAAAAAGATTCTTGCCTTGCAGGCAGGGAGCAAAAAAAGTTGCCTACCTCCAGGTCCACCACGGGATTTCCTCTCCACAGCGCCATGCCCTGGGGCTAGGAGGCTCGCTCAAAGAGTTTATTACAGTCGAGAATGGAAAGATGCGCGGTGCCGGCTCGCCCGCCCCTGGATCAAATCTAAGCAGTCCGAGAAAAACCTCCAACAAGTTGCCCTCGCCTGCTCGTTTGCTGTGGTGGCCTTCTCGCAGACGTGCGAAGAAGCGGGACGCCCGGCCCCAGCTCCCGGCTCCCAGCTTCCAGCCCCGCGCGTTTTCTTCATGCAACAAGAGACGCAGAACCGGGGCAGGCTGTGCCCGAGGCGGGTCCCCGCGAATGCCTGTGAGCTCAGCGCCCACGCGCTCGCCCACGGGCGTCCCGACCCCACGCCCCGCCGATGTCCTCTACGATTCATCCCGAAACAGTGAAAAGGGGTGTCACATACACATCATATGGATGGCGGCCTATCACATTGGCCGGATGGTGTGCATGCCCTGGTGCAAGCAGCAAAGTTGTCAAATATGACAGGAAAATTTAGTCCACGTGGATTATAATGCACTTTCATTCCTCTACAAATTAATAATCTCGCACAAGGGAATTCGACGTGTCCCAAGTTTAATAGTCTCATAGTCTCGCACAAGGGAATCCGACGTGTCATATATACATACAGTATGTATATATGTACATATGTACATAAGGCCAAGGCGCGTTAGTGCGTTAACGAGGCCTGTACGAAACAGGGAACAGGCCTCGTTAGCAGCACGTGGGCGTCAGGAGCCCGGAAGGCCCCTGGCGTGTCCTAATGCCCCCATCCTTGGGGCCGCCCTGGCGTGTCCGGGTTTTTTTTAGGCCCGGTTATCGAATATGCCGGATTGGGGGTGATAAGCGCGGTTGCTTATCGCGCTAACCGGGGAGTCAAAGCCCGGGCCGGGCTCGGGCATGGGCCTGGGCCTGGGCCTGGGCCTGGGCTGCCGGCGAATAGCGCGCACCTGGGCGGGCCCCGCCAGGGCGCAGCCGGAAGCGGCTCTCGGGGGGCTTGGAGGTGAAACGGGGCTGGGCTTTTTAGAGGCCGGGAGAGGGGAAGGCGATGGAAGGCGGTATAAGTGGCTGGCACCGCGAGACGTCTCGCGGGGAGACGGAAAAACTAAGTTAACGCGGAGCGCGAGCTGTGCCGCGGCAGCAGGCAGGCCAGGCAGGGGCCGAGCGGCCATGGCCGCCCCGGCCGGGCCAGTCCTGTGCCGCCTCCTTCCGGCCTCGCTCGCGCCCGCCGCTGCTGCTGGCTATGGCGGCGCCGGGTGTGGTTCTCGCAGGCGGAGGCCGCCGCTGTGGCCGCTGTGACGCAGGGGTATGGATTCAGCGGATTTGAGGTGAGTGCGGGGTTCGGGGACGGGAGCTATGGCGTGAGCCTGGGAGTCAGGGGTGGAGGTGGAGGTGGAGGAGGAGGGGAGGAGGAGGGAATGTTTGAGCCAATGCAGTACCATGCGGGAGGGGAGTGGCTGGGAGTGGTAGGGAAGGGAGGCGGTGGAGGAGGAGGTGGTGAGGAAGGGAGGTTTGGGAGGAGGAGGAAGGGAGCAGGAGCGAGGAGGCAGGAGTGAGGAGGCAGGAGCGAGGGAGGAAGAGGCAGGGAAGAAGCGGGAGGGGAAGAAGGGAGGAAGGGAGGAGGAGGAGGACGGAGGAAGAAGCGGCGGGGAGATGGAGTCGCCGGTGCCGTGGACGGAGGACATGGTGAGGTTCTTGTTCGAGACGTATGACGATGTGCATCGGAGGCTGTGGATCGAGAGCCGGGGGAAGGTGAAGAACCAGAAGAAGTGGGATCCGATTATCAAGACGATGCAGGAGAAGTTCGGGAGGGACTTCACCAAGAACCAGTGCGAGAGCAAGTACTGGAAGGTGCGGCGGGAGTGCGCCAGGTTCAAGAGCCGGAGCGAGAAGCGGGCCTTGACGGAGCCGGTTGGGAAGATTGGCAAGTTGGGGAGGGATTTGATGAAGCCGAAGTTTTACGACGTGTGGCTGGAGGTGGCGGGGAATGATCCGGTGAAGATGCCGGAGATTGAGCTGTCGTCGGCGTCGGGGGACGAGGACGGCATGTCGCCGGGCCGCGGGTGTGAGGAGGAGGATATGGATGGCTCCCGGACGGCGAAGCACGCTGGGAGTGGCACCGTGAAGGAGATGAGGTTGTTTCTCAGTTCGCATCAGGAGGCGTCGGAGAAGCGGGAGGAGGCTTTGAGCATACGGGCTGAGCTCACCATGGAGCTGCTGCGTGAGCACATGGATCGTATGGAGCGCCGGGGCAGCAGCATTGACGAGACGCGCAAGGCGCAGCTTTCAATGTTGGAGGGCGTGGAGAACAAACTAGACAGGCTGCTGCATGGCCTCACTGCTTTGAATGGCAACATAGGAGCCATTGTTGGCAGATTAGCTTCCCTTCCGCAACATTAGTTGCTGCCAACTGGAATGAATGAATATGTGAGTTCCACGTTCTAGCCGACAGTTGTTGTTAGTTGTTAATAAATGACTTGTCTGTGTAAATGGCTAGGCAATCGCTTTTTTTTGGCCTAGAGCACTTAGTGCTGTTTGTCTGTACGCACTCCTTGTTGACAGGCTTCTTGGATCTTGCTCTGCCAGGAGATGCATTTGGAAAGCCACATTATTTCATGGACTGGATGCTGCCTTGCTGCTTGAATTCCTTTCCTTAACACGCTCTGCAGGCTTGTAGGTTTGCTTCTTTTATGTTGCTTGATCCGACCCACCAGTAGGCCCCTAGCGTCTTTATGTCTCAGCTGTTTGTGGTTTGTGCCGGTCGTGTGAGTTTTGGCTGAAGTTGTTCGTGATGTTGCAGAAAGCAGCTGCGATGGAAGGAACAGAGCTAGCAGTACTGAATCCTGTATCTTGACGAAACTGCCGACATGCGCCCTTCGACATGAGCTCTGTGACCAGCTGCAAGCTTGGTCACCCAGAGGTGATTGCAGTAGTCTCACATTTTTGTCTCAGCTCTACTCTCGACCTACATCCCGTCACTGTGACAACACTTTGTTGGCTGTAATCTCAAGCACCTGACTCACCATCGTTGTATGCAGGTGGTCATGTTTCTTTTCGGCCAGCTGGTAGAGAACGGTCAACCTCAAGGAGAGGCTCTACCAATGTCCACAGTATTTTCAGGTCCTTAAGCTTGTTCACCTCTGTGGCCTCCTCGGTCTGAAGGAAGCAGATTTAGTTGTAGTGCTGGAGGGGCATTCTTAAGGCAACCAGAATCTAGTCCCTAATGGAGGGTTCTTATATGGAGGCAAGTCTTTGTGGACCTCCTGTTCAACACCCTGGAATCTCCAAATTTATTTGTGTTGACGATGTCTAGAATCTGTAAAACTCCCGTGGAAACACTGTTAATCATTGTTGTCAAATAGTGGTGTCCAACAGTCAGCCACTATGAGAAATCCTTGGTCCATGAAGGTGCTAAAAGAGTATCTTTATGTTTGCTGCTCCAGGTAGGGACAGCCCTGAACCGCTATCAGCAGCAGCAGTTGAAGAAAAGGGGACAAATAAAAACCAAACAGGGTACTGAAATGCCTTCACAAACTGTACTCACTCTTACTGTACTGAAATGCCTTCTCAAACTGCTTTGCTGCTGGTTGCGTCCTCCCATCTTCCACAAAGGATTGGCACACTTCTTCAAGTTCACCCCACTATACTTATCTTTTCTCCATGTTTCTGCCTTTGATGCGGATGAGCAGACAAACGCGATGTGAGTGCGTGTGTGCCGTACTCATCAACGCCAGCACGAAACTGTCAGTGCCCAGAGACGGAGGTTGGGTGTGAGACGAAGCTCCCTGAGTGTCGTAGCAAGTTGATCAGGAATACTCCTGCCCTCTGATATGATGAAGGTACGAAGGTGATCAAAGAGATTCAAGGTACAAAGGTGATCAAAGAGATTCAAGGTACGAAGGTGATCAAAGAGATTCACGCCAGCCGGATAGTTGCCGTTGTCAGAGAATTATTGCTCGCTAACCCTAATTAGTTCGCAGGACACCATGCGAAATTGGTGGATGACGACAAATTCCCGAGCCTCACCAATTCCGAGCTTGGGATTGCTCGTTCTTCAGTACAGATTGGCCAGGAGGATTCTGATCGCGACGCGGAATCCTCTCGGCCAGTACTCAAAAACGACGGTCTGGTTTGATTCTCTCCACAAATAACTTTGTGATGATTTACGGAGTAATTTCCTATTTTGGAATTGGCGCAATCCGTGTGGCAGGGCAACTTTTGTCTATTTGTGCAGATCGCTTCCGCACATGGGCCTCCCTGCTGCAACTTGCAGCCCGGTCGTTCCTTGGCTGCTTTCGCACCTGGCCAACAGCATGTGGTCGGCGACAGCTTGAATATTTGTGGACCGCTTGAACAAGTTAATAAATTCGCTAGAAAATATTTGTGGACCGACTTCGCTACGAACAGGTGTGCTGGTAATGATAACATGGACAGATCCACCAGTTATGAGGTAGTGGTCGAATCGGTTGATCTTTGGGAGTGCTACCTAGTCTCACTCTTTGAACTAATTTTTATCTTAAATTAACTTTCATTTTTATTTTCAACATTATGTAGAGCTCTCATCCTTTTCACCTAACAAATAGCTCTATGCAATAAAGATTTAAGCTCATTATAAAATATAGTATAATACTTATAAATAATATTTGTATTTTATATACAATATATTACAAATATTTAAGGTTGATCGCCGTAGAATTTGTTAGTATTTACTTGAAGATCTAATTTTAGACTCACTTGCATATATGGAGCTCCCCATCTGGTATCGTTGGGTTGAACTCTATGTGGACTCTTTAGCTATATGGCCCTTGTTAGGCTCCTTCTTTGTGCAACGAAGCTCCCTACCTAAAGTCACCTACTACACCAGCAATATCATATGCAGGAAGAATAAACAGCCTACACAATACGGAGAAAGAGGAGGATGCATCACTTGCTGTTGCTTTGTGAAGAATCAGCATTGCGAAGAGGAGGATGCATCACCTGCCGCAGCCGCTTTGTAGAGGATCGGAGTTGCGAGTGCGGGTTCGAAGGGCAATGGAAACACGCTGTTTGAAGAACGTCGTGAAGTAAGAAAGGGACAGCTACACCCCGTGCTTGCAGGCATGGTAGGGAGACTTGATAAATTTATCAAAGTCCTCAACCATTGCCCCATCCGTTTCCAAGGCGAGCGGAATGAAGAGATGGTCCGCTTGCATCTCATCATATTTCCTGACCGTGAGAGTTGCTCCAGCAGGAGCCCAACCTGGATGGTTAGTAATAACCTGAGCAAAAGTGGTGTCACGTGCAAGATCAATGACCACCATGTCCGCCACCGAGACTTGGTCGCTACAAACGAGGTACAAGTCGGCCTTAAGCGACCGAAATGTACAAAGAGTGTGCCACTGCTTCATGAATTTTAGATTAAACCTATTATTGCAACCATAAAATTTACTTATAAATGTGAAAACAGTTCTAAAAATTGCAGATTTTGGAGTTTATTGCTATGGAAACTTAAATACTGAACATAGTGAAGAATTGTTGTAAGAGAATATACATGGCTTTGGAGATTCATTTGGGATCAAAATATTTATAAGGGAGCACCATGTGATATATAGTCCGCAAGAGTAACCTTGTGGTTGTAATAGATCCTATCCGAAATACTGTTTGCGAGTATATCATCATCAACCCTTCGGGTTTAGCGAGGAGGGGTGCATGACAACGAAGGTTTACAAATACACCTCCCATGCAAGAAGGCCATGTTTTCATTTCCCGTGCTATCGCGACTCATGAGGCCATGGGTAAGGATTGTTCGAGGTTTATTAAGGGTTGTGCTAAAGTTTACCACATCTGCAAAAACCGGGTAGGTCTCCCTCTTATCTCTGTAAATAGCAGGATGCAAGCGGGCCGCTTGGTCCGCTTGCATCCCTGCTCGAGAAGTAGCTCGGCCAGCCTTTCCAGTTTGTCCTCGTGGACCCCTCCATCCCCAAGTTCACAAGAGTGCGGCTCCGCTCTTGTTCTGGGAAGGGCGCATGTGCTTGGCTATTGGCTCGCCCATGCATATGGGGTTTTCACATCGCACCAACCACCTTCATTAATGCGATGTGATTCTGTCTTGGCCTGCTCCAGTATGTAGCTTCTTCGCTCCTTACGAGTGCGGCTCTGCCCTCGATGATTCTAGGGTACACCTTGCTTGTTGTCCCCATGGGGGTCATCGCATTATCACCCACGATGTCATCTGCGATGTCATGTTCATCATCGCTCGCGAAAGCGGCTACATGGCCTGGAGAGAGTGGGGGTATACTCTTCGTACAGGTTGTTTAAGAAGGGCTGACCTGTACCTTGTCCGTGGCGACCAGGTTTCAATGGCGGATGTGGTGATTACTGATCCTGCACGTGACACCATCTCCGCTCAGGTCATCACTAACCGTCCAAGTTGGGCTGCTGCCGGAGCAGCGACTCTCAAGGTCCGCAAATATAGCAGGATGCAAGCGGGTCACCTCTTTATTCCGCTTGCACTAGAAAAGTATGGGGCTATAGCTGAGGACTTTGACAAATTTGTCAAGTCCTGTGCCAAAGCTTACCATGCGCGCAAGCACGCATGGTACGGTGGATCCTCCACAAGGCGGCGACAATAGGTGATGCATCTTCTTCTACCTCCGTGGTTTGCATACAGGCTGTTTATTCTTCCTGCATATGACATTGTGGGTACAGTAGGTGACTTTAGGTAGGGAGCTCAGCCGCTCCTCTCCACCTCGATCCTCGGGGTACTCTTTACTAGTCCCCTCCTGGATGGGCTCTTCCCATCATTTTTTCACCTCAATGAAGTATCTTAGTTATGGAATGAAAGATATGGTTCATAACTAAAGCTATGGCTCCTTGGCTATCATTAAATAATGATGTAGAGTTACTTTGCGGATATATATGTTTCAAATTTTATGTAGCAATTGCGTGATGCATTTTGCAGCAGCTTTCTTATTTGCTTCAAAATGTATTGGATAAAGTCAACATATTCAACTGTAAACCTACGGTTTTTACTCCTATGTAGAGAGCTCTTCTGCTTAACAAAACAATGGATCCTCAAGCTCTATCGGAATAAGAAGCAATACGCTCCATTCCATATGTAGGAGCTATAAGAAGTTATCAATATCTTATACTAAATTTATACCTAACTTGATGTAGCTTTCCAACCCATAATTGGGATTAGATAACAAGGAAGGACTCAGTGGAGTCCAAGACAAAGTTACAAGACATAAAATAGATACAATTTATCCAAGTGATATTGACTCTTAAAAGTCTACAAAGTCCTCTTCCTCTTCTATCTTCAAGCAATTCTACATAACGAAGTGTAATATCTAGCTACATGCAATTGTTGGAACGTTAACTAGTGTCGTGTCATGATTTCAACTCATACATTCGAAGCATATGGTCAAACATCACGAGACCCTTTTTTTAGAAATCTTGATCGTGGATTTAATTCAAAGCGTATTTACAGCAGTAGGCTTTTTACAATAGATGACCCTGTAGGGCTTTTACAATAGGGGATGAATAGCATCTCATCCCAATAGTGATCCAACTATCCCATCCCATGTTTTTCCAAGAAAATATTTTTTAAGGATTAATGATGTTATATTGGACTTTTTTTTATTACTAATTCCTAGATGTCACTACATTAGTATATTAGTAGTATTATGGTGACTTGGTACTATTAGAGCTATCTCCCTATGTTCCATAAGGCACACTGGTTTCCCACAACCGATGTCTACTTCTTCCTCCTTTCGCACTACATTAGTATATTTGTAGTACCAGGGTGACTTGGTACTATTAGGACCATCTCCCTACATTAGTATATTAGTAGTACTAGGGTGACTTGGTACTATTAGGACCATCTCCCTATGTTGGTATATTTGTAGTATCAGGGTGACTTGGTACTATTAGGACCATCTCCCTACATTAGTATATTAGTAGTACTAGGGTGACTTGATACTATTAGGACCATCTCCCTATGTTGCATAGGGCACACTGGTTTCCCACAACCGATGTCTACTTCTTCCTCCTTTCGCACTACATTAGTATATTTGTAGTATCGGTGACTTGGTACTATTAGGACCATCTCCCTACATTAGTATATTAGTAGTACTAGGGTGACTTGGTACTATTAGGACCATCTCCCTATGTTGGTATATTTGTAGTATCAGGGTGACTTGGTACTATTAGGACCATCTCCCTACATTAGTATATTAGTAGTACTAGGGTGACTTGATACTATTAGGACCATCTCCCTATGTTGCATAGGGCACACTGGTTTCCCACAACCAAGACGTACAACGTGTAATAAATCTATTTATCTATCTATCATCTTAACAGTGATATGACTCAAGGGTGCTTGACCGTGGAGTTCCAATGAACAGAGAACTAGAGGCACCTAGAGGCTCCCACACTTAGAGGCTTTCCAATGGACTCACGTCTATCATCCCATTAGAGGCTCCCACACTTAGAGGCTTTCCAATGGACTCACATCTATCATCTATCATCCCATTAGAGGCTCCCACACTTAGAGGCTTTCCAATGGACTCACATCTATCATCCCATTAGTGATCCGACTCAAGAGTGCTTGATTGTGGAGTTCCAATGAGTAGCATCTCATCCCATTAGTGATCCGACTCAACTCAAGGGTGCTTGACCGTGGAGTTCCAATGGACAGAGATCTAGAGGCACCTAGAGGCTCCCACACTTGGAGGCTTTCCAATGGACTCATGTCTACCATCCCATTAGAGGCTCCCACAATTAGAGGCTTTCCAATGGACTCACATCTATCATCCCATTAGTGATCCGACTCAAGAGTACTTGATTGTGGAGTTCCAATGAGTAGCATCTGATCCCATTAATGATCCGAGTCAACTCAAGAGTGCTTGACTGAGGAGTTCCAATGGACCCACGCCTAAATGGCACTATTGAAGGGAGGCATGGGTAGCATCCCATCCCAGCGATCTCAAGGGTGCTTGACCATGGAATTTCTTTGGACCCATGCCTACATGTTTACTCTTGAAGGGAGGACACGAGATTCTCTTTTCAGGAAGAGACTCATTCTTTTAATTTTGAACTTAATGTCTGCAAATTTGTATTTTAATCTACTTCTAAAATAGTTAAAAAAATTAAAATTTCTATTAGTTTGACTATCATAATTTATGAAGTAATTGTGTGCAGATTGAATAATTTTTTATTCCCAAAAGATCCTCTTACTATATACACATGAGGATGGGTTTATCTCAAACCACGACATTCTCGAAGAAGTAGGTAGTTTCAAAATGGGCGATCAAGGTGCTAGTCCCCATGGCCTAGTGCCCCCTTGAGGATTATTACCCTTCGTTTCAGACTAGATGGGATTTCCCATCTCTTTTTACTACACAAAGTCTCCGTTGTGTTACACAGGTGACGATGGATTGCTGGGAAGCGAGGTGATAATTGATTACCGTGACTTGTGAGCAAGGTGATAGTAGATTGATGTGAGTGTGAGGGTCGTGACAATCAATTGTTGTGACCATGTCTTTGCATAAATAAGGCTTTGTTTGTATTACCAAAATTATGATGAGCATACCACCTATCTATAAAATCTGACATTTAATTTTTTATATTATATTAATTTTATTATCTTAATATAATAATTTTTATTATTTCAAAGCTAGAAAATATATCATATATATTATTAAAATATTAAAATAAAAGATTAAAGTTGGATGATATTAGTAGTCATCGTTTAATAGATATAAATATTATTATTTTCCGTTATTGTTATTGTTGTTCCTTCACTCTATGGAGATCTAGGTTCAACACCAACTACCATATGCAATGTCAGAAGACATATATTTTACTATCACACACTAGAGGTCCTCAGCTCGAACCTGGGCTAGAGGCTTTCCTCCCTTACCCCTGCTTTTTGGCGTCTTTGGTTAGGCTTTACTTGAGAGTGAGAGTCGCGAAGGACCAAAGGCTGGTTGGTTAGGTCGGCATTTATGGCTAGATAAATGATACGCATGGAACACACTTCTGCAACTCATAGCCACATACATATGGAAGTGACGTGTGCGAAGAAAATTCCATGTGGATTGTAGTAGTTCAAACGAAAGAGTCTTACACGGCCTTTACCGTTTGGGCGCCCGAGTAACAATGCTGGCTGGCTGGCTACCTAACTATTTTTACCCCGGGAAGATTTGAAAGCGGGGAGAGAGAGCGTGAACGGGGGAAAGAGCGTGGGAGAGAGAGAGCGGGGAGTGAGCAATTTGGGCACGGCCATTGTGGTGACATTCCTCCCTTCGCCACCTCGTTCGCTCCATAGCCGCCCCCTTGTGCATCATCACCGGAGCCGCAGCCGCAGCTGCAAGGGTTCGCTCCGCACAAAACATGCGCCTCTCTGAACCGTCTCCGCCCCGCTGCCGCCGCTGCTCAATCTTGCTAGGAACAGGGCCGGGGAATGGAGGCGGCCGCATTGCCTCTGTGTCGTAATGCCTGCTGCGGCTGCGGAGAGGCCGGGAGTTTGTGGCTGATGCACGGGGAGCTCGCACAAAAAGATTTGCAAGTTTTGGAGCATGGATTGGTGAGGTCATGGCTGCCGTTGTTTTGAGGTAGGTGTGAGTGGGAGTGGAGTCGGCAGGGTGTGGAGTGGAGTTGGCAGGGTTTGGTGTGGCTTGGGGTGGAGTGGCGTGGAGTGGCGTGGAGTGGAGTGGAGTGGAGTTTTGTTGGATTATTTGGAGCTGGCTTCGCATGGCTGTGGTGGAAAGCGTGCCGGTGATGGAGAAGCATTTCCGGCTTCCCACGGAGCTGGATGAGTACATGCAGGAGTCGATATACCACATGGTAGGCTTCTGTTCGACGGAGGAGGAGATGAAGAAGAGAGTGGCGGAGGCGAAGGAGGAGCAGAGGAAGCTGCAGGCTCAGCTGGCGAGGATGCAGCAGAGGATGCGGGAGCTGGAATTCAAGAGCGGGAAGGCGAAGGAGGAGGCGGCGTTGAATGCGCAGGCGCTGAGGCGGCAGGTAGCGGAGTGCCAGAAGCTGACGGAGCAGTGCTCTCGGCTGAAGGAGGAGTGTTCTAGGCTGGAGAACGAGTGCCAGCTGTTTCACAATGACAGGGAGGTGTTCATGGAGGCTGCCGATGAAGCGGAGGAACGGGCTGCGGAGGCGTACGAGAGAGCTACCGATGCGGAGGCCAGGGCCAGCGCGCTCTTCGCTGAGACGGAGAGGTTGAAGCGGCAGCTGGCGCTTACCGGCGCTAGGGTGGAGGGAGTGGAGAGCGTCGGCGCATTGCGGGCCAGGGTGTCCCAGCTGGAGGCGGATAACGGCCGGTTGCAGAAGGAGCTGAGCGCGGTGAGGTCGGAGGCTCAATTGGAGCTCAGTTCGGCGCATGACCAGATTGCTAAGCTCGGGAAGGATAAGGCGGAGTTGATGGCTCTCGTGTCCACGGCCAATGAGCGGTACCGGGAGCTGTTAAGGGAGCTCACTGCGGCGCAGGACGGGAGTTCTGTGTTGAGGGAGGTTGAGCTGCCGGTTAATTTGATAGGGGCTTCGGCTGCCGGCGCTGGAGTGTGCAAGGCTATGGAGCAGGAGAACAGGGCCGCTGCCTCTGACTGCAAGTCGTTAGTGAAGAGTATGAAGAAGGAGCTGTACAAGAGCAAGGCTAAGCTGAGTGTGGCTGAGGAGAAGGTGCAGGCATTGTTAGAAGAGGTGGAGGAGTTGAAGGCAGCGGTGGCCCTGTCGAAGGAAGATTCTAGCAGGACAGCAGGAGAAGTGCAGTTCATGAAGGCTGAAAACAAGGTCATGAGGCTGATACTCAGCTCAAGGGCTGATTCGCTTTCCAGTATCTGTACTGGCGTCTCGAACTGCCTCAGGGGAGGTTCAAGGCCTCGAAGTCAAGTTCAGGGGTGGCACAAATGCATGCAACGGATGTGAGCACGCTTCATTGTTGTGTACAGGCACGGGTGGTTGTATTGGAGTTCATTTGTTACGTGTATGTCCATAGTGTGGGTGCACCGACCACACAGGTCCAAGACCTGGAAGGAAGAATGCGAGCCATGAGCTGCAGCGAGAGACGGAACAGATGATGGCTGGAATATCGGCAAGGCGGCTCGTGATGTTGCTGGCCCTGTGGACGTGGGAGGAGAGGAAGTATCGACTTGGGCTACCCATGTTTGTGTATTATGTGTTGGCCACTCAATGGCGTATGCACTCAATGGCGTATGTGGGTATGTGGCTCACTCGTACCAAGGCGTGTCAGCTTGTGGATGAGACAATCTCTCTTCTGGCCACAAGAGTCAGGCGTGCGGCACTGTCATTTCCGATGTACATACGCATGTACTGCCAATCGCAACAGATAACATGGATGGATATGAAGTGAACTGCCCTGCACCGCAAGTCAGCCCTGCCTGTGCTCCCACTTTGTGAACAAACAGTAACTTTGTTACTGGAAATTGCTTTGAAGCCTCTTGCCAAGAGGAAAGAATTGGTTTGCTTTTACAGTACATGTAACCTAACTAGCAGCATTTGCTGGCTGTGATTGGACTTCGCTACTTTGGGGTGAACACTACACTACCTACCTGCTTCATTGTCCGTGGCGTGCCCCGGTCACCCTTTAAGTGCAACAAAAATTTGTGTGAGCTGCGCAGAACTGTGACAAAATTAGTGGCAGCCACATCCTTGATTCCACAGAGAACCCGTTGCAAAGGCCGGCAACTCTTTTTTTGCGTAGCAGAAATGCAGCAGAAAGCGGAGCTGTCCACGGGACGGCCTCCTTGATATACCATCTTGGGCTCAAAGCTGGCCACCATGAGACTGCCTGCTGCTGCGCTGGGATGTTCGGCATGGACTTGGAAGCTCTTGGCCGCACTCACCTTGTGCAGCTTCTGGTTGAGGACGTGCACTTTGGAAGCAGGCTGCGGATGATGCTTCTGCGAAGCAACCATGTCCATGCCTCCTCCTTTCCCATGCCCAACCCCAGCAGTAGCCTCCGACATCTTCACCGCCTCCCAGTTCTGCATGGCCAGCGGGCTCTCCCCTAGGCCTCCATCATCCACCACCACCTCCCCACCCCTGCTCCCCTCCTGCTCCTTCCCCTGCCTTACAGAGACGCTGGTTCTGCCTCTCTGCATCCTCTCCAAATACGCATCCTTCCTCCTCTGCCTCTCGTGCAAGCCCCGCCGGAACGTCCTGCGGTTGTTGAGCTTCACCACATCCCTGGCCCTGGCAGCAACATGCCTCATCCTCCCATGATGCTGCTGCTGCTGCCCCCCGCCGGCTATGTGCAAGGAGGGCACATGGTTGTACAGATGCAACTGGTCGTAAGGGAACGCCTCTTCCGGATGGGCAGAGAAATCTGGTGCCCTGAACGGATGCCCAACATGGCTCCGCATCAACAGCAATGAGGCATCCGCCAGAATGTTGAGAAAGGGCAGCAGCGAGAGGGAAGATCCCCGCTTCAGCTCCGCTGCCCTCCTGTCCCTCCCCAGCCCGAACAGGCTCGAGTAGCAGAAAACGGAGAAATGCCCAAACCTCTGCAACGCCAACGCCAGCTGCTTCTGGTGCAGCCTGGTATCTCCAAACTCCAAGCTGGTGCCCATGATGATGGCTGGCTCTGGTGGGCGACACCATTCATGCACATGTCCATCATCCCCATAACGCCAATCACCATAGCCATCACCTTCTTGCCATTTCCTCTCCTTCGGCTTCTGCCTCTTCTTCTTCAGTCTGCTGCTGCCGCTGCTGCTGCTGGTGGCAGGAAGCTTGGCCATGTGCTCCTGCCACTCATGCTCCACCCGGATCCTGAACGTGCGAGGGCAAGCAGTGTAATTCATGGGCACCACAGCATCCAGCAACCGTTCCTTCCACCACCTCTCCACGTCCTGGAACTTGCTCAGCGCCTGCTTCCTCTCGGCAGCAACAGCCGCAGTGAGCACCAGCTGCGGCCTGAGCGACCTGCACGTCCTCCGGATGTCCCGCAGCAAGGCAGTGACGCAGTCGCATCGCCATCGATCCCACACCTGCGGCCTCTCATCCGGGGACGCCAGCCCGGTCTCTGCCCGGAACAGCTCCAGCGTCCTCCCGTCCCTGGAGTACTCCCCGCCCTTCACCACGGGCTTCTCGTTGGGGAAGCGGATGTAGTCCAGATGCAGCCCGTCGATGCTGTACTGCGACACGATCTCCTTGCACACGCCCACGATGTGGCTCCTGGCCTCCGGCAGGCACGGGTTGAGGCTGACGTAGAAGCCACGGGTGAGGGGCTGCCGCCTCCCGGCCGCATCGTACCAGCTCCACTCCGGGCGGGCCAGGTAGAGGTGCGCCGGGTTGGTGGGCGGCTCCGGCCCCCGCCACAGCGGCATCACGTTGATCCAGGCGTGCAAGGCCATGCCCTTGGCGTGCGCCTCCCCGATGGCCAGCTGCAGAGGATCGAAGCCCGGGTGCTTCCAGCCGTACGCCTCCGACCAGGGCTCCAGCCGCGACGGGTAGTAGGTGCTGGCGTTCCCCCGCACCTGGAAGAAGACGGTGTTGAAGCCCGCCTGTGCCGACCTCTGCATGATGCGCACGATGTCCTCCCCGCTGTGGAAGTCGTATCTCGTCACCCACACTGCGCGAACCTGGTCCCCGTACCGGAGATTGGGCAGCCGGCCCGATCGCCGGAAGGCTGGGTCCTCCCACTCGTACGGGCACAGCAGCGCCCCTGTTCCTGCCATGTCCCTCCTCATTCCCTGCTCCTTCTCCTCCTCCGCATCCCCGTGCATTGCATCCAACCTTCCTTCCGCCTCTGTCTCCTCCTCCTTCCTCCTTCCTCCTCCTCCCCCGATCCTGCCCTCACAACATGCCCTCCTTGCCTCCTTCATTCCGCCTCCCCCCTCCCTTCTTCACCACCATCTGCCACGCACAAGGACAAACACCCACCATCCTCTTCGGCTCTCAAGCCTCACAATAACAAGGCCTGGGCTGGACAATGTGGGCTCCTACATAACTGAACACTGAAACAAGCTCTCATGCTGCTTCATACATGCTCCTTCACACTGAATAGAGCAGAAAGAAAGATGCAGTCCCACAAAGACCCTGAATACTGCTGAAGGTCTCACACCTGCTCAACACTGAAACAAGATATCACATCTGAAAGAACATCTCCCAAACTCACACGATATCCTCAAAGAAGGTTTTCCAATCTCACACGATCTCCTGAATACAGAAACAAGAAGGCCTCCCACTTCCTGAATCCTCAAAGGAATTCTCACATCTCTAACAATCCCCGACGAGGAAGAGGAAGGAGGCTCGATATTGAAAGAGGCCTGAATTGCAAACAACTCTCACGCTTACAATCCTCAGCGAAACGAAAGAACTAACAATCATGTACGAACAGGCGGCGGAGGCTCCATGCATTGAAAGAAACTGCAACTGAAAGAAGGTCTCGCGCTTTATGCTGGTGGGTTACATGGAGCGCTCGCGGAACCCAGAGGCGACACAACCAACAGCAGGGGTGGGGAAGGCAGGGGAAGAGAGATTTGCGTGCGGGGAAGGAGAACGGGAGGGCAATTGCGTGCGGGGGCGAGAGACGGTGCTGCCGTTGATAAAAAACACCAACTGCTGGGTTCCCAGCAGCGAGAAAGGAGAAGAGGAGGGCGCAGCGAGACGCGGGATAGATATGCCACCAAATCCTGGGTTACAGCACGCTAATAGGGCTGCATCTGGGACGAGATGCGAAGTTGCGGGCTAAGTGGGCGGAGCTGGCGTGCGCACTGGCAGGAAAGGGAGCTCGTGAGCTGGGCCAGACGTGCGCCGGCGGGGCTGCAACAAGTAAGCCGCTCCGCCATAGCCGGATGCGGAGCTCGAGGTGGGGGCCCCGCCTATTCTGCCTTCCCCCAAGCTCAACCCTCTCAAACGCCATGTGTGCCAGGCAAACCACAGCCTCGGAATCGGCAATCCAGGCGTGCGTTTTTTTATAACGCGGAATCTCCCATTCCCGTTCCGTTCCCGCATTCTACTATTATCCGATCTCGCCAGCCTGGGTAAGAACAGTGGATCGCACTCGCTGGGAAAACTGCACGGACTTTGCGTTTGCTGCAAACGCAATGACAGTGAAAATGGACAGGGAGGAGCCGGAATGAAGAATGAACTGACCGCAGAGAAATGCACACACGATACGTCTCAAGATTCCTGTTGTGAACACTCCACCTGTGGAGTGGACGACGGTCGACTCAATGTCGCTGCCCTAAGGAAGGGTCGGGAAGGAGATTCCACTCCTTTGTAGAATGTGAAACGCAACTGCGTACCGTCTGTAGATCGGGTGAATGAATCTAGGTCGAGCTTAGTTCCGACTGTTAGACGTTTATTGGCTCAGTCGCGGGGAAGTATAGGCTGGTTGCTCGGCGCGGTCTCGGTCGCGGAGCTGCACGGGGAGCGGTGACGAGTGAGATGCAGCTCCGATTGATCGCCTGACGAGGTTGTAGCTGCGGATTCGAAGGTTCGGAGACATGGCGTCTCCGGAGAATGTAGGCTTAGGTGAGTCTGCGTTGGAGCTGCTCGAGGTGCTTGGTTTGTGGAAAGATCTCAGCTGGCTGGCAGCTGGTTGTGTTGGAGCTGGAATTTGGAAGATCGGTGTGGCTGTTGATGTTTCTAACGCTGTTGCGCTTGAGTTGATGAGTTCGATCTTCGTTGCGGTGTGTTTTTGAGTTTGGACGGATTCGGGGGACTGTCCAGGAGACTGAGTTTTGTGGACTTCGGGAGTAGGATAGGTTTGGTCATCCATTTTCGTGTGCTGGTTTTGGTGTTTTTGATGGATGTTTCTGCTTGTACGTCGTGTTGGAGTTGTTGTTCAGGGAAAGAATGTATTCAAGTGCAGTATTTGTAATCATAATGTCGCTGGAGGATGTTCTCTTACTACCATGATGCCTGCCAGGTACAGAAGCAACTCCCCCGCCCGAGCCGGCGAAATTTTGGATCAGATACAGGTGGCCAATTCGGTTCGTTCTTGCGGCCAACGTCGCCATGGGCGGTGAGTGATTACTGTGGCCGTCCTTGCTTGCTGTGAGGGGCCTTGAAACAGCTACTTCTATCGTTGTTCTTTGTTCATGCCGGAATTGATGTGGTGGTGGTTACTGTCATGTGTTCACAGCTTATTTCTTATTTTCCAATGTCGCAAAACAACGCGGGAAGCTCAAAGCCGAACACCCGAAGAGGTCTGAGAGGAAGGTAGTTTCTCCGGATAAGACTGCTGCTGTGGCTCAAGAGTCAACTCTGGAGACGACCACAGAACCAATACCAGCAGTTAAGTTTGTGCCAAGAGCAAAGCCACCTGTGACTCCGGAGCAGCAGAGGGAAATTCTTCAGTACATTCTGGATGAAAAGCGGAAGCTGAAGCCCAGGACGAAGAAGGAGAAAGCTAAACTGAATGAAGAAAAAGCCCTGCTGAAGCATCTGCTCCGAAGTGGGGAATTGCCTGCTATCTGAATCGACGGAAGCAACCAGCTTCAAACAGGCAAAAGTCTTGGACTGTAACTCGAGCATCGAGTATATGCAAACGTCACCCAGGAGTGGAAGATGATCGCTTGGTAGGAAGTCAGAACAGTGTCACGCACTTTTCTTTGCTATTGGATTTCGCGAACTGCCTCATTCCACCAGATTGTATTATCATTCCGTGTCTGTTCCTTCAGGAACTGACTCGCCGGGACAATTGAGAGAAATATCCCACATGGGGCGCCTCGGTTGCGTGCACAGGGTGGTGTACTTCGTTCTCTCAGGCACCAAAATGTCCACCACAGATGGCTGAGCGGAATGGGCTCAAAGCCATTCAATATTGGAACGGGACTTGCGAGCAAGCCTGGCCAGTGGCCTCTACTTGCATAAACATTCTCCTTTCTTCAAGACACTGTATCTACGCTCTGTCTCTACCCACATGAACTACCTCCTACAGAAATGCCCACCCATGACTCCGAGTCCAGATGTCTCGCATACCCAGCGTTCTTCATTTCGGAAATGAGCTGTTTCAGCCTTGCATACACAGCTTCTCTCTCAGGGTGTTTTTTATCCCCGACCAAGAAAGTGTGCACTATGCCGTCCGTGTCTGTCCACCAGCTCTGGCCCGGCTCCTTCCAGGCCTTCATTCCAGTTCTCCTGGCCTGCATCTCCTCTGCCTGCTCCCACATGTTGGCACTTTTGTATATGTTTGACATCAACACGTATGCGGCAGTATCGTTCTCGTCCAGCTTCACTGCTTCCTGAAAAGCATGAAGTCCCACCTCCACATTGCTCCACATTCGACAAGCACCCAGTAGGCTGTGCCAGACTGCAGAGTCGGGCCGTATAGGCATTGTGCTAACCAAATCCAGTGCCTCGTCCAGCAGGCCTGCACGACCCAGGAGATCCATCATGGTTGTGTAGTGCCCAACTGTGGGACTGCTGCCGTACTGTTTGGTCATGGCCTCGAAGTACTCTCTCCCATCCTTCACTAGACCGGCATGACTGCATACTGTTAGGACACTTAGGAAGGTGACGCCCGTTGGCTGTATGCCATCATCTCTCATTCTGCGAAACAAGTCAAAGACCACTTCACTGTCTCCTTGACGGCTGTAGCCTGCAATCAAGGCATTCCAGGCCACGACATCTCTTTTGGGCAGAGTCTCAAACACTTGCTGTGCATGAAACATGCTCCCAGACTTTGCATACATATTTATCAAACTGATCGCTACAAGCACATCAGATTGGAGCCCCTGTTGTGTGATCTGTGCATGAAGCTGCTTTCCCAGACGCAAAGCTGCCACGTTTGCACAAGCCTGGAGGAGGCACACAAATGTTACAGCATCGGGTGCAACAACGGCTTCTTTTTGCATAGCTCTGTAAAGACGAAGTGCTTCCTGCCCCATACCCTGCTGGGCATAGCCTCCAATCATGGCGTTCCACATCACCACATCTTTATGAGGCAACCCATCAAACACGCCCTGAGCATCTTCCAAGTTGCCACGATTTACATATCCTGCTATCAGAGCGGTCCATGTCACCACATTCTTTTTTCCAAGTCCGTCAAACACTCTTTGGGCATCTTCCAAGCTGCCACACTTTGCATACATGTTCACCAGGCTGCCGCCTACTTTCACATCAGTCTGAAGGCCTCGTTCTCCAATCTGTGTATGTAGCTGTTTCCCAGTCTCCAAAGCAGGTGCACCCACAGTTGCACATGCCTGCAGGAGAGACACAAATGTTACAGAATCAGGCACAGCAGTGCTTTCTTCTCGCATTGCATTGTAAATGTGAAGAGCTTCCTCTCCCATGCCCTGCTGAGCGTATCCTGCTATCAGGGCTGTCCACGTCACCACATTCTTTTGACCAATTCCGTCAAACACTCTTTGGGCATCTTCCAAGCTGCCACATTTTGCATACATATCCACCAGACAGCTACAAACGAATAGATCAGGCTCAACCCCGCTGGCCAACACATCAGCATGCAACTGCTGCCCGGTTGTTAAGTCTCTTGCCCTTGCACAAGCCTGAAGGGCTGCTGCAAAGATATGGCCGTCTGGATTCACACTTGACCTGCGCATCTGATGATAGAGTTGTATGGCCTGGTTATCTTGCCCGTGTTTGACATGTGCAGAGATTAGCGAAGACCAAATGAAGGCGTCTGGTTTGGTGACCATGGTGAACACGTCCATCGCTTCTTGCAAACTGTCATGAGTAGCATACATTCGCAACATACAGTTGGACAAGAAGGTGTCCGACTTGTACTGCCCTCTCATAATGAGAGCATGGACACAACGACCCAGAACCAGATCCTTCTGAAGCCCACATCTTTTCAACACAGTATAAAAGAGGGATCGTGGAATATGACGGTGTGTTTGTACCAAAACTCCTAGAGCCTCAACAGCCTCAGCAAGGTGCTCCTGCTGACATAGTTTCCTCACAGTATCAGCCGTTATGCCGCTTTCAAGTTCTGTAGGCCTCCGACAGTCATGATCATGTGGCACATTCAAGTTGTTAGTACAACCCATCTGCTTATCCACAGCTACAAGCTGCACGTCTTTCTTCATTTTCTGGATCAGCCGTTCCAGCATTGCATATATACCTTCACTCTCAGGATGCTTTGCATCCCCAACCAAAAAGCTGTGCACCAGTCCGTCCATGTCTGTCCACCAGCTCTGGCCTGGCTCCTTCCACGCCCCAATACCTGTTCTCCTCTCCTGCATCTCCTGTGCCTGCTGCCACATCTTGGCACCCCTATATATGTTCGACATCAACATATATGCTGCAGTATCGTTTTTGTCTAGATTCACTGCTTCTTTGAATGCAAGAGTTCCCACTTCTACATTGCTCCACATTTGACAAGCACCTAGTAGAGTGTGCCAAACTGCAGCATCAGGAAGTAAAGGCATTGACCTTACCAAAGCTAGTGCCTCGTCCAGTTGGCCTGCACGACCCAAGAGATCCACCATGCATGTGTAGTGCTCCACGGTGGGAGAGATGCCATGGTGCCTGCTCATAGCCTCAAAGTACTCTTGCCCCCTCTTCACTAGACCTGCATGACTGCATACTGTTAGCAGACCAACGAACGTGACGCCAGTTGGCTGAGTGCCATCCTCTCTCATTCTGTTAAACAAGTCAAAGACCACTTCAGTGTCTACCTGATGGCTGTAGCCTGCAATGAGTGCATTCCAGGCGACGACACCTTTTTCGGGCAATGCCTCGAACACCTGCTGCGCGCGGACCATGCTCCCACACTTTGCATACATATTTATCAAACTGACAGCAACAGGCACATCAGCCTGAAGTCCTTGTTCTACAATCTGAGCATGGAGCTGCTTTCCGACATGCAAAGCTGCGACATCTGCACATGCCTGCAGGAGGCACACAAATGTCACAGCATTCGGTGCAATAATGCCTTCGTCCTGCATACCCCTGTACAAATGAAGGGCTTCCTGCCCCATGCCCTGCTGGGAATATCCTGCAATCATGGCATTCCACGTCGCGACGTTCTTGTGAGGGAGCCTGTCAAACACTTTCTGCGCGTCTTCCAAGCTGCCACACTTCACGCATCCTGCTATCAGAGCATTGCACGTTGCCACATCCTTGTGAGGGAGTTTGTCAAAGACCCTTTGAGCGTCTTCCAAGCTGCCACATTTAGCATACATGTCTACCAAGCTGCAGCCTACTACCAAATCAGCCTGAAGTCCCTGTTCTCCAATTTGTGCGTGAAGCTGTTTTCCCTGTTCCAAAGCCAGGCTTCCCACACTAGCACATGCCTGCAGGAGGCACACAAAGGTAACACAATTGGGTGCAGCAAAGCCGTCTTGTTGCATGGCATCGTAGAGCTGAAGGGCTTGCTGACCTTTACCCTGCTGGGCATATCCTGCTATCAGAGCTGTCCAAGTTACCACATTTTTGCGACCAAGTCCATCGAACACTCTTTGCGCTTCTTCCAAGCTGCCACATTTTGCGTACATGTCCACCAATCCACTACTAACAAACAGATCAGGTTCACCGCCACTCGCCAACACATCTGCATGCACCTGCTGCCCAGTTTCCAAGTCTGCCCCCTTCGCACAAGCCTGAAGGGCTGCTACAAACACATGGCCGTCGGGCTTCACACTTGACCTGCGCAGCCGATGGTACAATTGTATGGCCTGACCATCCTGTCCGTGTTCAACATGCGCAGAGATTATGGAAGACCACATGAAGGCATCTGGTTTACATACCACGGTAAACACGTCCATTGCTTCTTGCAAGCTGGCATGAGTAGCATACATCCGCAGGATGTGGTTGCACAAGAAGGTGTCCGACTCATACCCCCCTTTCACAGTCAGAGCATGGACCCGACGACCCAGAACCAGAAGCTTCTGACTCACACATCCTTTCAGCACAGTATACAAGAGGGATTGAGAAACATGATAGTCTGTCTCCACCAGAACTCCCAGGCCCTCAACAGCCTCGCTAAACTGCCCCTGTTGACATAGATGGCTCACCGTATCAGCCGTTACATCTGTCTCGTATCCTGCAGGCCTGCGAAGTCCAAGATCATTCCGCATGTTCCAGTTGGAAGTAGTGGCCCGACGACCCATCCGCATATCCACAGCTGCCAGCTGCACATCGACCCAACCTGGCTTGTCCCAGAGGACCTCCTGGGACTCACAGCTCTGCCGGAAAACGGCCTCGTCACATCCTGAAGTCAGACCAGCCAACCAATTTTCCCTGTTCGGATCCAGGAAACCCGTTGCCACCCGAGGCCGTGTGCCCCTGTATGCGGATGTAGTGCAATGGGCCAAGCAGCCATGATTAGCACAAGCACATCGTGAAAATATGGAGACCCCAACACCCAATTCCCCTACGCCAGCTCCAGCGCAAGCTGAACCAAGTGTCCAAATCATAGTGCCCACATTCTTGCACAGCAATATTCAAGGTTTCCATCCAGTGTACATATCTTCACGATACCCAAACTGCTGCTTCTTCATGAACTGCACATGGTGCACACCTAGCTGCACAGCAGTGCGCAGGATACAGTCTGTTGGCTATCTCCTTCACTTGCGTTGATATAACCTCCTGGTTGGAGATCCTATGTCAATTTGTTGCTCTGCATGGAAGTTGGATAAATGTGCAACATTCTGCTCGTTGAGGTTGGACAACACATGCAGGCAATCTAGGATCTCAATCTTGCTCTTTGGCAGCCAGAGATGCAGATGTTCAGTGTGGAATGGAGGGCCCCTTCATAATCGGAGCTATGATGCATCCAGTGATCTAACTTCTGGCCCTGAGCACCTAGATCAAATTGAAAGATTACTCCACCTCCAGACGAGCGAGGTTATGCCCCAAATCATACGAGGGCAACCCTCAAGTGTGCGGTCCTTCTTCGATCTTAAAGCGATGCTATGTTATGGACTCTCGGATAACCAATAAGTAGGAGCCTTTCGGTTGATAACCCTCAATCCCAAATTCTCAAGGCAAATCTCAGATTGAGCCGATTGAACTTGTTCGTGACATCTGAGTCATGTCGGAAGCCATGTGGCTTAGGCCAAAACGGACACACATTTATAAGAACGCCGTGATTAAGCATCCTGAGCTTAGATCGGTACTTAGATGGGGTGCCTAAAGGGAGTGGATGCCCTTGGTGCAAGTAGCTTAGGCACACCTTGGTACAAGTTGTTAAGTACCAAGTCCCATGACGGAAATCCGTCTTAGTGGACTAAAATAAAATTCTTCTTCATCTTCTTCATGTGTCAGTTGAGGGGACTTCAAAAAAATTCATCATCTTCATGTGTCAGTTGAGGCAGTGGAAGATGATGGCGAAATTCACCCGTGTACATGTGACAAAAAATACAACTTTTTTGTCCTCTTTTATGGACATCTCGTCTGGGTGGTGTAGTTGGTCATCACGCTAGTCTCACACACTAGAGGTCCCCGGTTCGAACCCGGGCTCAGACAGTATGGCAAGCGAGTTCTTTTATTTTAAGCTTACCGTCTTGTTTGCGGTTTGATCTTGCTATTCTAGCGGCCGGTGCAAAAGGTTGGTGATTGAGTATTGACCAGATTGCGCTACAAAAGAAGCGATGATCTAATAAGAATTGGGGATATCGAAACTGGACAAACGAAGCCATAATGTAATCAGAACTGGGGATGTCGAAACTGGATAGATGCTGGGCTGTCGGAATGCCGAGAACGTGCCTCTCCGGTGGCCACTCGGTGGATCATCCTCTTCCAGTTGCTGCAGGCCAATCCAAATCCATTGTAGAGACGCTCGGACGAGACTGTGGAGCTGCTGCTGCTCAATAGTTGAACCCACGTGCACCTCATCATCGATGTCGGCAGATGCTACCAGAATCTGCCTCATTCTATTGGTCAGACTGCGGCTTGCGTCCCCGGACAGCGGCTTGCATCCCCTGGCCTGCCTGGACTGCGCTGATTGCCGGCATTCTCCTGACATTCCCTATATCAATTCGATACACGTGTTTTGGCAAAATTTTACAGGCTGTGCCCGGGCAAGCTGGAGGCTGATGTGGCGGATGCCCTCAATAATGGAGTCTGTAACACAAGTCTGTCTATATGGGAGCGGAAATCCACATCCTGGAGAGGCGTGAATGACACAGGTCTTGGACGATGGGAAGTTACTCGCCCTCGCCCAGGTTGCGGCTCTCACAATCCTCTTGGCTGCCATCGCTCGTAAGCAGGAGATGGAGAAGCTGAAACTCCTACGAATTTCAAACGCTCTTCACGTTGCTGCTGCTCAGTGCAGCAATGCAGAATTGGGAATGATGGGTTGCGGCTCCTGCAGGTGCAGACGCCGTAAGGCCCGCCATCTTCGTCTTCGGCGACTCGTACGGGGACACTGGGAATCGCAACCGGACGGACCCTCTGTTTAATCAGCCATGGCAGCAGCCGTACGGCATCGGCTGGCCTGGGCGCCCTGCCGGCCGCGCCTCCGACGGCAGGGTGTCCACGGATTTCTAGGTACGTCCTTCGCAGCTGCTTTCAATCAGGCAATGCAGTCACCGAGAATTCGATAGACCTCTTCATGAGTTTCATACCAATGTGCGTTAATATGTCCCAGCTCCTCTCATAACATCCGCCAAGATCAAGGCTTACCAGTCAATCGCCAGCAGCACTCCGGCCAGGAGCATCAAGCACGGCGTCAATTTCGCTGTGGGCGGCTCGGGAACGTTCCCCTTCCTCTCGCTCACCTCGCTGTCCGGGCAGGTGGAGCAGCTGGAAGGCGTCCTCACCAAGTACCAAGGCCTGTATTCCCCGCCCGAGTCTGTGGTGATCTGGATGAGTGGAAACGACTACGGCTTCCTGCGATTAACAAACCCTAATGCCACTCGAGCAGTGAGGCCTTCACACATCCTTTCAGCACAGTATACAAGAGGGATTGAGAAACATGATAGTCTGTCTATGTATATGGGAGCGGAAATCCACATCCTGGAGAGGCGTGAATGACACAGGTCTTGGACGATGGGAAGTTACTCGCCCTCGCCCAGGTTGCGGCTCTCACAATCCTCTTGGCTGCCATCGCTCGTAAGCAGGAGATGGAGAAGCTGAAACTCCTACGAATTTCAAACGCTCTTCACGTTGCTGCTGCTCAGTGCAGCAATGCAGAATTGGGAATGGGTTGCGGCTCCTGCAGGCCAATCCAAATCCATTGTAGAGACGCTCGGACGAGACTGTGGAGCTGCTGCTGCTCAATAGTTGAACCCACGTGCACCTCATCATCGATGTCGGCAGATGCTACCAGAATCTGCCTCATTCTATTGGTCAGACTGCGGCTTGCGTCCCCGGACAGCGGCTTGCATCCCCTGGCCTGCCTGGACTGCGCTGATTGCCGGCATTCTCCTGACATTCCCTATATCAATTCGATACACGTGTTTTGGCAAAATTTTACAGGCTGTGCCCGGGCAAGCTGGAGGCTGATGTGGCGGATGCCCTCAATAATGGAGTCTGTAACACAAGTCTGTCTATATGGGAGCGGAAATCCACATCCTGGAGAGGCGTGAATGACACAGGTCTTGGACGATGGGAAGTTACTCGCCCTCGCCCAGGTTGCGGCTCTCACAATCCTCTTGGCTGCCATCGCTCGTAAGCAGGAGATGGAGAAGCTGAAACTCCTACGAATTTCAAACGCTCTTCACGTTGCTGCTGCTCAGTGCAGCAATGCAGAATTGGGAATGATGGGTTGCGGCTCCTGCAGGTGCAGACGCCGTAAGGCCCGCCATCTTCGTCTTCGGCGACTCGTACGGGGACACTGGGAATCGCAACCGGACGGACCCTCTGTTTAATCAGCCATGGCAGCAGCCGTACGGCATCGGCTGGCCTGGGCGCCCTGCCGGCCGCGCCTCCGACGGCAGGGTGTCCACGGATTTCTAGGTACGTCCTTCGCAGCTGCTTTCAATCAGGCAATGCAGTCACCGAGAATTCGATAGACCTCTTCATGAGTTTCATACCAATGTGCGTTAATATGTCCCAGCTCCTCTCATAACATCCGCCAAGATCATTCCGCATGTTCCAGTTGCTGCAGGCCAATCCAAATCCATTGTAGAGACGCTCGGACGAGACTGTGGAGCTGCTGCTGCTCCAATAGTTGAACCCACGTGCACCTCATCATCGATGTCGGCAGATGCTACCAGAATCTGCCTCATTCTATTGGTCAGACTGCGGCTTGCGTCCCCCGGACAGCGGCTTGCATCCCCTGGCCTGCCTGGACTGCGCTGATTGCCGGCATTCTCCTGACATTCCCTATATCAATTCGATACGTGTTTTGGCAAAATTTTACAGGCTGTGCCGGGCAAGCTGGAGGCTGATGTGGCGGATGCCCTCAATAATGGAGTCTGTAACACAAGTCTGTCTATGTATATGGGAGCGGAAATCCACATCCTGGAGAGGCGTGAATGACACAGGTCTTGGACGATGGGAAGTTACTCGCCCTCGCCCAGGTTGCGGCTCTCACAATCCTCTTGGCTGCCATCGCTCGTAAGCAGGAGATGGAGAAGCTGAAACTCCTACGAATTTCAAACGCTCTTCACGTTGCTGCTGCTCAGTGCAGCAATGCAGAATTGGGAATGGGTTGCGGCTCCTGCAGGTGCAGACGCCGTAAGGCCCGCCATCTTCGTCTTCGGCGACTCGTACGGGGACACTGGGAATCGCAACCGGACGGACCCTCTGTTTAATCAGCCATGGCAGCAGCCGTACGGCATCGGCTGGCCTGGGCGCCCTGCCGGCCGCGCCTCCGACGGCAGGGTGTCCACGGATTTCTAGGTACGTCCTTCGCAGCTGCTTTCAATCAGGCAATGCAGTCACCGAGAATTCGATAGACCTCTTCATGAACTGCACATGGTGCACACCTAGCTGCACAGCAGTGCGCAGGATACAGTCTGTTGGCTATCTCCTTCACTTGCGTTGATATAACCTCCTGGTTGAGATCCTATGTCAATTTGTTGCTCTGCATGGAAGTTGGATAAATGTGCAACATTCTGCTCGTTGAGGTTGGACAACACATGCAGGCAATCTAGGATCTCAATCTTGCTCTTTGGCAGCCAGAGATGCAGATGTTCAGTGTGGAATGGAGGGCCCCTTCATAATCGGAGCTATGATGCATCCAGTGATCTAACTTCTGGCCCTGAGCACCTAGATCAAATTGAAAGATTACTCCACCTCCAGACGAGCGAGGTTATGCCCCAAATCATACGAGGGCAACCTCAAGTGTGCGGTCCTTCTTCGATCTTAAAGCGATGCTATGTTATGGACTCTCGGATAACCAATAAGTAGGAGCCTTTCGGTTGATAACCCTCAATCCCAAATTCTCAAGGCAAATCTCAGATTGAGCCGATTGAACTTGTTCGTGACATCTGAGTCATGTCGGAAGCCATGTGGCTTAGGCCAAAACGGACACACATTTATAAGAACGCCGTGATTAAGCATCCTGAGCTTAGATCGGTACTTAGATGGGGTGCCTAAAGGAGTGGATGCCCTTGGTGCAAGTAGCTTAGGCACACCTTGGTACAAGTTGTTAGTACCAAGTCCCATGACGGAAATCCGTCTTAGTGGACTAAAATAAAATTCTTCTTCATCTTCTTCATGTGTCAGTTGAGGGACTTCAAAAATTCATCATCTTCATGTGTCAGTTGAGGCAGTGGAAGATGATGGCGAAATTCACCGTGTACATGTGACAAAAATACAACTTTTTGTCCTCTTTTATGGACATCTCGTCTGGGTGGTGTAGTTGGTCATCACGCTAGTCTCACACACTAGAGGTCCCCAGTTCGAACCCAGGCTCAGACAGTATGGCAAGCGAGTTCTTTTATTTTAAGCTTACCGTCTTGTTTGCGGTTTGATCTTGCTATTCTAGCGGCCGGTGCAAAGGTTGGTGATTGAGTATTGACCAGATTGCGCTACAAAGAAGCGATGATCTAATAAGAATTGGGGATATCGAAACTGGACAAACGAAGCCATAATGTAATCAGAACTGGGGATGTCGAAACTGGATAGATGCTGGGCTGTCGGAATGCCGAGAACGTGCCTCTCCGGTGGCCACTCGGTGGATCATCCTCTTCCAGTTGCTGCAGGCCAATCCAAATCCATTGTAGAGACGCTCGGACGAGACTGTGGAGCTGCTGCTGCTCCAATAGTTGAACCCACGTGCACCTCATCATCGATGTCGGCAGATGCTACCAGAATCTGCCTCATTCTATTGGTCAGACTGCGGCTTGCGTCCCCCGGACAGCGGCTTGCATCCCCTGGCCTGCCTGGACTGCGCTGATTGCCGGCATTCTCCTGACATTCCCTATATCAATTCGATACACGTGTTTTGGCAAAATTTTACAGGCTGTGCCCGGGCAAGCTGGAGGCTGATGTGGCGGATGCCCTCAATAATGGAGTCTGTAACACAAGTCTGTCTATGTATATGGGAGCGGAAATCCACATCCTGGAGAGGCGTGAATGACACAGGTCTTGGACGATGGGGAAGTTACTCGCCCTCGCCCAGGTTGCGGCTCTCACAATCCTCTTGGCTGCCATCGCTCGTAAGCAGGAGATGGAGAAGCTGAAACTCCTACGAATTTCAAACGCTCTTCACGTTGCTGCTGCTCAGTGCAGCAATGCAGAATTGGGAATGATGGGTTGCGGCTCCTGCAGGTGCAGACGCCGTAAGGCCCGCCATCTTCGTCTTCGGCGACTCGTACGGGGACACTGGGAATCGCAACCGGACGGACCCTCTGTTTAATCAGCCATGGCAGCAGCCGTACGGCATCGGCTGGCCTGGGCGCCCTGCCGGCCGCGCCTCCGACGGCAGGGTGTCCACGGATTTCTAGGTACGTCCTTCGCAGCTGCTTTCAATCAGGCAATGCAGTCACCGAGAATTCGATAGACCTCTTCATGAGTTTCATACCAATGTGCGTTAATATGTCCCAGCTCCTCTCATAACATCCGCCAAGATCAAGGCTTACCAGTCAATCGCCAGCAGCACTCCGGCCAGGAGCATCAAGCACGGCGTCAATTTCGCTGTGGGCGGCTCGGGAACGTTCCCCTTCCTCTCGCTCACCTCGCTGTCCGGGCAGGTGGAGCAGCTGGAAGGCGTCCTCACCAAGTACCAAGGCCTGTATTCCCCGCCCGAGTCTGTGGTGGTGATCTGGATGAGTGGAAACGACTACGGCTTCCTGCGATTAACAAACCCTAATGCCACTCGAGCAGTGAGGCCTTCACACATCCCTTGCGAAGCCTGATCAATCAGATTTGTGTGCAGAATCCATTCGTATTCCATTCACCCGCTGCTCCTGGCCATGGGTGCAGGACTTTCTAGCCCGAGCAGACGAGATCGTTTCACGGATCGGACAAAGCGTGCGGAAGCTGTACACTCTCGGATTCCGCAACGTCGCTCTGGCCAACCTAGAACCTTTCGGATGCCTACCGATGATCACCAACCGGAACAATGACACGGATTGCGATACCAGACAGGGGTTCCTCGTGGATTACCATAACGACAAGCTGGCTCTTGAGATTGCGGATTTGCAGGCGTCCCTGCCTGGCCTGCGCTGGTTAGAGCTCAACCTCAACAAGGCCTTCTACGTCGTTATCCGTAACCCATCTCTGTTCGGTAAGCTCCGTTCTCGGTTCCACCACATTTACAGTGAGTGAAAATGGTTTGACGGTCGCGGCCCTGCCGTGGGGACGGGAGGACTCAGTCTCGAATCCCGCATCTGATGCCCGTTCTCGGACTTACATATAGAAACGCTCCTGCTGCAGGTTTCAAGCACGGCGTGGGAAGCTGCTGCAGAGGCCTTCCCCCGGGCGTGTTCTGCGGGGACGTGGACGAGCAGGGCAACCCGCTCTACACCGTCTGCCCTAACCGCCATGAGTATTTCTTCTGGGACAGCTACCACCCGTCCAACGACGGCTGGGCTGCGTTGAGCAGTCTCTTTTACTACGGCTTCAACTTCACCATCGGCGCTCCGAACCTGCTCTTCTGGCTCAATTCCGCCAACTTGGGCAAGCACAGCCACAGCCACGGCCACAGCCACGGGCTCGGGCGTAGCGGCAGTCTCTCCACTGCAGCAGCGTCCGCCCTTGCGATCGAAGCCCTAAGCAAGTCCGGGTACCTCAGTCCCAGCGAGCTGGCCGCGATCAACAGCACGCTGGCCAGGGTCCCCTCCACCATCTTTGCCGATTTGGGGCCGGTGACGGTTTTCCTCCCGGCGCTGGATGGAGCGGCAGTGCAGCAGCTGAAATCGGTGGTGTCGCGGGCTCCGGAGCTGGCATCGGAGGTGGCCCTGCAGCAGGTTGTGAATGGAGTGTGGCCGGCGCCGAGGCTGCTGGAGCTGGCTGTCGGGGGCGGGCATCACTTGACCACTCTGGCGGGGGGCTCGGTTACCGTGACTGTGCGGAGTGGAACCCTTTTTCTGAGACCGGGAGGGGAGGATGCGGAGGTGTCGGTGGTCAGGCCCTCACTGGTTTCCACCGAGAATGTGGTGGTGCACGGAACTAGCGCCTTGCTTCTTCACCATGACTTCGATCCTCATGTTTGATCAGGCTCTTTCTCCTCAACTGGCTCGGGCCGTGGCCAGGGCACGTCGAACAGGCGGCATGCCATTCACATGACAGCAGACCCTCCAAATTCTGCGAAGGCAGCCTAGAGGCTATTGGAGCTTACAAAACACAATGCGGACGCCCCCAGTAAGCAGTGGGGCCCACCATTCGCCCAAAGAGGGGCGCAATGGGCTCGTTAACAAACCCGTTCCCTGGCTTCTTTCGGATTTGTTTTTAATTTTATATTTTGAAAATAAATCAAAACGAACCCGGGGGAGAAATTTTCAGCAAGAGTTCTGGTTCATGTGTTACACATCGCATTATCTATAGCATCAGAAAAAGACAATGCTCTTTCCAAGGTCATATAAATACATTTCACACGATAGGACTTCTTTCCGATGCCCAGGTCGGCATGATTCTGAGCGCCATGCCCCATTCCCTGTAGACTATGCCCTAAATCGACACGATGTCCTCATGGCTCCCGGATCATGATCTTCAATGGTGGTATTAAAAAAGGAGAAGATGCCTTCATTCATGTAGCGGGAAGATAAGTTGCTCATCTTTAATCTTCGTCTTTGCGATATTTTAGATGCAGTTGATTGTAGTTTTGCAATGGTTTTTTAGTCTCTAGTTCAATAAGCTTACTCTTTCTTCCCCCTCCTTATGCTGCACCATTTTTGTCCCATTGTGCTCTTTTTACTCTTAGTGGACATAAATGAAGTTGTTGTTGTTGTTGTTGTTGTTGTTGAATAGTTTTGACCACTACTCGACATACGCGAGTTTGATTCTTGACATCCTCATTTCAGAAAAATATAATATGGCTCCTATCGATCACGATATTGCTTAGCAGTTTTGTACACCTTGTGAGCACAAGCATCTGAAATTGCAGTCCACCTTTGGTTGGCTAGTGTCATTTCTGATTGAGACCACCATCCGTTTGTTTCACAACATCCTCCTTTCGCATAGAAACGAAGATCAACTACACAGATTCCTCCCATCTTTTGCCTGAGTAACTTATTTTCATCAATATGTGGCAAACTATACTAGTTGGGAGCAGGACCCTTGGGTTTTTGTCCACCTTGTGCACGTTTTGGTTTTGTCGCATAATGCTGAGTACACTAGGCTTCCAGTTCATTATGAAATTGCCTCTTCTACGCTGCAAAGTAGCTACTCTATAATGGTGTTGCCACACTCTCAACTGTGTAGATACGAGGGAGCAGCGAGCCTATTATCTTTGGAAGGTTGGACTCTAGAGTGTGGTTTGAAGTCAAATCTGCAACATTATAAAAATTCTTGCAGTTAATCTTCGAGCAACATGAGTGACTAAAAATGTAAATTGGACTCAAAGCTGATGCCATATGGTGCATCTTGTCGTGTAAAAGTAGCAAGTCTTCTTAGGGTTGAAGGCACCATAAACGAGTACATTTTGGACTGTTGCAATGTCTTGCAATGCGAACGCATGGGCTACATTGAAGCTCAACTTTGCCGCAGCACGGGAATGCTTCAATCTGAAGCGGCAAGATGAGGACAAATGATCAATTAGCAAGTTATGCTTGTTTCCATATGAAGCTTGAGCCACCTTTTATATAATATTGTTTGTAGAGAGAAACAGGCTTTACAAGTCATCCTTTGGGTCGGAAGAATCGACGTGTGCCTCAAAAGAAACCCCCCAAAACTCTCTGATTCATAGGGCTTGACCTGGTCAAAGCCTTAAATGTGTGTAGTCTTTTATGTAAAGTGGTAAGGTAATTTTTGCAACATTCGAGCTCCATGGAAACCCAACATGATTGTTCAAATATTTCTTCTAAGACAATGATTATCAACTCCATTCGAACTGCGCCCACTGGGCTGCACTCACCAATGCTCCCAACCTGCACTCTTGGCTCTCAAGCAAAAAAAAATACGGACTAACATATGGCTACCTAATATCACGTTTATGATCATGTACTAAAAAATGTATTATATGGAGATCAATATTTCATGTTACATACCGATTTTCTCCTGAGTGACAATGTTGGGCAAGGGCTACAAGTTCACTGAGTCCACCTACGCACAAGCTACTCCTGTAGGCAACGTCAAACCCGCGCATGGTATAGCTATGACAGTTGTTGTGCATACTAGATTAAGCGGGAACTGGGGCATACACAAAGCAAAAATACATTCATACCACAATCATTAGTTGTTTAACCTCCAACTCAAGTCACACGGCTAGAAAGCATACATAGAACGATGAACCAATGTTAGGTAGAGTCAGGCTGTGAATGTAAACAAAGCACTTCAAGCATAGCCAGCTTCAAGCTACGGCATAGATAGCTTTGCTGGGCCTGTCTCTTCTGTAGGTAGAAATGCTTTTCTGCTTCGTTTGCGATCAAAAGCGGGAAGTGAAGAGTGCCCGAGAGAGCCGAGTCCCACTCGCATCATGGCACGACAAGACATACACACAATTGGAGCTGTCATGCCGTGTGATACTAATCTGGATTTAGTGTTTGATTAGCATTAATTAATCTAATTACTTATCTTTAAGTAAGTAATTAATGTTAATTAATCTAAAGTGCTTATGTTAATTAAGCGTTGATTAGTGTTAATTAAACATGGTTAGCAATAGCTAAGTGGATAAGCTATTCCTTGCATATTATAGTGTATTCTTAGGATATTTAGGCGCCACGCCACAGGTGATCTTAGGAATACCGACGCCAAGGCTAGTATAGACCCTTCCATTGAGGACAGCTCAGTCATAGCTTATCCTCTAGATATGCAATGCAAGGCGTTGTGAGGAGGCCAAAGCTATGACTCAGAGCGATGTGAGGAATTTGCGTGTTGTTCTGGTGGGAGAGTGTGTTTGTGCCACGATTCGCGAGCTACTCCCTCCTATTGTTACAAGCTATGATCTCGTGTGTGTACGCTAAATAGGCGTGCTAGGATTGATAGGCCGTGTTAGGCTTAGTGTGCTACGCGATGCTAGGCGATGCTGGGCCGTGCTGGGCAATGTGGGCGTGCTGGGTGATGCTGGGCTTGGTGTGCTGGGCGTGCTGGGCGTGCTAATGCGCTAGGCAATGCTAGGTGATGCTGGGCAGGTGTGCTGGGCGTGCTGGGCTATGGGCCATCGCTGGCGTTGCTAGGTGATGCTAGGCTTAGTGTGCTGGGCGTGCTGGGCGTGCTGAGGCTTAATCGCTAGGCAAGTGGGTGATGCTGGGCTTAGTGTGCTGGCGGCGCCAGGGCCGTGCTAGGCTTAACGCTGGGCAATGCTAGTGATGCCAGGCTTAGTGTGCTAGGCGTGCTAGCCGCGCTGGGCTTAATGCGCTGAGCGATGCTAGGTGATGCTAGGCTTAGTGTGCGGCTACGCCAGTGCCAGCTTAATGCACCAGGCGATGCCAGGTGATGCTAGGCTTAGTGTGGGTATGCTGGGCGTTTAACGCGCTGGCGATGCTAGGTGATGGGCGATGCCAGGCGACAGTAATGCTTGCACGCCAGTGCGCCAGGTGAGTGCCAGGCTTTTGGCGCACAGGGCGTGCTAGGCTTAGCTTGTGCTGGTTGCCAGTGTGCGAGCTGCGCACAGGCTTAATGCAGGGCTGCCAGGTGATGCCAGGCAGTGTGCCAGCGCGCTAAATGCGTGCCAGGCCAGCGCCAGCCTAGGTGACGCCAGGCGTGCCAGGCGAAATGCGCCAGGGCCTAACGCGCCAGGCTGCCAGGTGATGCCAGGCTGGTGTGCCAGGCTGCTAGGCGTGCTGGGCTTAGCGATGCCAGGGTGATGCCAGGCTTAGTGTGCTGGGCGATGCCAGGCGGCTGGCTTAACGCGCCAGCGTGCCAGGTGATGCTAGGCTTAGTGTGCAGTGCTGTGCTAGGCTTAATGCGCGCCAGGCAGGTGATGCGCTTGGTGCCAGGCTGCGTGCTAGGCAATGCTGGCCGCCAGGGTGACGCTAGGCTAGTGCGCATGATTGTTCAAATATTTCTTCTAAGACAATGATTATCAACTCCATTCGATAGCCTTTGAGCACTCACTAATGCTCCCAACTGCACTCTTGGCTCTCAAGCAAAAAAATACGGACTAACATATGGCTACCTAATATCACGTTTATGATCATGTACTAAAAATGTATTATATGGAGATCAATATTTTCATGTTACATACCGATTTTCTCCCTGAGTGACAATGTTGGGCAGGCTACAAGTTCAAGTCCACCTACGCACAAGCTACTCCACATGAGCAGCTAAACCCAGCATGGTATAGCTATAGCGGTTGTTGTGCATACTAGATTAAAGGCGGGGCATACACAAAGCAAAATACATTCATACCACAATCATTAGTTGTTTAACCTCCAACTCAAGTCACACATTAGAAAGCATACATAGAACGATGAACAATGTCAATGTTAGAGTGAATGTAAACAAAGCACTTCAAGCATAGCGACAGCACGACAGATAGCTTTCTGGGCCTGTCTTCTGTAGGTAGAAATGCTGCTCGCTTTGCGATCAAAAGCGGGAAGTGAAGAGTGCCCGAGAGCCGAGTCCCTCGCGTCACGGCACGACAAGACATACACACAATTGAGTCATGCCGTGTGATACTAATCTGGATTTAGTGTTTGATTAGCATTAATTAATCTAATTACTTATCTTTAAGTAAGTAATTAATGTTAATTAATCTAAAGTGCTATATTAATTAAGCGTTGATTAGTGTTAATTAAACATGGTTAGCAATAGCTAAGTGGATAAGCTCTATTGCATATTATAGTGTATTCTTAGGGATATTTCCCAGATATCACGCCAATAGGTGATCTTAGGAATATCTTGCGAGGCGCTAGTATATATAGACCATTGAGGAAGCTCGTCAGTCTATATCAGATATGCAATGCAAGGGCGTTGTGAGGAGGCCAAAGCTATGACTCCGAGAGCGATGTGTGAGGAATTTGCGTGTTGTTCTCGTGGGGAGAGTGTGTTTGTGCCACGATTCGCGAGCTACTCCCTCCTATTGTTACAAGCTATGATCTCGTGTGTGTACGCTAAATAGGCGTGCTAGGATTGATAGGCCGTGTTAGGCTTAGTGTGCTACGCGATGCTAGGCGATGCTAGGCCGTGCTAGGCTTAATGTGCGAGGCGATGCTAGGTGATGCTAGGCTTAGTGTGCTAGGCGATGCTAGGCCGTGCTAGGCTTAATGCGCTAGGCAATGCTAGGTGATGCTAGGCTTAGTGTGCTAGGGGCGTGCTAGCCATGCTAGGCAACGCTGGGCGTTTGCTAGTGATGCTGGGCTTAGTGTGCTAGGCGTGCTAGGCCGTGCTGGAATGCGCCTGGGCAATGCTAGGATGCTAGGCTTAGTGTGCTGGCGATGCTAGGCGTGCGGCTTAATGCGCCTGGGCGTGCTGGGTGATGCAGGCTTCAGCGCGTGCTGGGCCGTTACTGGGCGCCAATGCGCTAGCGTGCTAGGTGATGCTAGGCTTAGTGTGCTGGCGTGCTAGGCCGCTGGGCTTAACTTGCGTGCTGGGTGATGCCAGGCAGTGTGCTGGGCGTCTTGGGCGTGCTAGGCTTAATCACGGCTGCGTGCTGGGTGATGCTGGGCGTGTGCTGGCGTGCTGGGCCGTGCTGGGCTTAATGCGCTAGGCGATGCCTAGGTGATGCTGGGCTTGGTGTGCCTAGCTGGGCATGGGCCGTGCTAGGCTTAATCGCTGGCTAGGTGATGCTAGGCTTAGTGCATGGGCGATGCTAGGCGTGCTAGGCTTAATGCGCTGGGCGTGCTGGGTGATGCTAGGCTTGGTGTGCTGGGCGATGCCAGGGCCGTGCTAGGCTTCGCGCGGCTGGGGTGATGCTGGGCTTGGTGTGCTGGCGTGCTGGTAGCTTTGAATGCAGGGCGTGCTAGGTGATGCTAGGCAGTGTGCTGGGCGGCTGGGGCGTGCTGGGCTTAATCGCTGGGCGTGCTGGGTGATGCTGGGCTTGATGTGCTGGGCGGTGCTGGGCCAGTGCTAGGCAGCTGGGCGTTAGCTGGGGTGCTGGGCTGGGGCGTGCTGGGGTGCTGGGCTTAATCGTGGGCGTGCTGGGGTGCTGAGCGGTGTGCTGGCGTGCTGGGCACGTGCTGGGCCAATGCGGCTGGCGTGCTGGTGATGCTAGGCAACTGGGCGTGCTGGCGTGCTGGGCAATGGCTGGGTGCGGTGATGGGCTTGGTGTGCTGGGCCGTGCTGGGCCTGCTGGGCAATCGCTGCCAGTGCTAGGTGATGCTGGGCTTGGTGTGCGTGCTAGGCCGGCTAGAAGCAATGCGCTAGGGGCTGGGGTGCTGGTGCTACGCCAGTGTGCTGGCGTCTTCAGGCGTGCTGGGCTGTCGCTAGGCGATGCTGGGTGATGCTGAGGTGTGCTAGTGCTGGCGTGCTAGGCTTAATCGCTGGCGTGCTAGGTGATGCTGAAGCAGTGTGCTGGGCGCTGGGCGTGCTGGGCAATGCTGGCGTGCTGGGTGATGCTGGGCTTGAGTGCAAGCGTGCTGAGCGTGCAAACAATGCGCAGGCGATGCTAGGTGATGCTGGGCTTGGTGTGCTAGGCGATGCTGGGCACAGCAATGCGGCGTGCTAGGTGATGCACGTGTGCTAGGCGTGCCAGGCCGCTAGGCTTAACGCGCCAGGCGTGCTGGGTGATGCTAGGCTTAGTGTGCTGGGCGATGCTGGGCCGTGCTTAACGCAATCGCTGGGCATGCTAGGTGATGCTAGGCTTGGTGCTGGCGTGCTAAGTAGTGCTGGCTTAATGCTAGGCGATGCTGGGTGATGCTGGGCAGTGTGCTGGGCGATGCTGGGCCGTGCTGGCTTAATCGCTAGGCGTGCAGGTGATGCTAGGCTTGGTGTGCTGGCGTGCTCGTGCTGGCTTAATGCGCTGGGCGTGCTGGGGTGCTGGCTTAGTGTGCTGGGGCGTGCTGGCGTGCTAGGCAATGCGTGGGCGTGCTGGGTGATGCTGGGCAGTGTGCTGGCTGCGGGTGCTAGGCAATCGCTGGGCGTGCTGGGTGATGCTGGCTTGGTGTGCTGGCGTGCTGGGCCGTGCTGGGCAATGCGCTAGGCGTGCTGGGTGATGCTGGCTTAGGTGTGCTGGCGTGCTGGCCGTGCTAGGCTTAATCGCTGGGCGTGCTGGGGTGCTGGCTTAGTGTGCTGGCGTGCTGGCGTGCTGGCTTGCTAGGCGATGCGTGATGCTGGCTTAGTGTGCTGGGCGATGCTGGGCCGTGCTGGCTTAATGCGCTGGGCGTGCTGGGTGATGCTGGCTTAGTGTGCTGAAGATGCTGGGCCAGTGCTGGCTTAACGCTAGGCGATGCTGGGTGATGCTGGCTTGGTGCTGCGTGCTGTGCTAGGCTTAATCGCCCAGGCGTGCTGGGTGATGCTGAGCAGTGTGCTGGCGTGCTGGCGTGCTGGGCTTAATCGCTGGGCGATGCTGGTGATGCTGAGGCTTGGTGTGCTGGGCTGCTGGCGTGCTCAGGCAATGCGCTGGGCATGCTAGGTGATGCTAGGCTTGGTGCTGGCGTGCTAAGTAGTGCTGGGCTTAATGCTAGGCGATGCTGGGTGATGCTGGGCAGTGTGCTGGGCGATGCTGGGCCGTGCTGGGCTTAATCGCTAGGCGTGCAGGTGATGCTAGGCTTGGTGTGCTGGCGTGCTCGTGCTGGGCTTAATGCGCTGGGCGTGCTGGGTGCTGGGCTTAGTGTGCTGGGCGTGCTGGCGTGCTAGGCAATGCGTGGGCGTGCTGGGTGATGCTGGGCAGTGTGCTGGGCTGCGGGTGCTAGGCAATCGCTGGGCGTGCTGGGTGATGCTGGGCTTGGTGTGCTGGCGTGCTGGGCCGTGCTGGGCAATGCGCTAGGCGTGCTGGGTGATGCTGGGCTTAGGTGTGCTGGCGTGCTGGCCGTGCTAGGCTTAATCGCTGGGCGTGCTGGGTGCTGGGCTTAGTGTGCTGGCGTGCTGGCGTGCTGGCTTGCTAGGCGATGCGTGATGCTGGGCTTAGTGTGCTGGGCGATGCTGGGCCGTGCTGGGCTTAATGCGCTGGGCGTGCTGGGTGATGCTGGGCTTAGTGTGCTGAAGATGCTGGGCCAGTGCTGGGCTTAACGCTAGGCGATGCTGGGTGATGCTGGGCTTGGTGCTGCGTGCTGTGCTAGGCTTAATCGCCCAGGCGTGCTGGGTGATGCTGAGCAGTGTGCTGGCGTGCTGGCGTGCTGGGCTTAATCGCTGGGCGATGCTGGTGATGCTGAGGCTTGGTGTGCTGGGCTGCTGGCGTGCTCAGGCAATGCGCTGGGCGTGCTGGGTGATGCTGGGCTTAGTGCTGGCGTGCTGGGGTGCTAGGCTTAATCGCTTGCTGGTGATGCTGGGCAGTGTGCTGCGGGCTTTTGGCGTGCGCTGGGCTTAATCACGTGCGTGCTGGGTGATGCTAGGCTTGGTGTGCTGCGTGCTGGCGTGCTTCATGCGCTAGGCGTGCTGGGTGATGCTGGGCTTAGTGTGCAGGCGTGCTGGGCTGCTAATGCGCTGGGCGATGCTGGGTGATGCTGGGCTTAGTGTGCTGGCGTCTTGGGCCGCTGGGCTTAATCGCTGGGCGTGCTGGGTGATGGGCTTAGTGTGCTGGGCGATGCTGGCGTGCTGGGCTTAACGCTAGGCGATGCTAGGTGATGCTGGGCTTGGTGTGCTGGCGTGCTAGGCGTGCTGGGCAACGCTGGCGCTGGGTGATGCTAGGCAGTGTGCTGCGATGCTAGCCGTCTGGGCTTAATGCTGGCGTGCTAGGTGATGCTGGCTTAGTGTGCTGGCGTGCTAGTGCTGGGCAATGCTGGCGTGCTGGGTGATGCTAGGCAGTGTGCTGCGTCAGGCGCAATGAGCGTGCTAGGTGATGCTGGCTTGTGCCAGCGATGCTGGCCGTGCTAAGCTGGCGAGGTGATGCTAGGCTTAGTATGCAGGCGATGCTGGGGGCTAGGCGAGGCGATGCTAGCTCATTAAGCAAGGAGCAAGGGACTCTCTAAAGTGCCAGGCAGGCCTAGGGAGGGGCCCAAGGCCAAAGGAGAGGCCCAAGTCCCAAGGCTTAAGGCCTAGAAAGGGGACCAAGTCCAAGGTCAAGGAGAGGAGGGGAAGAAGCCCAAGGCCAAGGCCAAGGAGAGGAGGCGAAGAAGCCCAAGTCCAAGGCCAAGGAGAGGAGGCGAAGAAGCCCAAGTCCAAGGCCAAGCAAGGAGAGGAATGAGGCTTCTACACGGGGGTTCGGATTTCAAGGGATAAGTGGATAAGCATGGATATGTCATCAGTCCATTTGACTTTAGTTTCCTAAACCTTGATTGGCACCCCATCCAGGTACTGATCCAACCCGCGGGTGCTTCACTTTGGAGTTTGTTGTACTGCACGTAGACTAAAGAGTATTTATATGCAATAGAGACATGATAGAGGTTTCACTAATCACGATCTAATTAAGCGGGGTGTGTTAACCTTGATTAAGGGTTTTTGACCTAATCACTAACCGCCTGGAGTGCATGCCTGGAAACACTCGATCCGGACGGAGCTACCAACCAGCAAGTCCATCGAGGCGGTCGAAGTCCCGACCAGAGAGAAGTGCGAACACTCGATTTTGGTACCGGGGAAGGAGGAACCCAATGACCAATCAACAATCTTTGAAGGATCTATGGTGGCAACACACAAGACACGTTAGTCTTTCGGGACAACTCGGTGGGCGGCGAGGAGGACTTGTCTTTGGAGTCGTCAAGATGGGAGGAGAAGGATCGAATGGAGTTGTTCAGGACGAGCGGCACCTTGCCACCGGAGGACTTCATCGAAATGCAGTGCGGTGTGCGGAGATGGAATTGAAGACCGGATACACGAGCGATACGGCTTCATCCAAATGCCAAGTACTTGGGGATGAAGCATTGGCGTGCTATCGCGAGCACAAGGCGAGGTTGTTGAGCGCACATCCGGAGGACCATGAGTAGCAGTTCAAGCTCAAGGAACCGGTGCGACGGGCGGTGGCACCGTACGATCCCATCAAGAGATGTTTGACATCTTCCTGGAGTTTCGCAAGCACGGATGAGAAGATCTCGGTGACACACTTCAAGATGAAGTCGGTGAGGCTAGATGGCTTATCAAGAATCGACCAGCTTGGTACGTGACACCAAGATCATGAGTGACCGATGGCTGCAGAGAAGTACTTGCAGCATTGCCATATGCGCGCATGAAGGTGCAACAAGCGGTGCACAAGACGGCAACACTACACCTCAAGGAAGTGTACGAGATGGTCGACAAGATAGGGCCCGCTGACACTTTCTCTCGTGGCACAAAGTGAGTGGTGGACCCAGACAAGTGGAGGAGTGGACAACATGACGACGCGTGAGGTGCCGAGGGAGGATTTCCTGAGGAGCAACTCACCACACAGGAGTCAAGGGAGCACTCAAGTTATCGAAAGCAACCCCGCCAATGCATCCGCCAACCTCATCCACAAAATCGGAAGAGCAAAGGCGCCGGAGGAGGCACCGAAGTCCGTGGACAAAAGAAACGGAAGCATCAAAGAAGACGATGGATGTACGTGGCACGCCTTGCAAAGCTGGAGAAGTTGGTGCGAAGGCGAAGATCAAGGAGAGCGGCAGTTCATCATCGAGGACGAAGAAGATGAGCACAAGCTTGATACATGGCGATCGTGACCGATCCAAGGGCAGGAAGAAACCTCCGCAGCTACGAGAGAAGATAGCTCAGAGGAAGAAGAGGATGTCTTGACACCTGCAGCGGAAGACACGGAAGGAAGCTTCGGGATCCTCTTCCCGAACCTATGCCAAGATGCCAAAGTCGTTTGAGCCATTGCCAATAGGAGCAAATGTGGGAGCAACATCAAAGTCCAGAGTGGGCAATGTGGAGAAACCCATGCGCAGACTGTTGACAGAGACGATGGCACAAAAGCTTCTGGAGATGCCATGTTTCAACCTACAAGACATGGGGCTGAGCGAAAAGGAAGTTAGGGGTTTGACTCGGTGGATGTTAACAACTCTTGAAGATGAAGCAAGTGTCGACGATGTGCCACAACAGGTGGCAATGATGTCATTCGACCTCGAGCCAAGCATCTCGTGGAGAAGCGAATGTCGCACGAGTGGGGGTGGCTTTGGTCAACAATCGGGAGAGACACATTGAAATCAATGGATTCGCACCAAGGAGGGTGTTGATTGACACCGAGCAGCCGGTGATCGCTGGAAGAAGAGTGAAGGAAGCGTTGGGTCTCCACCAAGAAAGGTTGAAGGAAACCAAGTGGAAGATCCGGACCTGGGACCACGGAGCATGTGTTGGGGTGACAAGGTACAAGTTGAAGGTTTCATTCAAACCAAGAATGCAGACTTCACCTTTGTCGAGGTACCTTTGGTCAATCAGACACTTTTGATGTCTTCTGAGCGGACGCTTTGTACAAACCTCGAGTCATGGTGGATTTGTGGACGGAGGTCTACTATCGACAGCCGGAGAAGCCGGAGCAAAACCGATGAACGGATTGCCCGCATCCCTCTCGCAATGCATGGCAAGGATCATGAGAACCTCATTGCCAGCAGCGTCTACCCAATGTTTGGCGCCAGTGAAGGACACGCCATACGTGCTTGAACCTCTTGGCGTGTGTCTAACAACCGAATCGACTGATGGAGGATTTCACGAGGAGGAGGAAGACAAGCTAGGGTTGCAACCACCCTGAGGAGGTTCTTCAAGTCACCGGACGGAGCTGGTGGCTGCAGCAATGAGCCGTGCAAAAGCTGTGGAGGATGGTGCAAGAGGACCGTGTCCTATGAGCCGAGAACCGTAAGTTCTGCCTAGGGTTGAGCCTGTTTGTGACCTAAACACCTAGGTCATCACATGGCGACCTCGGGAAGACGGCATAGTGTTGGTGGCACTCTTTGGAGGCATCAGTACCGGCTTGGAAGCAGTGCTGAAGTGTGGCATCAAAGTACTAAGATACGTGCATTGCGACCCGGATCCAAATGCAAGGATTGTGTCACAGATCTGCGTAAGGGACTTGATGGGGGAGTACCTTAACCTCCTGATGTGGGAGTCAGTGAAGGGTTACTAGAAGGCACTGCCGATGGATGTTCGCATGATAGGGTTGTCCCATTTGAGTTGTCTTGGGCAACCGGTGGACCTTATCATCGCAGGTTGGGCGTGTCAAGGACTATCCTCTGCAGACAAGGGTCAAGATCTGAAGGATCCACAAACAGCATTGTTCTATGACCTGATGAGGATCTTGCGCTTGATCTAGAAAGGGCAAGAAAGGCCTTGTGGATACATGTTGGAGAATGTGCCAGTATGCATGAGCGTGAAGCTCAGATCATAGCTTGTCCTCTAGATATGCAATGCAAGGGTGTTGTGAGGAGGCCAAAGCTATGACTCCGAGAGCGATGTGTGAGGAATTTGCGTGAGGTGTGTTTGTGCACGGGAGCTAGAAGCCATGATCCTCGTCCAGTGCTAGCAGGGCCAGGCTTAGTTTGCGGCGATGTTAGGGCGCCGGCGATGCTAGGTGATGCAGCGACCCTAGGCGATGCTAGCATCGCCTAGGGTCGCCTAGGGTCGCTTAGCATCACCTAGCATCGCCTAGCGTCGCCTAGCATCGCCTAGCATCACGCTAAGCCTAGCACGGCCTATCTAGCGTACGCACACGAGATCATAGCTTGTAACAACAGGAGGGAGTAGCTCGCACGTCGTGACACAAACACACTCTCCCATGCCGACAGCTGAAGAGATCTTCGACACCATTGGGTCTGCCAAGTTCTTCTCAACATTGGACTTGAGGCATGTAGTTCCACTCGTACAAGCAATCTCTGCCCCAGAACGTCGTTTTCTTTTTGTCTTCTTCGGCAATCTCTACTTGGTGAAACCCTAGCCTCAAGTCCAATGTTGAGAAGAACTTGCCAGACCCAATGGTGTCGAAGATCTCTTCAGCTATCGGCATGGGATAGTGGTCATGTGGGATTCGCTCATTCAACGGCCGATAGTCACCACACATTCTCCTCTCTGTCCAGAACGCTCAAAACCCAAATATCTTTATCACACACACATTCAACAATAATGAGAAAACGTCTTCTTATTCATAAACAAAAACATACCACCCTTTGCAAATTAAACATACACGTCCTTCTTATTCATAAGCAAAAACATATCACCCTTACGTACACGTATTCTTATTCATAGGCAAAAACATACCACCAGGGTGTCATTTTGACCGAGTACTATCTCACCCCCGGACCGCTTAGTCATACGCTCGGTCCGACCGAGCATGGATCTTTTTATGACCCTTGGTCACTAAATATAATAATATTAAATAAATAATTTATAAATAATAATATAAAAATACAAATATCTAGTATATTCTATCGTCGGGCTGGTCTTTCCAAGCTTTAAAAATACCATTCCAATCTATCTCCTTAACAGGCGGAGATAGATTAATAGCCCAGACCAAGCTTTAAAAATACCATTCCAATCTATCTCCTTAACAGGCGAAGATAGATTAATAGCCCATAGATCTATGGTAAGTAATGGTAAGTATCTTTATAACCATACTAATTATAAGATGGATCCATGTATCCATAATAAATATAAATCCTTCGATATAAAATTAAGTAGTTTACTAATTTAAACCGGACCTTTTATGAACCCTTGGTCCCGAAAAAATAGGGGAGCGAGGGTTGGGACCGGACTCTTAAAGAACCTCCGGTCCCTTGTTTTTTTTAACACATGCCGGGACCGAGACCGCGCTTGGGACGGGGTCAAAATGACACCCTGCATACCACCCTTTCCAAATTCAGATACATCCAAACGAATTCCACATATGCAGACAGTTGAGCTGACCCGGACGAGGTGAGACCGTGAGAGAAGGTCGACCTGTAGTCTCGCGGAAACGGTAGTGAACAGAACTTACCTCGTCCATTCCTGGGGATCTGGAACCTTCGGTCGCGACTTCCTTGGACCCCGTTCTCTGCCGCTCCCCACGTTCGGGTCTGACTATATCTAGATCGCAGGATGCGATTGTTGATGCATCAAGTTTCTCTGCTTTCACTGCAACGATTTGCCTTTAGATTGCCAGGTATTGGCTCATCTCTCAGCCTCTGTGTGATGGAGCATTCTCTCGAGCTGGGTCGTGTGAACCTGAGTGGAAATGGCCTGAATTTCTGATTTCCGTGCTTGATGCAGTGGGCCTCGGTGTGTAGGAGCGGATCGGGCATTGGCTTTGGAGTGGGAGGGCCGGGGTGAAACTGGCAGCTGGGCAGTGAAGTGGGACAAGATTGAGGGGGCAAGGGCGCGGTCCGGCATCCGGGCCAGGATTGCCGGGCTGTTTTCGGGCAAGAAAACATCTGGGGGAGCAGAAGTGGGATCGGAGGAGATTGCTACAGGCAACAAAGAGGAGACTGAGGAGAGCAACATGACTGTCTCGCAGACGACCTATTACTTCTCTCATGGCTCGCCCATGCTGCCTCTGGAGAATGAGCCCGCCAAGGCTTTTCTCCAAGGGTTCCCCAGGACGCTGCCGGAGAAACCCAAGGTCATCTTGATGATATCAGGGCACTGGGATACCAAAGAGCCCATGGTGAGCACCACGGCCAAGAACGAGACCATCTATGATTTCTATGGCTTCCCGCCGGAGCTTTACAGGCTGTCTTACACTCCCCCGGGTGCCCCTGCCGTGGGACGGAGAGTCCTGCAGTTACTGAAGGACGCAGGGTTCAAGGTTGGGGAGGATAAGAGGAGGGGGCTGGATCACGGTGCTTGGGTGCCGTTGCTGCTGGCCTATCCGGAGGCTGATATTCCGGTGCTGCAGCTGTCCATACAGTCCCACAGAAATGCAGAGTATCACTACAAGGTTGGCCAGGCGCTGCAGCCTTTGAAGGATGAGGGAGTGTTGATCATAGGGTCCGGGAGTGCTGTGCATAACCTGCGCGAGGTGATGAGGAGTTTTGGAGATACTTCTGGTAAAATTCAGTCCTGGGCTAAGGCGTTTGATGACTGGATTCGAGACTCTCTTGTCAGTGGGAAGTTTGACGATGTTGTTCACTACGAAAGCAGGGCCCCTTATGCCCAGAAGGCTCATCCGAGCAATGACCACTTCGTGCCATTGCTGGTTGCCTTGGGGGCTGCCGGGGAGGGAAGAAGGGCAGAGCTAATTCACACTAGCTGGAGCCTTTCCTCAATGTCCTATGCTTCGTACGCTTTCAAACCTGCTCCTGCATCTCTGTAGCATTTCTGTGGAGGGCACCAGATTTTCCGCGGGCTTACCATGGTGGGACAGATCTTGTATATCATTCCTTTATTACATACTCACTTCCCATACCGAGACAGATCTGGCATATCTTACATATTCACATGACTTGTATGCAGAAAAGCCCTCCTACTTGGCATGAACTGTAGGCGGTCTCCCTTCGGAAAGCTCTTCTGTCATTGCTGAATGCCCGTACATAGAATTTAGTAAATACAATTCAGGGTAAGTGTGATCCATAGTCTCGCGTATTGCTAATGCTGCTGTTGGCTCGTCCTCTCATCCTCCTTGAGCTTTTGAAAGCTTGCGGAGCACATCTATTTAACTATGTACAGGAGTCTTGTCCAGCAGTCTTGTCTAGCAGTCAGAAACTGGGAGACAGCAGTCTCGCATGTAGAGTATAGCAAATCGTCTTGATCATCGTTGCGACCTAACTGCGCCACGGCTTTCTCCACCAAAATAAAAACTTAAAATGGGCTTGCTTCTATTTAGGGACTTTATTAAAGACCAGAGCGTCTCCGATCAGCCTACGACTCGTTGAACTGGGGAAGGAAAAAAGTGAACTCATTTAATAAATTCAACAATTCAACTTCTCGTTGCATCAGTGGCAGACCGATTAGGGCTCCACAACTTGCATATTAACGCTTCAAACACTTTTATATTATAGGATTCAGTGGTAAGCCCTAAGTAAATATTTATCTCCATTCCAAAACGGTGACATCTCATTTTTGTGACGGAAGAAAGTAACAAGTATCATAAGGTGAATAAATCAAATATATAATATAAATATCCTCTTAACAAAAATTAAAATACAATTTAAGTTTAGAATATCTAGTTTATTTTTTCCAGAGTGAAACAACATGATATGCTTTTCACACGGATGACTATTCGGATAAAGAATCACACATAATGGCTCATTCTATCCTCACCAATTCCGTCTCGACGGAAAGCCGGAATCTAAAGTTGAGCATTACGATCATGTTAGATTATGATTATGGTTACAATAATGTTAGATGGTGACCATTAGCTTCGTTAGACCCCAAAGCTAATGAGCTTCGTCACTCCTTTTCACATTCACCCCTGGGTCCACATTCGTCCCTGCTGGATGGGTTTTTCCCCATCATTTTTTTCCTCAAGAAACCATTTATTTCCCAAACCAATTTATAATATCAATATCTCATCATTTTTTTTATAATATGGGATATCATGGAGTAAAATCGTACCAAATTAATCTAGAGTAAAAAACTATTTTACATAAAATTTAATTTATAAAAAATTAAATTAAATGGTCGATATCAATTCTATGGAACATCGATCACATAATAAATATGTTGTAATGTTCCAACATGTTGCAAAATAAATTTATGACTCGTTGATTTTGGCACAATGCGGAGACAAGGACACGATATTTATATCATGTAGCTAAGGATGGATAACACTCCATCGAAGCACTGATGCATCCAATGGACCTTAATTGTGGAGTTTTGAATGCACTCATGTCAATTCTCACTATTTGCCTTATGGATTCCGGTGAGTGTATTTTGTTACATAAAATACCATCTAAAGAAGAAGAAGAATTTTATTTAAGTCCACTAAGGATGGATTTTCGTCATGGGACTTGGTATCTAACAACTTGTACCATGGTGTGCCTAAGCTACTTGCACCAAGGGCATCCACTCCCTTTAGGCACCCCATTCTAAGTACCGATTTAAGCTCAGAATGCTTAAATCACGACGTTCTTATAAATGTCTGTCCATTTGGACGTACATATCCTCCGTGCTGTGGCTAATAAGTGTGAGGCCGGTATAGGTGGCTTTCTTGTGATGAAGGAGGCGGTTTGTGGCTCCGACGCTGGCCGCTAACCGGACACGGACCTGTCATGAGCCAGCTGGCGTCGGGTGGAAACTGGAGACCTCGATGAAGAGGAGTCAAAGAAGACAAGTGTGCATCGGAGCCTGGAAAGCGCGTAAAGACAGTCGACCGCTTAGCACTTCGACCCGTATGAATGAATGAATGCTTACGCCGCGTCCTAAAGATGGCTTCAAATGCGCGAAAGCGCTTGTGGAAATTTGTCGCTGTCACGTGAGATTGGAGCACGCAGTTGGCCATAGCTGTCGCCCGAGCTTGCTCTGATGCAATCGAGAAGACGCGCTGCTCGCTTTTCGGTGTCATCAGCCTGCGGGCGCAGGAGCAGTAGCAGGAGCAGGAGCAGGAGCGGTTGCATGCTGCCAGGATCAGTCCGGATGCATGAGTTTCCAGCTCGGAGGGGCTGGCCGGACTATGTTTGTGAGAGCCGAGGTAAATCTGTCGGGATGTGCTGGTAATTCTTGCTCGCTGAGATGGATTAGCACGCAAGGAGCTTTACGATGTGTAGCGAGAACTCTCTTTCAGATTTGCGAGTTTGCCGTGCATGTGATGGATTCCCCTGCTGTGGCAGCGCAACTAGCTCAGAGTCCGGGGGAAGCAGAGGTTTCGCTGCCTGTTGTGTGGCCATGGAGAGCTTTCCGACTCCTAGGAAGCCGCTGGACTACATCACGGGGGGTTTCATTGCGGCTGGATGCATTCCGTTCATCGTGGGGAACATCATCATCGTAGTGCACCGGAATTACCGACCGATTAAAACCAAGGCAGTGGATTTGACCGTCCTCAGCTCTGTTGGAGGTTTTATATGGATCGTAGCAACCATCGTTGTCAACAATCACTTTGGTCGGAAGGAGGGTTCATTTTGGGCCTTCTGTAATCTGTGGAGTTTCTGGTTACAAGCGTCGCTGGGGTTTGCCCTTTGGCTCAATTGCATGATAGTTCGTCTACTGAATTTGCACCTCATCTTTTTCGAAAAAGTTGAGAGAGTGAAGAGGTGGACACACATTGCTCTGCCACTTCTTCTCCTGCTCAGCCCGGTTGTTGCCTATTCCACGGTTGCCACTGTGTTCCGAGCAAGCCAGTGAGTGGGAACAAACCTTACTGAAGGTGGCTAGTTATGCTTCTCGTACTTCCTTGCAGACTTACAGTCCAAGTTTCTGTCGTCACGTTTGCAGATTCAGAAAACCACCCGAAAATAACCACGGTGGAGGGGACTGCAAAATTATTCATGAAGGCTGGTCTATTGGACTGCTTATCCTGCTTCCTTTCTACTTTTTGATATTCCTCTTACTGGCTTTCACTCTACGGAACATCATGGCTCAGTACAATGAATTTCGGTAAGTTTTTGTGACAAAAGGTATGTGATGTTCTGCCCTTGTGCTGTTATAGCAGCCTTGTCGAGCTAACATTCTCCATTTGCGTGCAGGTTGATACGGAAGGGTGGGATATTGTCTGTGTTTCTTTATCTCTTGTCACTGGTTACACTCCAAACGCATGCATATACGGAGGTCACAGGTCGCTGCTTTCTGTCACTATCTGTGGCTGCAGCGGTGTTCTACTACTTCTGGGCTCGGAATGCTGTAGTAATATACAATGTTTTATTCCACAAAGAGGAGTACGCCCAGCGGTTCCTTGAAAGCCTTTCAGCTTGCCCGCCTGACACACAAGCAAGGTCTGAGGATACCTCACTTTTATCAGCGAAACTCTTTCTAGAAAGGGAGCATATTTGATGAGCTGTACTAAAGTGAAATGTTGCGCAGGGGGCTCTACCCAGATCTGTACCCAAACCTGGAAGTCTTGCTGCAACAGGCCCGGGAAGAGGCATCCAGTCTGCGAAGTTATGTGCAGGAGCTGGAACTAAAGCTGGCCAACTTGGAGGCTGTGTGCACCCATCTTGAGCAACAGGTAACGTCCTTCCTATTTTTCAATCAATTTTGTTGTTAGAGCGCTTGATCAGGTTGGACCTCACTTTACTTTTATCTGCTGGTTACTTGACCTTAGGGTCCTGCAAGGACACATACTCCAAGCTGAAATGGAGTTCATCCTGGATGGTCAAAGGCTATGAGCAGCTGCTCGTTAGGATGCTGTTCCTGGGTCTCATCGGCGACAACTGTGAGAAACGTGATTCTTGTAAGAAGCAGTGATGCACTGCCTGATAGATGGACTCGGGCGGCATCCCACAGCTTAGTGTTTCAGCCTTCATTTTCTGCATATTCCTCATACTGAATATGATAATGAAGTGTGTTTTCTAGGCCTTGCTTGAACAACACTGTTTCTGTTGGTGTGCAGGAGATGGGATCTTGAGCCAATAACTCTGAAGCCTGATATTCTCTGAGGGTGCTGGAACCTCTGAGCGTTGGTGGTCATGCAACCTGTCTTAGGCTGAAAACAGCCCAACCTTGTGCCACATGGCGGTACCTATGGCCGTTCAAGTCAGTGAATCAGGACATCCAACACATTACTTGTGAGTTGTTCAAGTCAGTAATTCAGGACCTCAGCACATTATGTGCGAGTTGATAGTGAACTTCAAACTTTAAGCAAGCTTGGTCTGCGACCGCTGTGTCTCTATCAGGCGGCCAAAGTCGCAGTTCAGTGTCCTCAGCCTCCATATATTTTTGTCTGTCCAATTCCTTCAAGTACCAAGCTAAGAGATATTTCGCAATCGGAGTACACTCCTGGAACGTCTCAGACTCGACGATCTTTCTCACTTGTTTTTGCATGCATGGGTTCCCACCGTAAGCCAGGGCAAGAGCCCAGTGCTTCATGGCTGGCAGATCCTTCGAACCCAGAGCCGAAGCCATGGTTGGATCCGTGACAACAGATATTGCAACCTCGATTCTACGATCGATCTCCCTCAAAAGATCTTTCGTATCCCGAGAACAGCTCAACTTCAATTGGTCTGCAGGTTCTGGCTTGCGACAGGATTCCTCGAGAGGAGTTTCTTCTGAGTCCATTTATGTTCTCTGCTTCCTCCTTTACCAAGTACGATACAGTCGAGGCCAGCCAAGCAATCATATGATGAGGGTGCAGCCACTTGATCTGTCAAAGGACACGACCTTCAACGAAGTGGCAGGGACTACAAAGCAGTTGGTGTCCTGTATTCTGGCTTCTAATTTACTCTTCGTCGATGGAGATTCCAGCAGCATACTCTATTAGTTCTAATCCATGTACATATTTATGTAGATACGCGAAACCGAACAAAATTACATACCTCCCTACACTACAGTCCCGGAGGCTATCTCCGCAGACAATGTCAGGCAACAAAATTTTGGAGCCACATCAAACGGTCGCCATAGACTGTCAATAACCTAATCGAACAAGCTGAAGCCCATGTCGTCCTCCGACTCTTCAGCGGGTTCCGCCTTTTCTTCCTCGTTGGCTGCTGCAGCAGCAGGTGCAGCAGCTGCTGATGTCTCCACCGGAGCGGCGGCCACCGCAAATTTGCTCGGATCCTTCAAGTACTCCTTCACCTTCCCCGCCTGAGGGAATGAATAGCCTGTGTCAATGGCAATAGCCAACACGTTCTTGTAACTGTTGACGAAGAAGTGTGGTGCTGCCGCCAGTGTCGGGTAGTCCAGACCCAGAGAAAGTGCTGCCACTGTCGATATTCCAGCAGTGAGCTTGTCCATCAAGTCATCTTCTGTCAGATCCAACACCGCAGGATCGAACACCGACCCATTGTCGAAGATGCTCTGAACCACAAGCCCGTATGAGAAAGGACGGATTCCCAGCTTAGCCAACAATGCTGCCTCGGAAGACCCGACCTTGTCACCCTTCTTGATAAGCTCCACCGGGGCTATGATTTCCACAGTCCCCTTGTTAATCTTCGTGGGGATGTTGAGCACCTGGAAGAAGGAAGTCTGGGAGGGATCCAGCCCAGTGTTCCCCGGAGGAACCACCACATCAATGGGTGCCACAAGACCCACACGGGCAGGTGCTCCCACTTTGTACTTGGGTACTTGGCAACCTCTTCCCTCACCTCCTTCAGATCACCCTTGGTGAATATCAGCCCAACGTTACCCACCAGCAACGGTATCAGATTCAAGATAGCTTCGTTACCCATCTTCTCAGCGTGGATTCGAATGGTCCTCTTCATCATCGTGTTTTTCCCCATCAGCACCACGGACTCAGGCCTCAACCCCTTCCTAATGCCCTGCAACTGATTGGACCCAACATTGTCGGCAAGACAAATCAGGACCTGATTGAACTCCTCCAACAGGTCGCACATCTTCCTGTCATACGCCTGTTTCTTCTCCTGCTTAGTACCTTTGAAACCCATGGCTCCTTCCCGAGCTGCATCAGGTACCGCCAATTAGCTTCACCAACACCGCCAACAACAGGCGACATAGCACGACGACCAACGACGTGACTACAACAAGGAAGCCACCCCAAGCTCAGTAAAATCCGGGAAAAGAACAGCAGAGCAAAATTCACCCTCGTACCACAGCAGGCAGGAGATACTCTCAAAGAAACTAATTAACATGGAGAGCACGAAATCAATGAACTCCAAGGACCGCACCTGTTCAGAACGAACCCCCAAGCTCCGGCGAAGGAAAAACGCTCCGCTTCACAAACAAAGGAGAGAAGGATATACCCACACCCTGCGATCGACAACGAACCGGGGGCCAAGCCGACGCTGTCGGCATGGCGGGCAGACGTACTACGTCGTGCTAGTTCGCTACGTCGTGCTGCGGCTTTCAAAATGGGGGAATTGGAGGGAACCATAGACATTGTGACTCCAGCGCCCAGTGCAACGGGGACGTCAGTTGGGGATGAGGAAGGGGGTGTGATCTTTGTGCTGGAAAAGGCGTCCTTGGAAGTTTGCAAAGTTGGCAAGGTATGTGGCCGGGGGCTGCTGGTGCTGACGAGGTGAAGAGGGCTCAGGCCTTGGATGATAATGCCTGGTTTGTTGCGTGATTTGTGTGTGCAGGGGTATCAGCTTCTGAATTACGATGACCATGCCAAGTTCCTGCGGGCACACAAGCGGGATCCTGCGAATTATCGTCCAGACATCGTCCACCAGGTCTTGCTTCGGAGCCCTGTTAGGGGGTTATTGAGCTTCGCGAGATTGCAGCCATGGGGTTTCCAGCTTACTGATATGGGGATTTTGCATTGGAAGGGAGCAGGCTTTGTTGACTAGGACAGCCCGTTGAATAAGGCAGGACGGTTGAGGGGGTTGTTTGTGAAGACAGACAAGAATGTCCTGATTCAGGTGAATCCTCACATTCGTATTCCACGGGACCTTCAAGCGCTTCTGTGGTCTTGTGGGTAAGCTTGTTTTAGAATTAGGTGGTGATTTTCTTATCTGCTGACATTCTTGCTAGGGCTGTCGTCTGACTGATGTTTGTTATGCGGCAGTACAATTGCTAGAAAAGCTAAGCATTCGAGAGCGGGGTGCTAGTTCAATGGAATTGGGTTGGCAAGCCCATCTGCGGCTGAGCTCTGCTGGCCTTGGCCCAACTGATGGTCTCTACTGGTACATGATGGAAACAGGAATGTCGTTTAGTGCACCCAAAGTTGTTCAATTACGGGACTACATCAAAGCAGCTGGCCTTAAATCCACTACAGTTTTTGTGGTGAGGATACGGACAAACCTGCTTTTCGGTTTCTTTGTGCCGTGCCATAGTCGAACCTTCTAAGTATCTCAGTACAGGTGGGAGCAATGGCCCATGGCAAGATTGAAGCTGATTACATAGATGATCTAGTATCAGGTATGAAATGTCTTGGAGCTTGCATGCATTCCTTGTCCTGCAGTCTTTCACCAGCGTGGGTATTGAGGAAGGTGCATCATCTGAGTGAATGCTGTCTTGCAGTTTCGGAGCACCCATTAAGCGCTGCGTGCTGCCTTGGTCGCATCTGCAACGCCCTAGAGCAAGAATGCAAAATCGCATAGTCCTGCTGCAACAATGTCTCTCGTTTGTGTGCTCTCAGGCCACAGGACGTTGAAACTTGAGCAAGCAGCCGTTCAGGAGACTGTTGGCTGTTACTTCGAAGGCATCTTACTCCGGACATCACCGCCTATTTTGATTCGATTATGTGAGCACACAATGTGGCTTACGAGTGGTATATCGTAGCAAAAGTTTATCTTCTCCGGCAGACGTCGCTTCACGCGTAGGGACATACGTGGAAATACCTCCTGCCTGCAATGACCTTCCGGGAGAATCAGCGCTCGAACAGTCTAATTAGAAGTACAGAAGTTCGCTTCTGCAAATTCTTACATCAGACACCTCAAAATTCTTCGGCCAGAGTATGAGAAATTTGGGAACATCAAATGGCCGTCACAAAATGCCGAAAGAGTGATTAGACAAGCTGGAGCGAAACTAGTCGAACAGGCTGAAGCCCATGTCGTCGTCCGACTCTTCAGCGGGTTCCGCCTTTTCTTCCTCCTTGGCCGCTGCAGCAGCGGGTGCAGCAGCTGCTGGTGTCTCCACCGGAGCGGCGGCCACCACAAATTTGCTCGGGTCCTTCAAGTACTCCTTCACCTTCACCGCCTGAGGGAATGAGTAGCCTGTCTCAATGGCAATAGCCAACACGTTCTTGTAACTGTTGACGAAGAAGTGTGGTGCTGCCGCCAGTGTCGGGTAGTTCAGACCCAGAGAAAGTGCTGCCACTGTCGATATTCCGGCAGTGAGCTTGCTCATCAAGTCATCTTCTGTCAGATCCAAGACTGCAGGATCGAACACCGACCCATTATCGTAGATGCTCTGAACCACGAGCCCGTATGAGAAAGGACGGATTCCCAATTTAGCCAACAAAGCAGCCTCAGAGGACCCGACCTTGTCACCCTTCTTGATAAGCTCCACCGGGGCTATGATTTCCACAGTTCCCTTGTTGATTTTCGTGGGAATGTTAAGCACCTGAAAGAAAGAAGTCTGGGAGGGATCCAGCCCAGTGTTCCCCGGAGGAACCACCACATCAATGGGTGCCACGAGACCCACACGGGCAGGTGCTCCCACCTTGTACTTGGCAACCTCCTCCCTCACCTCCTTCAGATCACCCTTGGTGAAGATCAGACCAACGTTACCCACCAGCAACGGTATCAAATTCAAGATAGCTTCATTGCCCGTCTTCTCAGAGTGGATACGAATGGTCCTCTTCATCATCGTGTTTTTTCCCATCAACACCACAGACTCGGGCCTCAACCCCTTCCTGATGGCCTGCAACTGATTGGATCCAACATTGTCGGCGGCACAAATCAGGACCTGATTGAACTCCTCCAATAGGTCGCACATCTTCCTGTCATACGCCTGTTTCTTCTCCTGCTTGGTACCCTTGAAACCCATTGCTCCTGTAATGGAAGGTACTGAAAGTTAGCGTCATTGAGATTGTCGCGAAGAGAAACATAATTCTATCGTAATAGAATGACTGACACCGGTAAGTCCTCCTAACATGGGAACCGAAGGCTAAGAAGTACCTTCAAGAGTTCCCCTGTTTGCCAAATGGGTCTGCAGCGTGGCCTAGCTACAAAGCAAGCTAAAGATACTCGGAAGACATGGACTTCGGATGCTGAGCGAGAAATCAAAACAGTACCACACCTGGTTCGAAGGATCCCGAAAAACTCCGGCAAACAAACGCTCCGCTTCACCGACAAAGGATACAAGGATGATTTCCTCGAGCTACGAACTGCAAGAAACTGGGGGCCAAGTCGAGCCTGGTCGGACAAGGCGGGCAGAGTGACTGCCACTTTAACCCCGATATACGAGATGCGCCGACAAGTGAAGAGCGCAAAGCCACAGCAAAGGAAGGACCTAACTCTTGGCTCCCTCGCCTATTTCAACAGCCAATATTTAGGGTTTTGGCGTTTGTGTCCTTGAACCCTAAACCTCACCTAAGGAACCGCTGCTATCCATGGGGAGTATTTACGTATTGAGCACATCTTGCTCCTCTCGGTAGCATCCGCGTCAACTGATCCAGAACCAGGTGTTGGTATATCATAAGCTCAGGAACCCCTGTTCGTCCTTTTGGGCTTGGAGCCATGGCCAAGGGAAAGCGCAAACGTGGGGATGACGACGACGACGACGATGATGGAGATGATCGCAGAGATAAGAAGGTTGTGCTGCCCTCGCAGATTAGGAACAAGGATCGGAGAGCTGCTGCTTATGCAAAGTTAAAGACCGCGAAGAAAAGGGATAAGCAAAAGGCTCAGCAGGCGCGCTTGGCTGCTGAGAAGGAGGCCGAGGAGCTTGGCGAAGCGGTAAGCTGCTGAACGGTGGGTTGGGGGTATAGCAGTTGTCGCTGCAAGGTTTTCTGATGGGTGATGGATTTTACAGCCTCCGTCAAGGCAAATTCCCCGGACCATTGAGAACACTAGGGAGCCAGATGAGACAATTGCGCTGCCAGATGATGAAGAGGTGGGTTGTAGGATTTAGGGGGCTGAGGGGGCTGCATTTTTGTTTGATTTGACTAGCTACCAAATGGAAGGCTGAAGGAGGGATTCTGCAGCTTCATGCAGATGACGCAACTGATGAGTTCAGTGCCCATTTATCACGAGCTCGGGAGTCGAGATTACTTATCACAACTTCCAAGGAGTGCTCAAACGTGAGACTATGATATGCTGTTGCCCAGACGTTTTCATGGGTGACTGTTACTGTGTGTTCGTGGTGCTGGAAAGGCAGTTTGGCTCACATGTTCTTAGCTTCTAATGCAGCCCACTCGGAAGTTCATCTTGGAACTGTTAAAGGTCATTCCGCACGCGCATTACTACAAGCGCGGAAGCTATGAATTGAAGCAGGTGAACTTTTTCGTCGAGTTTCACCCCTCCTTTCATAATATCACGCTTCTTACAGGCCTATGGTGGTTGGGTGACATGTCCCAGATTGTGAAGTATGCAAAGAACCGAGATTTTTCTGGCATCATGGTCATCAACGAGAATCGCAAAGAGCCCAGTATGTCTCCAGACCTTGGGAAAACATCCTCTGGGTAATATAGGCTCAGGTGGAACTCATCGGTGTGTTTTTGTTTTCAACAGATGGTATGCTTCTTATAAATTTGCCGGATGGCCCTACTGCCCACTTTGTAATCTCCAACCTTGTGCTCAGCAAGAAAATAAAGGTAAGCCGCAGCCTCACCTGGTGGAGGGTTGGCATTTTGCTACATTTGGCGTATGGAGTTGAGTTGGTAACTTTTTATTGAACTGTAAAATGCAGGGCCATGGGCGAGCAACTAGTCATATACCTGAACTTATTCTAAACAATTTTACAACCCGCCTAGGGCATCGAATTGGCAGGTGTGGGTTTCATTTCTTTATAGCTCTCTTGGAATTGCATGACAAATGAATTGGTGGGTCTACGAGTATATGACGATCTTCTTTGGCAGTGCAGGCTTTTTGCTTCTGTATTCCCCCAAAACCCCAATTTCAAGGGTCGACGGGTTGTAACTTTTCACAATCAACGTGATTTTATTTTCTTCCGGCATCACAGGTACACGCGAGGCTCATTGTCACTGTCTGGCTCTTTACATCTAAAAGTTCGGTCACGCACTTACAAGTGGTGTTTCAGATATATTTTTGAAACCAAAGAGGTAAAGGAGCCTCTCACGAAGAAGAGCAAAGTTGAAGGGGCTGTGAAGAAGAGAAAGACTAAAGAGACTGTCATATCTCGATTGCAGGTAAGCCTGGTAGTTTTGCGTCAGCCTGAGTGTGGCACAGAAAAATTCAAACAACTAAAGAGGTGCTCGTGAGTCCTGCTTGAAGTAATGGAGTGGAATTGCAGGAGTTGGGTCCTCGTTTCACTCTGAAGCTTCAGAGCCTACAGCATGGGACCTTTGACTCTAAGTACGGTGAATATGAGTGGCTTCACAAGGTAATCATGTCAACGCTGCCTGTGGGCACCTGGCGTTGCTTCTTTTTCAGCTACATCAACTGATGGATCTCTCCTCTGGCAGCCTGACATGGACACGAGTCGACGGAGATTTTTCCTATGAAAAACCCATCAGAAATCGTCCCCTGCTAGGAAGAAGACGAAGAAGTATAGTTTAGTCCACTTGTATTTTTGTGTGTCATGAGACCTGGTACTTAACAACTTGTACCATTGTACCGTGGTGTGCGTAAGCTACTTGCACCAAGGGCATCCACTCCTTTTAGGCACCCCTTTTAGGATCAATCTAAGCCCACATGTGTCCATCTGGCAAATGTGTCATTTGGACTGAGCCATCGGGTAGCTCGTCGTTCGGTGCGTCCACACAAATCACGAACAATTTTTTTGGAGAATGATCCTACAATTCAATTTTAGATGAACAATAGCTCATCAAAAAGTTATTATCTTTGTAGAGTATCAAGTCTGATGTTCATGACCCTGGCCGATTGTTTTATGTTTGTTTTAAGCACTCGGTCGCACACTCTACATTCTGCGACCAGCCTTTCTACATCTCCATACATCCTTGCCCATAAGTGTGTGGGCCTGAGCATGCTGTAGGTGCGCTTAGCACCAAAATGCCCTAAGCCTTCATGCACCTGGGTGATGAGTCCTCGACCATCCCTAGGAGCGTCTCGCACACCCCGCCTCCGTTAATTGGACGTCTCCAACCAGCCACAGGCAGCGCAGGGATCTCAACCATGAATTATTTGTTGTGAGGGGCACAAATCGCCCCTTTTGTACATCGGCTGGGGCGTCATAGCCCCCAGATTTTTCAGGTCCTAAAAACAGCTATCGTGAAGAGACACGCCTACAATTCCGAGCGATCTTAGGTCCAGTGTGGCACCCTATCCAAATTCCATTCCTAGGATGCTATCACCTATTTGCCTACTCTATCTGCGCGCCCTTCTCCGACTTGGCCGCTTGGCTGTCCTGCTTCTTGTGTTGTAGGAAGCAAAGGAGCCATCTGGCCAGACCCATCAGCTGTGCTGATACCAATTTTCGGGTCAACCAGCCATTGGGTTCCGACCACGCCTGTCTTGACCAGGCTACTGGCCGGCATGTTCCTCTTCCGAGAGGGTTCAATCACCAACCCACCCGCTTCCTCCTTGCTGCGCTCATACACTTTCTTGATCAATTCGATATCCCAATCCTGAGGCTTCGCTCTAATTCCCTCGCCTGGTTGCTTGTCCTTCAGCTGGCGAGCGCACTCCTGCACCAGTCCTAGGCTCACATAATTCCACCGCTTCTCCATGAAGCCAAGCCCCAGCTCCTTCACCAATTCCCTAGCTCGGACCTTCCAATGGTCCATATTATTCCATGCCACATTCGCAGCGGCCTTGGCGCCATGCTCTTGCCGTAACCTCACTACCCTTGGCGCTCGAATTGGCGACGCCCCTCGAATTTCCTAGCAGGCGGCCTCCTGTGGTTCCTACCTCCTCAACAAACGCCGCCGCGTGGCGCCCGCCTCCCTCTGGCGAGCCGCGACCTCGTGAGGATTTGAAGCCGCCTCCGTGGTGCGCCTCGCCTCCTTTCGATCGGTGCTCCTCCAACAGCACTCCTCGGCGCCACAACACTCCCGGCCTTGCTCCTCCTGCTCCAGTGCTGCCGCCCCACTCTTCGACGCTGCTCCAGCCGCCATTGCGCTCCACCGTTTGAATGAGTTTCTGTTTCCCCCCCGGGTTCTCTTAGGGTTAAATTCCCCTGACTTCCCCTACCGGGATAAAGATAAATTATCCTGTAAGCTACGTTTACCTAGGTTATAATTAGTAATATGAAAGGGTATTATGAAACATCATAATTAAGTAGTATATAAGACATCTTTTTTGTATTGAGAACATAACATAAACATTTTTCTCTTGTGATAATAAGTTCCTATCTCGTGAGTTTCCTCTCTCGAAACTTATCAGGCTGGATGCTAACTGGCTTGTGCCATGGCAGCAACTCAATGACATGATCTACAGGGCGTTAGGGAGGGAGTTTTGTTGGGTCTGCAAATACACGAACTCCTAAAGAATGACTTCATGGAAGGTGGGAGCGATCCTCATGAGCCTTGGCCTCAACGGCCCTTTCTTCCGTTCCTTCAGGCATGATTCTTTTAGCTTTGCCCGGATACAAGAATTTGCAAGCGGTTGCTTTTATTGAAAGTGGACCTGCAACCAAGCTTTATTAAGAGTATATTGCTCACTCTGCATGATGTATGTCTTGTTCCCTTTCGTGAGGTTGAGTCGTTGGACAGCCAATAACGTGATAATCTTGGAAGGGGTTAATATACAAACCCCTTCCGACAACCGAAACCCCTTCACAAAAAGACACCGTTTGAAATGCAAAATCGTCGAATCCTCGTCATGACACCATGCTAATTGGACGCCTCCAACCAGCCACAGCCACAGGATCTCAACCATGAATTATTTGTTGTGAGGGGCACAAATCGCCTTTGTACATCGGTCAGCGCCATAGCCTCGCATTTTAGCCCAAATTAGCGATTCAGGCAGGTGGCACCCTATCCAAATTCCATTCCTAGGATGCTATCACCCATTTGCCTACTCTATCTGCGCCCTTCTCCGACTTGGCTTATCGTCCCGCTTGTGTTGTAGGAAGCAAAGGAGCCATCTGCTGCACTCCATCACCGTGTCGATACTAATTTTCGGGTCAACCAGCCATTGGGTTCCCGACCACGCCTGCCTTGACTGTGGCTACTGGCCGTGCTCCTCTTCCGAGAGGGTTCAATCACCAACCCACCCGCTTCCTCCTGCGCACACTTTCTTGATCAATTCTGATATCCCAATCCCGAGGCTTCGCTCTAATTCCCTCGCCTCGGTTGCTTGTCCTTCACCGGCGAGCGACTCGCACCAAATTTAGGCTCACATAATTCCACCGCCTCCATGAAGCCAAGCCCCAGCTCCTTCACCACCCCTAGCTCGGACCTTCCAATGGTCCATATTCGCCATCAAGGCCACAATTTCAGCGGCGGCCTTGGGCGCCATGCTCTTGCCGTAACCTCACTACCCTTGGCGCCTCGAATTGGCGACGTCCCGCCTCGAATTTCCTAGCAGGCGGCCTCCTGTGGTTCCTACCTCCTCAACAACGCCGCCAAGAGCGCCCCATGTCATGAGCCCGCGCTACCGCTAGTGAGGATTTGAAGCTGCCTCCCTCCGTGGGTGCGCCTCGCCTCCTTTCGATCGGTGCTCCTCCAACAGCCAGCCTCGACGCTTGCTCCACCAGCCTCGACGCTTGCTCCAGCCGACGCCCCACTCTTCGACGCCGCTACCGCCATTGCGCCCACCGTTTGAATGAGTTTCGCTTTCCGGTTCTCTTAGGTTAAATTCTCGACTTCTACCGGATAAAGATAAATTATCCTGCTACGTTTACCTAGGTTATAATTAGTAATATGAAAGGGTATTATGAAACATCATAATTAAGTAGTATATAAGACATCTTTTTTGTATTGAGAACATAACATAAACATTTTTCTCTTGTGATAATAAGTTCCTATCTCGTGAGTTTCCTCTCTCGAAACTTATCAGGCTGGATGCTAACTGGCTTGTGCCATGGCAGCAACTCAATGACATGATCTACAGGGCGTTAGGGAGGGAGTTTTGTTGGGTCTGCAAATACACTGCCGAACTCCTACAGCAATGACTTCATGGAAGGTGGGAGCAGATCCTCATGAGCCTTGGCCTCAACGGCCCTTTCTTCCCGGGTTCCTTCCAGGGCATGATTCTTTTTAGCTTTGCCAGATACAAGAATTTGCCGAAGCAGTTGCTTTATTGAAAGTGGACACTGCAACCAACTGTTTATTAAGAGTATATTGCTCACTCTGCATGATGTATGTCTTGTTCCCTTTCGTGAGGTTGAGTACGTTGGACAGCCAATAACGTGATAATCTTGGAAGGGGGTTAATATACAAACCCCCTTCCGCACAACCGAAACCCCCTTCACAAAAAAGACACCGTTTGGGAAATGCGAAATACGTCGAATCCTCCGTCAACAGCACCATGCTAAATACGAAAGGGGAAAAAAACATTGATATTTCACAATTCATAAAACAAAGAGGCATCTACTGGCTGGCCGCCGCCTGAGTATCCTTGCCCACGGCTATGCTTTGACACAAGTAATGAAAGAAAATCCGATATCACGCTTTCAAAACCCCTTTCCCTCGAATATAGTCTTTCCTCTACAAAGATCCTCAAAGTGACTGATCCGAGACTCATCGCGCTTGGTGGCTTCAATCTAAAACAACGCCAGTGCGCATGCTCCAATTCTACTACAAGCTGCCTCTGCCAGGCCTTCGCTTCATCATCTTCTTGTCGCCTGGTCCTTGCCACCACTCCTGCCGCACAGATCTGTGGTTTGTTGTCCTTCCTCTAGCAAGTCCCTGCTTATGCTTTCATCCTCCTTGCACTAAGTGGAACCACCGAGCTTTCAAACAATTTTTTCGCTAATACAAACTTCTTTAGCCTGACAGGCCGCCTCTCCGGGCCTCGAATGTGAGCTCCTTCCAGGCAAAACCTCAAAACCATGTATGCGTGGGATATAACCAGCACAATGGATGTTGTCCCACCTCTAATCCAGAGAATGTTTTGATGAATTTCATCATCAACCCGAGAGGTCTTTGGTAGGCACACCACCATTTTGTCTTGAGACATGTACACCGCTTCTTCACCATGATCATGTGCAATCACGGATCGTCCATTGTTAAAAGTCCCTCAATATTGGGCGCCATAGCCGCTCTTGCCGCCCTTCACACACCAAGCTATGTACTCCACGTCTCAAATCCACCTGTTACTCATGTTTGTTTTGTCCCAAACGAAGGACACCATTCCACCCTTGCCACATAATCCACGCATGCACTCTCTCACAAGGTGAGCTTCTTCCACTCACATGACAATGAGCCCGAATTCTTCCGCCGTCTTCTCCTCGAAGCTTTGGAAACTGTGTTCATCATGCCCGATCCAACCGACTATCCATAGGACCAATGTCAAAGCCTCTTGGGACATCCATAACCAAGGGTATAAGCCCGTCAAGGAATCCCGCATCTCCATAATGTTTCTTTTTCCACTTGATAGTAACACTCTTTCTCGCACAACAAATGAATGTGCGTCCGTCTTTCAAATCCTTGTCCGATTGCACCGCTCATCCTCAAGACTCTTCCAATTGTTAATCTCAAATATGAAGTTCTTGAAATCCTCAGCTTTTGCAAATTCTCCACATCCTTTATTTGTCAACGCCGTGGAAAGAAAAACGAGCAGGGACACCACATTCCTATTGTATTCAAACAAGCGACGATGACGGGAGGGTGTGAAAGCGACGCCACCGCCGCCCTTCACACCTCCATCGACAAATTTGGTTTGGAGTGCACATGCCAGCGCCGGCGCCGGCGCCCGCCGGCCAGAGGTAGAGCAGGACGGCCGACATGGGCGCCGGCGCCGTGACATGTGCCTCAAGATCAAGGGGGAGGCACCCGCCCCCCACTATCGTGCCATTCTCTCAGACAGATGTGGCGCGGCCACGCCTCGCGAAACAAAAACCAAAGCGACTCATTGTCAGTGGTGACGGATCTCACCTTCCCAGCAAAAGCCGTTTGAAATCGAGCAATCATGTCGTCCGTTGAGTGTAGAGGATATTCCTTCCTCACTTCCTCGAAAGATGAGCACTCCAGATGTTTAGCCATGGCCACTTGAATAACATGCGTCTTTCTTGAAGTAATTTCGTCCTCCATTCCTTTGAGATCGAGGATGCCACAAGATCTTCCCCTTGCCGTGACAAGAATCTGCCCACATTCACTGGTATACCTCGGAATGATTTCCGTGGTTTCATGAGCATGTCTTCGGCTTGAAATACACTTCCACGTGTTTGGGATCATCCGTGACTTTCCTTTTCCCTTCCCTTTCTTGCGCAGGTATGTGCTTCTTCCGCCTGTAACTCGCCGCTTCCCACTTTGAAAAGATCTTATCAATATTATCCCATACCTTGCCCTCCCGCCGAGATGCAGATGTGTGTCCCGTTGTCCACTTTGTTCGCTTGTACACGCCATCTCCTTCATCATCTTCAATTAATCCAAGAACCTTATAAAGATTGAACTTCCATGACATGGTCATCACTCCATCCCGACGCCGCAATAAGAAGCTCATCTCGTAAATATCTTACTTCAATAAAAGACATTTTCTTCCGCTTGTCGACATTGTGTTATGGTCTTGCAAGAACTCTCATCTCACCGTAAGCCCACAGATACATGCGCTTCAACATATTGAAAGCAGGACTTCCAGCAATATCGCCAAGTGCTTCATAGCAAGATATGTGTGGTTCCCCAAGTACACCCATAATATATTTCTTGGCAATCGCCATCCAACTTGCTAATATCGTTGCACTCCCGGGTCAATCATGCATGAATGGCGAACCCTTCTTCAATCCTTCCTTGAAATAACTCGGGCTAGGTAGTTTGACCATGCCTCGTCCACCCTCCCGATTTGGGCATCGGTGTAATAAAAGATCGGCTTCAAATTCTCAAGCTTTACCAAGATCGCCTCCGAACAACTTTCTTGCATAGGCGAGTCCCCGATTATTGTCAATGGGTCCGATTCGGATAGCATCTTCAAGTCTTTCCTCATCTCGCACATGGACGCTACTATCCCTGGTGGGCTTCACTCACGCTTTCCTTCCTGGATTTCTTCTTTCTCTTCTGGAGCCTCGGTGTGAGCGATCGGTCAAGGCGTGCCCACCATGCCTTGCTCTCCCACTCGAGTCCCTGTCTCCATACTCTCGGATCGGCGGACACAGGAGGTGCCTCAGAACGCACCGCCCACCGCCGACCCACCGTCTCTTCCGCAACAAGTGGCGTCAGATGGGCCGGCCGCCGGCGCCAACCCTTCGTGCCTTGGGAACCCGAAACCGCTTGGGGTCCGTGTAACCGAGTCTCAAGACTTACTCGGAGGGCGCCGCCGGCGCGCCCTCCTCCTCGGCATACTAATCGGGTACCTCCATGGAGGAGCCGGAAAAGGAATGTCCAAGAACGGAGCATCCTTCCATCCTCTCGCCTCCGAAAGTCGCCATCGCCGAGTGGGACGCCGGTATACACCCATCCTCCTCATCGGATGGGCCGAGCTCACTAGCCGCTGCGCGCGGCCCATCATGCACATTCGTCGCCGGGCTCGACTGTCGACATTTCCTCCTATCTTTGGATGACGGATTCGGTAATCTTCCGCATATGGTCGTAATTAGTGCTCTAGCTTCGAGCATCCAAAACAGAAAAGGATTGAGGAAAGGCAAGATAGGCACAAGTCATGGAAACCAACATACCACGATTTGCATCAAGCTTGAAAACCTTATTCCAAAGTTTTACTTAGCTATCGACGATAGCATTTCAAATCCTCCACCAGTTTGAAGGATCACTTCTTGCTTTGGAAGCCATGTGGTGACCTCATAAGCCTTGTACATGGTTTCATCTTCGCTTATCCGATCAAATACCAAAGGCTTTGTTGTGCAGATAAAACATTCTCGCCCATCCATATCCACGCCCATAGAACCCAGCCCTTGCTCTGGTTTGGCAAGGCCCCTTGAACCCTACGACCCAGGTTTCAATAGAGGAGTCCAAAATTGTTCTCCTCAAGGCTCCTCATCTGTGTCAACATCTAGTCCTTCTTGAGCAGAACATTGGCCTCCACCTTGCTCCCCAACCGCCGTATGGCAAGAGTATCCTCATAGTTAAATGGCGTTGGAATAGGCGGCACCGATTGCCTGTGGGGTCTCTTCCTCGGTCTCCTCCTGCAGCCTTCTCCTTCTAGCCGGCCTTCCCGGATGTTAGGCCGATTTCCCATGCCCAATTGACAAATTACCTCGTGGCGGTGCTTGATGGCCTGGTTGTATCTCGCGCCTCCACCGGAGGTAGGCCGCGCCTTCTCCAACATCCACACACCCGCCGCATCCTTCTTCTTGCCGGGCCGGGATTTCTTGGTTTTGGGCATCGGGTCGATGTTCGCCTCGTTCTCCACGCCTTCCTACTTGCCTTCCGCTTGCCATCCTCAAGAGATTAGATACAATCGCCATAGGAAGTAGCAATTCAAAGAAGGAATCGCACAACTTGAAGGAAATTTGCGAGCAAGGGGAGGGCCATACCAAGACTATGTGAATCGCGAAGAGGAAATGGCGGAGGATCGCGTAGCGGAGAAGTCGCGTCGGGAGACGCCAAAAGTCCTTCGCACGAGAGTTGATCTCGAGGCGGCCGCCACCGTCCGTCTGGCTCGAAGAACTTGCCTCTCTCGTGGTTACTCCACTTGAATCGAAAGTATGACGCCCGCTCGGTCACGCCACATGTGCAGCAACCCTAACCATAAATGTCAATTAAGGAAATGATTACGGAAAACCATTTATAGGACCCTAAGTCAAAAGCCGCATATGTGAACCCCAATGCCGAGAAAACAATGAAGAGGCGGTGCCTCGCAGCCAAGTTCTGAAGATCTTTCGGTTTATTTGCTCATAATGGCATTTCCACCTTACCTTCACCACGGCCTATGTCATGTCATACCACGCCTGTGAAGAGTGAGGACCATATTTGATTTATAGAGGTGCGGAGTCCTCGTGCCGGCAATGTTGCGCGCCACACACATCACTGTCAAGAGGTCGAAGCGTCCACAAAGTTCATTCCGCACTCACAGCGATCAAGGGGAACATGTACTTGAGAACAAGTGTTGGGTTTGCATCGCCTCCGCCTCTGCTCACCCATGTAATGACCTCATTGATGTTGTCGCAGCAGAAATGTTGTGACCCTACTAGAAAAGGGCACCTTATGGGATGTTGCAATTTTTGTTACACTTCCACATTGCAACATGTTTTGAGGGTTGGTATTAAGTTTGTTAGTTCGTCCCGCTTGGTGCAGCCATCTTAACACGAACCCGCACTCTCTTCCCACCTCCCCTTCCGGTACACCCTCTCACAAGCATTGTTAATTTCACCGCTTACATTACCGTGTTGCAATTTTATGTACCACTTCCAACTTCCAGCATGGTTTGATGGCTTGGTGTTAAGTTGGTCCATTCTTTCTCTTCCTTCCCACCATCCTAACACAATGCTTGGTCTCTCACTTCATGTACCACTTCAAAATTGCAACACTTTATGGTGGCTTGGTGTTCAAGGTGTCCTTTTCTTATCCACTTCTCACCCCATCTTAACACAATACTTGGTCTCTCTCCTCTCACCTCACCCTCCTATTTATTGCCCCTTATCACACCCTTTTATACTCTTTCACTTCTCCTCCTCCTTCATGACCGTGAGAAGGACCTCCCTATCACACCATTTTATACTCTTCCACTATTCCTCTTTCAACTTGCTTGTTACAATGACCTCTCCGCCTTGGGCTGTCCTTCCTTCCTTTTACCTCCTTTGCATATACTCAATATACATATATATGTTTGTAGGTTTCAAGACATAAGTATGTGTACGCTTATATGTACACATCCATCTTATACTTCTATTATATTAGTGTATTTACATGCCTCTTTGTATACGTATACGTACGATATAGGCATCAAGACTTGTTTATATAATAATATATATGTGCTAACCCTTACGTCACTCTACCTTATATATCTAAGTGTTTGATTTTATTGACAATTTAAATCAAATTTTTGGACACTTCAATCCCCTCTATCCCTTGCGCCTTTGTTTCCACCGATGCAATACGAACTCCACGTGATATGGGCATATGCGTCGCGGCACCACCAACATGTGCCTCGAAGAAGCGACGCCACGCCACTTGGTGACTCTGCACCAACACCAATGGTTTCGTGGTTCCTCCACATCTTCCTACACCTATCCAAACTCTATAACCACTTTCACACCATGCATTTGCCATGTCAATGCTAGGTGGGTAGACCAATTCTCTTGTTGCTAATTGACCATCACCGTCCACCCATGCACCGACTCCATCGTCCGCAGGAAAACATCTCTCGACCATTCACATTCCTCCACAGTGCGAGGAAGAGGGTCTTTGATTTCCGGATGGTAGGTGACTCTCTGTGAGGAGCCAAGGATGGTCAGATCGAATGGGGCCCCGCGCCCTTCCCGATCATGAGCAACAAAACGAGTCCGAACTTAAGGTTAGTTTGCCTTCAACAAGAAATGTTTATGCGGTGAAGACAATGTTGTGGCCGAATAGTCCACCCCATCCGTGGCGGATTCCATCTCATGCACACCGCACGGTGGTATTGCGGTGTGCCGCCGCCATCGACAAGCGCCCTCTCCATTCCGTGGGTGCCCATGACCCCTGTGAACTTGAACTTATATGCTCGCCATTGATGGAATCGCATCCAAAGCGAAGACACCGTGAAGGAAGGGAGATGGGGTGCAAAATCTGCCGTGGTTTGTTCCGCCAAGGAGCGATGCAGGATGACCGCAGGATCGAGTTCTTCCCACAAGCAAATGATCCGTGGATCGAGGATGGGGATGATGACTTTGTTCACCCTCCTCTGGTGCATCCGGAACATTCCATCCCAAGCCTTTAAGTGAGACATTGATGACAACAAAGTCATGACAAGCGCATGCGACGGCAGTGTCTTTGCAAAATGTGAACTGGAGAAGGTGAGACTTTCTTAAACCGTGTTGCAACCAAATGTGCATGCAGAGGTTGACCAAGCAAGGCCTTGAGCAACGATATAGGTTCCTCACAATGTGCGGCAAAGCGAGACATTTCTTCAAAGCCTCGTACATCGGACCCGAGTCAAACTAACAAAGAAAGAGTTTTACGCATGTTATGGGATCGGTTCCTGCTACTGCGTGAAGGCCTTCGAAGAGTATATTGTATGGGGGGCAATGATACGAGGCGAAAGGGAGGGTCATGAGGAATGCCCGTGGGATAGTGTTCAACCAACCCAATTCATAAGTCCGTCATGCACTTGGTGCTCTAGCGTGGATGGATAATGCTTTTGCTCATGGCGAAAGACTTCAACGGGTGTATAACGCGACACCTATACAAATGGAGATATGGTCATTGTACAACAGCGGTGTCAAAGCTCGTGCAGCTTTGACGTCGCGTGGTTTTTGAAGTTATGGAAATCTAACTTCACGTGAAGATTCCCAAATCCAACAGTTCTCGACCGCTCAATATGTGCAGGTTAAAGACCACCATTCGAATACAACTCGGAAGGTTGATCAAGGTAGATATCACTCTACCACTAGTACAACCCATCTACGGTGGGAGGAGTTTTCGTGTTCATCCCATAGTTCGCCGAATGAGCTGGTATGCGGATGGTTCGGAGTGTCGGGTGGGGTGGCCGCGCCCACCTCGGATGATCGACCTGCATCAAGTTGCTCGAGTACCATGATTGAAACTCGCAGTCCTTCATGGATGGCCCCCTGGTTGTAGGTTTGATTGGTCGAGTTTGTAGGTTCGGGCCCGGGCGGCCCCGGCGCCATCCACCTTCAAACTCGCCAACCATAATACATGACCTAGAAGGTGGACGTTTTGTAGATTTTAGATTGCGGAAGATGGTAAAGGTATGTGTGAAGAGGTGCTAGTCCACGACATCGGTTTGTTGTATGCAATGGGTTTCATGGATTCTGTCTTCGCTTGTGGTATGGAAGAAGCGTGTTTGTATGTGTGAAATTGGGAACGTGATAAACTTGGAAGCATGTGAAACTTGGAACGTGTTTGGCTGTGGACAGAAAAATATCATGCCGCGTTGGAGGCACACCGCATGCAGCTGCAGGAGGAGCGGGGAAAAATGGCAAAACACCGTGAAAAGAGTTACAGGGAACCGGATAAGTACATGCTCCTCGCTATACGGAATGGACCAAGAAGACCGAGATTCCACACTTTCTGCGTTGGCCAAAGAATCTTGATGAGGATGTATCATGCCGTGGGTTGCATGATCCACAATTATACGTGCAGCAAGAGTGTTTTTGCACTATGCCAATTTGAGGAACGATCACTCGACAATCGGATTATTCAAGATGTTATTCTTAATTATAAAGGAGTGCTACCCAAAGTGCTCTATTTGACAACACTTGGGAAAACAAGAACCATTGTTTGCGTATTTGAACATGCTAGTTGATATGGGAACTTTTCGGAAGGTGAAGGTTGGGTTCCTCCTTGTTGGGCACACTCACGACCAAATCGACGGATGTTCTCTTGCTTTTCCAAAAGCTTGAAGCACAAGGAGGCACACACTCTTCCGCGTTGGCCGACATCTTGGTTCATGCATACGCCTACCGGAGATCAAAGTTTTGCGAGGTCCGGACTTAGGTCATATGTATGGCCGATTAGACAAGGCGATGGTCGCCAGCATATTCATCGGCGGTGAGAAAATTGAACAACTTATCTTTCCAGCTTTAAAATCACCAGAAGACAAACCGACTGTAGGCTGGTGGCGATGATTAGGAGCAAGCAATATTCGACATCGATGTATTGGGAAACCGCCGGGTTGGAGTTTTTGAAATTTGTCCCCTCAACGACATAACAACTGTCGGCCCTCCGGCTCGAGACAAGAAAGGGACGTCGGCAGGTTATCTCCAAGGAGGAGCACATTTGAGAGCGGGTGCAGCTGCGCCATATGTGAGGACAATATGGATGGTGGGAAGCATTGGGTGGACCAAGAAGAAATCGCAATAATCGTGGAGAACAATATTGGGCTCGCACTAGAAGTGCCGTGGAAATGGTTCTCTCGCGGGAATCGGCGACAACACTCCAAGTTCCCATGAAGCTATCCTAGAGAGGCGTTGCTAAGAGAACTCCCCAACGGATATGTACTTGGGGCCTTACCAACTGGGAAGGCGGCAGAAATGGCACGTTGCATGGAGATGTAAAAGACATAAAGGAAGGATGTTCATCGCGGTACTTGTACCGATACGCATAATCGGCCTTTCTGGGTTGGAAAAGTTAATCAGGTGAGGTTGGATGTGGAAGAGCCTCATTTCCTGGTTCACTGGTTCAGGACTGAGCACACAGATGCATATGAAGGCAGATACGTGGAAGAATATGTGATTCGAGTCCCATCCACTGAGACAGCTGGGATTGGAAGGAAAAAGGGTGGGAAGGCAAATTTCCCGAAGAATGTTCAAGAAGTCTTCATCAATAAAACTGTCATCCTGTATTATGGGTTCAGTTTGAATTCCCGTAAACATCTCTATTCCATTGACAAAAAAGCGATCAGGGATAAGTTGAATGAATTGCGGGGCTTCATCGAGCCAGCCAAAGTGCACCAGAAGAAGTAGCGAAGGCGGTGAGGACATCGGGCCCTTGGACATGGAAGGTGTCAATTCGGGAGATGAGTGAAAAGATGTATGAAGTGGAGGCAAACGGTGGACATCGGTGAACAAGAGGGTTTACTCGACGGTGTGTGAAGTGTTAGGGTCAAAGTGGGAGCTCGCGTTAGTGATAGGGAATGACCTGGTGCTATCATTCGGTGGGGAAGTTGAAGAAGTAGGAGTCACTTCCCCTGGCCGTAGGTTGCAGTGTCGGCGACATGGACAAATGGCAGGGCGCCGGTGGGCCGGCGCCCTGCCATTTTTCACCATCCTCTAGTAGCATGGAAACCGTTTTCCGCACCCGTCCTGCGTATTGTACATTTTGTTCGTTATATATAACCCATCCGTACGCATGCCTAAATCCTACATCGTGGAAACCCGATAGTTGGCGCCCGGCCCACGGCCTGCCTTCTTGCCAAAACAAAAGACTATGGGTTCGGGCGACGGTTCGGAAAGAAGCACCATTCTTTACCAATGATGATGTGAAGATTGCTGCAATGTCTTCAAAAGACCTTGTTTATTTAGGCATGCCTCATCAACCCCGTTCCCTTTTAGTCCTTAGGGTACTTATGGTAAGCAAGCATGGGTCGTATGCCAAATTCGATGGCGAACTCGCCCTAACCCTTTGTGTGATGGAACCGGACGTCAATTTCATCCCTTATCGACCCTTATTTTCAGGCCTTTTGGGATGTTGCCCAAAGCGGTGAATCGACCCATCCCAAACCCCTTCCGACGATATTTGGATGAAAACCCCTTTATATTAACCCCTTCCAAGATTAGCATGTTCAATCTAGATCTATCTCTAACGTCTTTGGTGGCTAGCTGGGGCTTACAGATAATGAGATCATGGCAGGGAAGGCATTACCACAAAGCTTGAGAAACCACTTGGGAAGGTGATTAATGCATCATCCACTCTTCCTTCTTGGTTTCATGCTCTCCATGGCTATGACTAATGTGGACACATGTCCAGGATGCCGATCTGCGACCCTTTTCAGAGCTCTAGACACATAGTGATGGCGGCACCAAAGTCAAGCAACACTTTGGCACAGCTAACCTAACTTCCAGCAGTTGGCACATGGGTCAGGAAGCACTTCCTCATCTCCTTATATTCCTTCTTCTCCTCCTCCGTTGGAATTTTGAAGTTGGCTTCTTCTCTGATGCGTTGGCTGCCTTGCTCCACTTAGGCTTGGAAGGTCTTGCAGATGAGAGGTGCTTGTACTTGTTTGTACTATAGTTGATTGGCGCCTTTATCACCTTGACCAGAGTTGCGGGTTGGTTTGATTCACATCTGCCCTCATTTCAAATTTCAGTCCATCAATGAACTTTTTGACCTTCTGCTCCTCGTCCAACCTTGGCATGTCAAGTGTGAGTTATAGAAACTTGTCACGGTACTCTTGTACAGTGCCTTGCTAGAATATCTTCTTGAACTGCTGGTACAAATCCTTGCGATGATTCACTGTTAGGAATTGTTCCAAGAAAAGATCGGCTAGGAGTTGAATGAATTAGGGCTTCATCGAGCCACCAGCCAAAGTGCACCGAAAAGATAAGACGGTGAGGACATCGGGCCCTTGGACATGGAAGGTGTCAATTCGGGAGATGAGTGAAAAGATGTATGAAGTGGAGGCAAACATGGACATCTAGACAAGAGGGTTTACTCTCGACCGTCAAGTGTGTGACCGCCAAGTGTTAGGCTCAAAGTGGGAGCTCGCGTTAGTGATAGGGAATCACTGGTGCTATCATTCGTGATCGGAAGTTGAAGAAGTTGGAGTCACTTCCCGGCCGTAGGTGAGCCCATGATGGCGGGCCGGGCGCCGCCCCGCCATTTTTCACCATCCTTAGTAGCATGGAAACCGCTTTTCCGCACCCCGCGTATTGTACATTTTGTTCGCAAATCAGATATAACCCATCCGACGCATGCCTAAATCCTACATCGTGGAAACGATAGTTGAAGGCGCCGCCCACCGGCGCCGAGGCCCCTTCTTGCCAAAACAAAAGACTATGGGTTCGACGGACGGTTCGGAAAGAAGCACCATTCTTTACCAATGATGATGTGAAGATTGCCTCGCAATGTCTTCAAAAGACCTTGTTTATTTAGATCTGCCTCATCAACCCCGTTCCCTTTTAGTCCTTCCGGGTACTTATGGTAAGCAAGCATGGGTCGTATTATGCCAAATTCTGATGGCCGAACTACGCCCCTAACCCTTTGTGTGATGGAGACACTGCTCCGGACGTCAATTTCATCCCTTATCGACCCTTATTTTCAGGCCTTTTTGGAGCGATGTTGCCCAAAGCAGCAGAATGCGACCCATCCCAAACCCCCTTCCGACGATATTTGGATGAAAACCCCCTTACTGTATATTAACCCCCTTCCAAGATTAGCATGTTCAATCTAGATCTATCTCTAACGTGCTGGTGTGCTTGGCTAGCCAGGGCTTACCGATAATGAGATCATGGCAAAGGGAAGGCATTACAGTCAGCTTGAAAGCTTCAGCAAAACCACTTGGGAAGGTGATTAATGCATCCGTCCACTCTTCCTTGCTGGTTTCATGCTCTCCCATGGCTATGACTAATGTGGACACATGTCCAGATGCACAGATCTGCAGGCCAGCCTTTTCAACAGTAGCTCTAGACACATAGTGATGGCTGGCACCAAAGTCAAGCAACACTTTGGCACAGGCACCAGCTAACCTAACTTCCAGCTTGATTGGCACATGGGTCAGGAAGCACTTCCTCATCTCCTTATATTCCTTCTTCTCCTCCTCCGTTGGAATTTTGAAGTTGGCTTCTTCTCTGATGCGTTGGCTGCCTTGCTCCACTTAGGCTTGGAAGGTCTTGCAGATGAGAGGTGCTTGTACTTGTTTGTACTATAGTTGATTGGCGCCTTTATCACCTTGACCAGAGTTGCGGGTTGGTTTGATTCACATCTGCCCTCATTTCAAATTTCAGTCCATCAATGAACTTTTTGACCTTCTGCTCCTCGTCCAACCTTGGCATGTCAAGTGTGAGTTATAGAAACTTGTCACCAGCATTTTGCCTTGCTAGAATATCTTCTTGAACTGCTGGTACAAATCCTTGCGATGATTCACTGTTAGGAATTGTTCCAAGAAAAGCTGCCTGAAGATCGGCTAGGAGTTGATTGGGGACTCCATACCAAGGTCGACTTGCCTCTCTTGTTGTCGCCACCATCAGTAGGCATATCCCTCCATTGACATCACACAGAATTGAATCTTCTGTAAGTCATCTTTATCAGAAGCAAGAAGGTATTTGTCAAGCTTGTCTAACCAATCGCGCACGCTTTGAGCATCCTTCGCTCTCTCGTCAAATGTTGTGGTCTTGACTTTTCATTGCAGTTCCTTGTCGAGCTGGGGCTTCGGTTTGAACATGTATTCTTCTCTTCCCTGCACTTCTCCACCCAATTTCCCTCGTCGATGTTCCCAGTGCTTGCACCTCATCAATTGTAAGAGTCTCACCATTGCCTTAATGTCTTTGTTATCTTCTTCTCCAGGTTGAAGCTCCACTACAAGTTTCTTCAGCTCTTCGTCCTCCAAGCTCAACTCCCGCTCACCTGGAACTAACGGGTATAGTCTCTCTCCTTCTCCTTGGATTTGGTGCCCCAAAAATTGTGCCGACTAATGGTGTAGAGACCTGAGTCCCTTTCACATATGGCACATGTATGGGCGTCACTACATCTGGAGATGGGGATTGGTGAGCGCCTGGGGGCGTTGATTGCTCTAGCGTCTGGAGCATATGCCCTCCAGCTGCCTCTCCAGACGGGCCTGGCCCTCCCCCACTTGAATCTCAATCTGATTGACGGCTTGCTCCACCTTCTCCATTTGTTCATCTTGATGGAGTATGGATGAGTGTAGTTCGTCGCAAGTACGCTTGACATCGGCTATCCTTTCCTCAAATTATCACCAAGCTCCATCCCGGCTCGCCTTGGCTTCATGTCCAACCCGTGGTTCTATTGCAGTGCGTGCAGGTTGTCGCAGGTTGTCGGTCGAAGCCCCTCGCTTCCTTGGTCGTCCGCGTTGCCGCACCACTAGCTCGGAGGTGTAATCGACGGGCGCATTCGCAGTGTTCGAATCTGCACCAACCTAGTGAGATTCTGTTTCTACCCGGACCCCATGCCGGCGTGAGATTTCTTGGCGCTTGCGATGATCAACCGTTGCTTGTCCGAGCGCTTGGATGTCGGTCAGGCGGCCCTCTGCTGGGTGATGGGATTGTTGTCGTGCTCAGCAATGCACCCGCTCCCCGATCCCTTCCAAAGGGTGGTCTTCGTCACTCGCGCTCGAGATCACCCTGTCAACCTCCTCAGGTTCGATGCAATCACTCATGTTGTCTACTTGCTTGGGAAGATCACTGGATTTTGGGTTGATTACTTCCTAGAAGTCTCCGGCACTGATTAGCGGTTGCGATCCAACACCCTCAATGTAGGGTAATCCTCAATCTCTCAACTGATCTCCTTTGGCGAAGCTGGTCCACAGGGTGTGGAAACAAAGTTGGAATTGGCAAGCCCGAAAGGCAAGATTTCGGCACTCACGACCTTTTTCTGTGCTTCCTCCCTTCTAATCAATCCCCGTCACTGGCTGGGCTTTGCAACAGATTGTTGCTTCCACATTTTGGCACGTCGCAGTTGAGCCTACCCAGATTCTGCCTACCTGTCGCGATCCTGGATCAAGAGTGGCTAGCACAGATGGCTCTGATACTAAAGATGCTGCAACGCGGCTTAGTTCTCAGCTTCAGGAAAATGGACAGGTTGGTTTTCGTGGTCTGTGGTACATATATATGACATGGGGGCAGGCCAAGAAGGCCACATGCCCATTTGACCGCCTATTCTTGGACTTCTATTCCAAATGTTCGGGTTTACTATGGTCAGTTGAAGTTAATTTTGTTTTATACTTTTTACCCATTATAAATGGCTATTTGTCCTATTTATATGTACAGTCCACCCCCCCTAATTGGGACTGGTTCGGAGTGCCTTTAGAGGTCCCATTAAGGGAAGTGTCCCGATTGTACTTTTCCTATTTAAAAATAATAAAAAAGTTATAAACTTTAAAAAAAATCGAAAAATACTCAAAAAAAAGAAAATTTAAATTTTGATTGATAGGTTTCACTAAAATTAATTTTTACCAGTTCTTTATACAGTTGTTTGAAAGCTAGCACTCTCTCTAAGCAGCATAAAAAAACCTCTACCTATCATAAAGGAAAAAGCTTAGCTTAAGAGTCTTCAATCACACCTAAAAGTCTATTGTGCTCTCAAATAATGGATTCTTTTTCTTTCTTTTTTAAATTTTTAGTAAAAATTAGAAATCCCATTTAGGAGGTGAAACTAACATGAATGTATGTTTCAAAAGGTCCCAATTACCATTTAGGGAAAAGTCCCATTTATTACATTGTAAACTAAAGGGAGTAGGATGGGAGGTCCCATTTAGAGAGGAATCCCATTTATAGAATTCCCAATTAGGGGGGGGCGACTGTAATTAGCTTATTTATCTGTAATTAGCCTATTAATCCTATTTATCAGCTGATTGTACATACGAATATACGGATACCTCATAGGATTCCCGCTACGTGGCCGTATATGACTATGGTGGCTTTGGCTTTGAGGCTGTTCCTTGTGGATGATGTGAGTGTCAGATGTGAGTGGCCAGCTCTATGTCGCTTGTTTCAAAATGCCTTAACGAAATTTGATCTTCGTGAGCTTCAAAAACTGTTGTTTTTTTTAGTTGATTAGACCACGTATTCACTCCTACTTAATTTAGAAGAGCCTGAAAGATTTTACAGTAGAAGAGATGACCAAGCATGAGGCCTTGGAGACCCTTACAATTCCATTGGGGCTGAGATCATATATCTGGCAACCCCTAACCTAAGGGCCTCTTAAAACCAATCTTTTATTGCGAGCGAGACAGCAGAGATCATATATGAGGCGATCCCGAGGTCTTACCTTCGCAAGGACAAGCTTCCCCATTTCACTACATCCTACACTACTTTTAGCCTGCCTAACAAAACCATGTGTATTTTCTACTGTTTGTATTGTATTAGTTAAATATTTTTTATCCATAAGTAACTAAAACTTTACTACATAAATTGATAAGTTGAGCATGGTCCGACAAGCGAAACTAGTGGTTTCTTGACCACCATCATATTTCACAAAATAAGTTTAAATCATATACAATTTATTGAATAAGTAGAGATGGTTGAACCAATTAACCAGCAAGTAAGAATCACCTTGTGAATTCACTGGAAATCAAGGTAATATTTTTTGTACTCATGAATATTACATAAAATTTAGTTACCAAATATGATATATTTAATTATCTTGTGTCATATGATAAATATGCGGTTAGGATTTGAAATTTGTTAGGAGATAAAATCTTGAAAAATACTTGTTGTACCGTCTTTCTTTGAATTCTTGTCTATGTGATAACATGCGACTCAAGTTGCATTAGCTGAACTATTTCATAGTAGACTCCAATAAATTTCTTCTTCACCTTATAGTGATCCAGAAAGGCCTATTTTGATCATCTGTCTCACATGGAACTGCAATCATATGGCCTCGTCCGATGTAGCCATATATCAACACTGTGGTTAAAGAATGAATTGGTTTAACTCCCCTAAAGGACCAATGTCGAAGACAATCAGTGTATACATTGAGAATAATGTGTTCAACTATGAAACTATGATAATGCAGTTGGTTACTCATGCAATTTGATGCATTAATCTTCTTTAATGTAGTATGGAGGAGCAATCATCATTATTGAGGTAGTATGGAGGAGCAATCATCATTATTGAGGTAGTATGGAGGAGCAATCATCATTATTGAGGTAGTATGGAGGAGCAATCATCATTATTGAGGTAGTATGGAGGAGCAATCATCATTATTGAGGTAGTATGGAGGAGCAATCATCATTATTGAGGTAGTATGGAGGAGCAATCATCATTATTGAGGTAGTATGGAGGAGCAATCATCATTATTGAGGTAGGTAGTATGGAGGGGTACATATCTAAGAGTTCAAAATCTAGGAGTTTGAGGCCCATTTTAATGGGGCCAACTTCCCTCGTTGAAGAATCCTTTTGAGTTGAGACTAATATTGAATGATTTTGTCAAGGCAATGCTCTGCCTTCTCCTTTTTCCGCTAACTATGCACTTGCAACATAAAGATATATTCATTTATGTTACAAGGCATAGGCTAAGGGACCTGTATGTAATAATCAGAGATAGGTAATCCCCTCTAGTTAGAATTGCATATGCGGAAGCGATTGCATCTAAGATGCTTTCTTAGCTATTGATTAAGGTGGGTCAAAGGTAGGCCTTAAATAGCGATGTACGAAGGGGTGTGTCCTGCTAATTAACAAACTGCACTTTATAGCTAGGTCTAGTTAGACTAACCAACGTGATACAGAACCACATGGTCTACCTTATTTCTAACTCTCCCTCTTAGACACGTGCAGGTTGCTATGTCTTGAAAGCTTCAGAAAGCAAAAGGAGATCACCACAGTTGAAGACAAACTTCAATCATCTTCAAATCCGCTATCACCCAAAGTCAGTCGCACTTCCTCTCGCTTAACGTGTAGCCTACGGAAACTCATGGAGAAGAGCACTACCCTTATGACCAGAAGAGAAGCGTGGTATCAAATTTGAACTCCAACTCAAGTGACGGAACAAGTATGTGAGCTCACCACCAAATGAGTGACTTGTCTAATGTCACATAATTACTACAATCCACTAGTCCAAGCCCTTCTCTGTGGAAGTAGTGTTTGAACTTGGGCAAGAACTTTGTCAACACGTTAGCAGTATTGTTGTCAGTAGGTACATATTGTACCTTGACTATACCACTATCAGTAGCATCACGAACACAATGATGTTGAATCTCTTTGTGCTTCATGCATGCATGGAAGACGGGGTTAGCAACTAGAGCATGCTGACATGTTATCACAATTAAAAACTATTGGCCCTGTCTGGTTCATGCCCAGATTTTCGCATAACTTTCGCTCTCACTTAGCCTCCTTAGTGGCTTCTGTAAGTGCCTTGTATTCTGATTCTTTTGAAGATAATGAAATAGCTGCCTGTTTACAGCAAGACTAATTCTCTAACGTGGATCCAGCTAGGAAGAAATAAGCAGAGATACTCTTTAGGGTATCAGCATCTGAAGCCCAATCAGCATCTACAAAGCACGTAAGTAGAAGATGCTTATTCCCACAAGGTTAGTAGTATAGGCCAAAGTTCGGTGTACCCTTGAGGTGCCGCATTATACGCTTAAGAGCAATCCATTGATCTTTGCCTGGATTCTCGGAGAACTGTATAATGTTCAGTATTGACTATTTGGAGATGTCTGGTCTCGTCTGATTGCTGAGAAACATAAGTATACCCACTCTCATGCAATAGGGAATATTCTCCATCTCCTTTTTGTCCTGTTCTGATTGTGGACATGATTTGGAGGAAAGCTTCACACCAACGACACCAGGAGTGGTAGCTACTCGAGCATTTTCCATGTTGAAGCATTTGAGCATACGAGCGACATATCTGCCTTGATGTAAATAAATACCCTCGTATTGTCTCTATGTACATGCATACCAAAGATATACTTAACATTGCCAAGGTCCTTCATCTCGAATTCCTTGCTAAGATCAACTTTAATCTTGTTTATATGTTATTCCCTTGAATGACTAAGTCATCAATGTATAATTCAACAAGCACAAGTGAGCTATCCTTACGTAGCACGTAGATGTTAGAGTTAGCTTACCAATTTGCTTAAGATAGGCATCTATCTTTTCATACCACAAGTGTGGGCTTTGCCTAAGTCCATAGATGGAGCAGTTTAACATACGTACTTTATGTGGAACTTCTTGTCTTTATGGTCTTCAGGTTCATCCATGTAGATCTCCTCCTTGAGATACTTTAAAGAAATTTTGTGCACACGTCAAGCTCGTAGATCTCCAAGTTAAGTTCTATACATAATGCTAGAAGCATCCTGACGGAAGCAGCTTTGAAGATAGGAGAGTAGATGTGGGAGGGAAAACCCCGGGGCTTCCGAGGCTTCCCCCTCTAGCGGCCACACTTATCCCACTGTCGCTTCGTACGTCGGGTTTCGTCCCATGAGACTTGTGTGAAAGTTCGAGGCCTCGCGATAACCGATCGCTATTTGCAGAGACACAACTTCTCAGCCTTCTAAACGAGCAAGGCGCCCTCTACTCACCCTCTTACAGCATGCCCACTTGTGCCTCGAAAACTACCAATCGACCTACAACGACAACACAACACACCAGGTGTCCCGCCTAGACGAGGAGTTCATCACGGCGCCTGTGGACCCCTCGATCCACACCGCACCTCTTCCCCACTTTTAAGACCACTCTCTCCACCTGTGAGCGCCTTTACTTGCATTTGGGATTCGTCCCTTAGGCTCGCCTGTGGCCTTCCGCCAACGCCTACCTATTCTCCTCTACTCATCTCCTCATCCTCTTCCTCCTATTCTAACCTCGCCTGGCTTCACTGCTCGACCGCCTCACGGCTACAACCGCCTGGGGTCGGCCTCCACCGGCAAGTTCTTCCTTGGGTCGGTTGCTATGAGTTTGACACCTGAGCCAGAACCTGTGGAGTCCTCGAAGGAACTTTCGGCTTGAGGGTAGACCATGTGAATTCCCGTAGTCTACCCTCAGCCGAAAGTCTCGGCACCACACATCCAAAGCAAAGCAATTTCACAGCAACCATTCACAAGGGGAGCAACTCGTTTAGGCACTTGCAGGGCCTTACCTTAGTGTGCACTCTGTAGATTAGAACATGAAGTTCTAGATCTGCAAAACAAACAAAACAAAAATGAATTTGGGCCTCTTTAACAGGTCAGCCATCCCAACAGAGATCCGCCCCTAGAAAGCATAACTCTGGAGTTTCGATGGAAGGTGTGCTACCAACCAAGCCTCTACTCTGGCACGCTACATATCGAAAAGTTTTAAGATATGAAGTGTTGCACGCTTTAAATATGGGGTCTCTCTGGGGAGAGGCACACGGCCCCTCTCCTTCCTCCTTTCATGTTCTTCGTGAGGATTTTTGCACCTTCCTCTCGGATTCAATGGCGAGAAACAGGCATTTCACTGCCCAATCTTCTCGGTTCCTTGAGGCGCATCTGCCTAGGAATTCTCGACAAGGTCCTCACCGATGTATGGCAATTTATGGCTGGAGTTCTACACCAAGATGGGCTCAAGCACGGGATTTGGGGATTGAGGTTCTGTTGACATTTGAACTCTGAGCGACATATACGCCTTGATGTAAATAAATACCTAAGATATTGTCTCTATGTACATGCATACATACCAAAGATATACTTAACATTGCCAAGGTCCTTCATCCAAATTCCTTGCTAAGATCAACTTCATCTTGTTTATATATTTATTCCTTGGACTAAGTCATCAATGTATAATTCAACAAGCACAAATGTGAGCTATCCTTCATTACGTAGATGTTAGGAGTTAGCTTACCAATTTTGCTTAAGATGGGCATCTATCTTTTCATACAGCCCACACTGTGGGCTTTGCACTAAGTCCATAGATTGGAGCGAGTTTAACATACGTACTTTATGTAGAACTTCTTGTCTTTATGGTCTTGAGGTTCATCCATGTAGATCCTCCTTGAGATACTTTAAAGAAATTTTGTGCACACGTCAAGCTCGTAGATCTCCAAGTTAAGTTCTATACATAATGCTAGAAGCATCGTGAGCGGCTTTGAAGATAGAGTAGATGTGGGAGGAAAACCAGGCAAGGGCTTCCCCTCTAGCGGCCACACTTATCCCTGTGACAATGCGTTGGGTTTGCGTCCCATGAGACTTGTGAAGGATTCGAGGCCTCACGCGATAACCGTCGCCATTTGCGAGACACAACTTCTCGACCTTCTAAGCAGCAGGCGCCCTCTACTCACCCTCTTACAGCCAGTGCGCACTTGCCTTGCTCGAAAACTACCAATCCCGACCACCATGCGATAACACAGTGCGGGTCACCTTTGGCCCGAGGTCTATCACCAGGGACACGATCCACCTGCAATTCGTCCCTACTTTTAAGACCACTCTTCTCCACTCGAGGGGCTCTTTTACTTGCAGTTGGGATTCGTCCCTTAGGCTCTGTGGCCTTCCCTAACACTACACTCTATTCCTCCTCATCTCCTCATCCTCTTCCTCCTATTCTAACCTCGATTGGCTTCTTGACTCGCCCTTACGGCCTGGCACAGGTCGGCCTCCACCGGCAAGTTCTTCCTTGGGTCGGTTACTATGAGTTTGACACGGGCGAGAACCTCCGGTCCCTTGAGAACTTTCGGCGGGTGAACTCGGGAATTCCACATGGTCTACCCTCAAGCCGAAAGTCTGACCACCACCACATCCAAAGCAAGCAATTTCACAGCACCATTCACAAGGGGGCAGCTCGTTTAGGCACTTGCAGGGCCTTACCTATGCACTCTGTGGATTAGAACATGAAGTTCTAGATGCACCGAGAAACAAACAAAACAAAAATGAATTTGGGCCTCTTTGCATGACCATCCCTAGCGGAGATCCGCCCTAGAAAGCATAACTGGGTTTCGATAAAGGTGTGCTACCAACCAAGCCTACTGATACGCTACGCTACATGTAGTTTTAAGAATGGACCTTTAAATATGGGGTCTCTGGGAGAGGCACAGCCCCTCTCCTTCCTCCTTTCATGTTCTTCGTGAGGATTTTTGCACCTTCCTCTCGGATTCAATGGCAGAAAGTGGCATTTCAGCCCAATCTTCGGTTCCTTGGTATACGAGCACACAGAATTCTCGACAAGGTCCTCATGTATGCCAATTGTAACAGGTTCTACACCAAGATGGGCTCAGCACGGGATTTGGGGATTGAGGTTCTCTTGGCATCTTCTTAGGTGGCTCCAATTCTGGCCCGAAATTTCAAGTGTCAAGTCCTGTTATCACTTAACATGGGTGGTCAAGATGATGACACGAGGCGCCTTGCTATGTGTGCGTGTGACTTTCTTGTGACGGTAGGCCGCGCCACAATCCGTGTCGTTGTAGGAAGGAGTTCGTTCCCAAAGGAATGAGACTCCGTTTCGTTCAGCGATTCTCGTCTTACTGCGTCACTGGTCCCGCACACACTCTTAGTTCACGTCTAACTACTACAAACACCGAGCCGGTATGGCCAAGCGTTTGAGGACCCGTTCGCGTCCGTTCGTTCGTCTCTCACCTCTCGTCCTCCTCTCCCTCACTACACTTATCGGTCTTAAGGGAAGGCAGCGCGGGTTACAGTCCGGACCTCCTCGCGTTCCAGGCCTCTCGTCCAGCCCCTCAGTCCCTCGGCTCACGTTCGGTCCGTTCGGCGGGCGCGGCTCTGCAGCGAGCAGGTCCCATCACCCTTCCTGCACACACCACAACACGTTAGGTCCGTCACGGGATCGATCCCTGTCGTGCACCTTTCGGTGACTCGGGACTCACGTTATCAAGAAGACACACAAGGTCTGCAAGAACGCGCATCAACACCAAGGAAAAGATGATTTATCTGTGGCAGCCCCACTCTTATACTACGCCTGGTCGGCCTTTATTACACCCCTATTCCGAGCCGACGGCCACCAAGATGCCCTAATCGCCGCCTACCATCCTATTTCCTCCCCTATCTCCTTCACGGCGGAAGGTCCCGGTTCCGCCTTGGGATTGGTGGTCCAATCTCCGCTCGACAATTGCGACCCAATCGGATGATCCGCGAGGCGGACCCTCCTTTCCCGAATCTCGTTGTTACACGGCGGCCTCGACGACCGCCACCACAAACGCCATCCTCTCGGCCTTCCTGTGGTCCTCCTGGGGCCACCGTCGCTCCCTAGCGTAAGTCGGGGCTCCTCATCGCCGAGTCCCGACTCGAGAGAACCCAAGGGTCTATTTCCGAGTTCGGACCTCGTGGTCCAGATGACACGGGTTCCGATCCCAAGCTCCGACTCTTCCCGTGGACCTCAGATCGCTAGGTCCTCCTCCTTACCCCCGACCCTTGTCTTGGTTCGGCTTGGCTCTCCGCACCCCGCAGCCCTCACCCCTTCCGGATCGGTGGTGGTGAACTTACCTTGGGGTCCGCCAAGGCCCCGCCTCCTCTGGGCTCCTCCTCACGCTGTTGCCCAAACAGGCCCCTAGGGTCCCCTGCCCCTCGTGCCCTTCTTCCCTCCGAGCCTTCCTGGGTCCGTATTGCTGCCGAGAGGCCTCTACCGCCTGAGCTGTGGTAATAGGCAAAGTCCGAATCCACTTGCCGGATTGCCTCTTCCACGCCCGGAGCACCCGATACTCCCTTCGCCATAGGTGCTCCGGAGCCGAGCCGTCCCGCTTGTTGCTCCACCTCCCGCCAAGTTTGATAGCCGAGCCGGGCCGCCGCGAGGCCGCTGCGCCGGCCACCTCCGCACCGCCGTTGCTCCACTTGCTCAACTCCTCCGCCCGCCCGCCTTGTCCATTCCGCCGTAACTCCGCCATCTCCCGCCTGCACGGCCGCAACACGCTGCATCGCGGGCTTCACCTGTGCCTTTTCCATCTCGGCGACGCCCCGCCTCGCTCCATCGCCTCATCGACTGGCCGTGCAGCCGAGTTTATTTCCTGCCGCCGACCATGTCCCGCACTACCATTCCTCTCACGATAGTTTGAGTCAGCCCAAAGTCTCCTTGCGGTCCTCCATCTCCCGCTGCTTCCACCTCCCGAGAGTCCGAGGTCCTCCATCTCCTGTCAACTTCTTGGCCTGGCCGGTCCGGCTTGCTCCGCCACCTCCGCCTCCATCTTCGTGCAGCCGAGGCGCCTATCTCCCGTCAAGTCCGGATTCTCCCATTGAGAATTCCTTGCCGCCTCCGACGCTGCCTTGAGTTGTAACCCAAGGTGTCCTTGCTGCCTCCAACTCCCCGCCGCCTCCTTCTACCTCCTGCATACCGAGGTCCCCGATTTCCGGCCTCTGTTTCGCCAGACGGCCTGCGCTTGTTCACGCCACCGCTCGCCTTCGATTGGCCGTGGCTCTCGCCGCCTCCACCGGCCCGATCACGCCGATAGTGATCGCGATCGGCCTCGCCGTGGCCTCCGCCTCCTGGCCACCTTCACCGAGCCTCCAGCCTTGGCTCGTCCACGGCCGCCTCCGCCAGTCCTGCGCCTGCTCGCTTGCGCCCGGCGCCCGCCTCCGCCTACGCCCGCAGAGGTCCTCCGCCCGCTGGGCCTCCTTGGTCTCCTCACCGCCTCTCCTCCACTGAAGGAATTTGGTCCGGCCCTGCGGATGGACCAGACCTCCTCTCGCCTCCCGCTTCTCTCAATCCGCCGAGAGCTTCGCCTTCCTTCGCCTGGCCCTCCAACCGCCTCCCGGAGGAGTACCATGCGCCCGGTGGCTTCTACCTCCGGGTCTTCGCCATCCCGCAGACCCTGTGAGCATGTCCATGACGGTAGCTGGACCCGCCGTGTTTCTTCCACCCGCCGTGAGGCTCCCACAAAGTCCGTAGCGGGAGCCGATCTCACGGTCCGCCAAGGACCTCCATACCGTGTCCGAGTAAGTCCGACTGGGTTCTCTCGGACCCAATCAGACCCTTAGGTCCCGAGGCCGAGCCCGAGCTTCCTCCTTGGCCCTTTGGTCGAGCCCTTCTCCGCCTCTTTTCTCCGGGCTCGGAGGAGGTGAGGGAGTCCGGAGCAAGCCTTTTGCCCCTTCCGCCGGGCGATGACCGGCTCGTGCCGCTGCTGTCCTCCGCCTCCTCGGGCCCCTTTCTCGCCTCCCATCGCTTCCTCCGCTTGCACCTGCAAGGTGAGGGTACTGCACCGACCGAGGTGCCGCTGGTAGCCGTGGTCTTGCCTTCGGCTCCCTCCTGTCCGGCTGGGGCCTCACCGAGGGTGGCTTGGCGGGCTGGCCTGGGCCGCCTCGCCGGATCGGCCGCCTGGGGCACAGGAGGAGGGAAGCGGAATTTCTTCCCATACTGGGTGGAGGGGGTCCGCTCCACGATGGAGTCCGGAATCCTCCCGCCGCCCTCCTCCCGAGTCCGCTTGGCTGACGATCGGCCTCCCTCCTTGCCCGCCTCCACTTCCCAGGCCTCCCCTTTCCCGAGCGCCTCAAGCCTCCTTCCTTGAGGAGTCAAATGCCCCCATACATGGATCGTATGGGGATGATGGCGAAGGCTTCTGGCCCCGAGCTATGAGCCTCGCTAAACCGCGAAATAATCCTTCCTCACCCGCCTTCTTCCTCCGCAGCGCATGCGTGAATACTATCAGATTATCACCAAGGTGATCCACCTTGGTGAGTAGGTTCCAGTGACAATGATCCGGCCACCGCCTTACTCGACCGTCCAACAGCCTGATATCGCCCAACCGCAGGTCCTCAGCCCCTGTGCCTCAAGATCGCCGCGTGGTCGGGCCCTATCTTCCCTTCGCCTTGAGGGGCCCGCACCACCCCCCTCTTCCTTTGGGCGGTGTAGGCCGCCTCACCTCCAAGGTCCATCGCTTGGTCCTCCCGAGGTTCTTGGACCGCACCTCCTTATTGACCGCCAAGATTTTCCGGCGAACTCTGACCAGAGTGACACTATCAAATGTCCGCACTATCCGAACACATCCAAATGCCACTCCCGCACCACCCCTCCGCCTCGGAGCCTGTGGCCCAAAGTCCGGATAGCGCCGTCACAATGTTGCGCCCACAAGGTTCCATGGCTCCCAAACTTCCGCAGGCTTTTTGGGTGCCATCGCCTTCTCCTCCCTTGGTTGCTGTAGCCGCTTGTCGGAGACCGCTGGCACGTTGCGCCGCCGCTCACGCCCGACCTCAACGGTGAGCCGCCAAGACGCCCGAGTGTCCCACGAGATACCGCCAGAGAGCCGGATCGCGCAAGAGATCGCGAGAATTGTCTCGAGGTCACCGAATGACCTTCCTTCGCCGCCGCGCCGGAGTAACTGGGCGGGAGGGCGCCCCGTCTGAATCGCCAGGTCTCGCATGGCTTATTCTCGACCTTACGCCCGCTTACCGCCTTACGCCGCTGCACGCCCACGCCGCAGCCGGGCGTGAATACCGCTATAACGGCCTCGCAAGGTTACGGCCCCTGCCAACAGCGTCTGCCCACTGTGGTCACCCACGCGCCGCCTCGTCCGCTCCTACGGCTCAACTCCCGAGTTACTTTCGGCGACTTATCCCGCCTGGTCTCGAGTGGGTCCGACTTATCCTGCTACTGTGGCGCCTACCATAGTAGGTCCGGCCGCCTCACTCCGATCCGAGTATACTCCGAGTGCCGCCCGAGTGCTATCCATGCTTATTTCCCTTTTCGCCTCATTTTATCCTTTACTCCTACAAAAACAAAACCCTACCTATTTTCTAACCCCTGTGGAAGTCGTAGTCCACACTATGATTAGCACCTCGTCACAATCCACTATTCTTCGGCATTGCCCAAAAGGCCTGTATGTGATTTTCCCTTTGAGAGCTCAATCGCCCAATTCTCTCAAGAAGGAGTGCATCATAGCATTGGAGGTTGGAGGATCACGCCGCTTAGCGCTACCGAACGACCGCCAAGACGAGCACCTTTGGGCTGTGGAGGACGACCACTAGGGACATGTTCGCAGGCCAACAGCTGTGAGTCAAGCGCCGCTTCGCAAACAACAACTTACGCTTTTTCTCCCATGAGGGACGGCCCAAGCAACCCGCTTTTCAGCACTGCTTTCAAACCGGTTCTCCAAGCCGGTTCACATTTGAAGACCTTGAGGTCCTCAAGGTTTTCCACCATCACGTTATCCGCCAACCCCACCATCTTTGATTTGCCTCGTGCTCGGTTGGACATATTATCCATTTTAGCGCGGATCCTCCTATCGATCTCAAGATTGCGACTCCGGATTTGGTTAACACCTCTCAAACCTTCGATCCAAAGATCTTTCTTGTGGGATCACTGAGAACAACACAATATATTTGGTGGACCTTGCATTTTGTCACGATTAGGAAAGCTCGAGATAGTGCAAGCTCAACAGGATCCGGGTTTGGTCTAAGAACTTTGGGTGGTCGTTGACTGAAGGGGTATTATTGCCTCCAAAGATTCAATAAAGATTGGCGGCATCTTATTCAATAAAGACTAGCGAGATATCAATTTGATATCTCATCCTTAATTCTAATGCTTGTTTCGGCAGTGTCATAACTCTTCGTCGGTCGGTTCGATTTAAGCGCCATTTTTGAAGATGGCGAGTCCTACTCCTCCTCCACCACAACCCGGCCCAAAACAACCAAAAGATCCGACACTATCGAATGTCCGCACTATCCGAACACATCCAAATGCCACTCCCGCACCACCCTCCCGCCTCGGAGCCGTGGCCCAAAGTCCGGATAGCGCCGAGTCACAATGTTGCGCCCACAGGTTCCATGGCTCCCAAACTTCCGCAGTTTTTGGGTGCCATCGCCTCCTCCTTGTCAGCCGCCGGAGATCACGCGGCACGCCGCTCCGCTCACCAACGGTGAGCCAAGACGCCGAGTGTCCCACGAGATACCGCCAGAGAGCCGGATCATGAGCGCAAGAGATCGCGAGAATTGTCTCGAGGTCACAGCGAAATGACCTTCCCTTCGGCCGCCTTCGGAGTAACCACGGAGGGCGCTTCCTCGTCTGTGAATCGCGAGGTCCGCATGGCTTATTTCACCTTACGCCCGCTTACTCGCCTTACGCCGCACTGTTTTACGCCGCCGGCAGCGCGCGTGAATACCGCTATAACGGCCTCGCAAGGTTACGGCCTGCCACTGCATGCCCGTTCTCCACTCGTGGTCCCACGTGGCGCCGCCCGTCCGCTCACCAACTCCCGAGTTACTTTCGGCGATTTATCCCGCCTCGGGTCCGGAGTGGGTCCGACTTATCCTGCTACTGCGGGCGCCTACCATAGGTCTGCACGCTCTCACTCCGAGTCCGGAGTATACCCGAGTGCCGTCCGAGTGCTATCCATGCTTATTTCCCCCTTTTTCGCCTCATTTTATCCTTCACTCCCACAAAAAAACAAAACCCTACCTATTTTCTAACCCCCCAGGGAAGTCCGTAGTCCACACTATGATTGGTAGCACCTCGCTCACCAATCCACTATTCTTTCAGTGCAGATTGCCCAAAAGGCCTAGACAGATCTTTCCCTTTGAGAGCTCAATTTACTGCCCAATTCTCTCAAGAAGGAGTGCAGATCATAGCATTGGAGGTTGGAGGATCCGCCGTAGGCTGCAAATACCGATCACAAGACGAGCACCTTTGGGCGCCATGGAGGACGACTCACGCCACGACGCTGTCACATTGGCCACAAGCGCCGCCTCACAAACAACAACTTACGTTGCCTTTTCTCCCATGAGGGGGGACGGGCCTGAACCGGTGCAAACCCGGCTTTTTCAGGCACCTGTTTCAAACCGGTTCTCTCTGAAGCCGGTTCACATTTGAAGACCTTGGAGGTCCCTCCGGGTTTTCCACCATCACGTTATCCGGCTAACACTCCACCATCTTTGATTTGCCTCGTGCTCCAGGTTGGACATATTATCCATTTTTAGCCTTATGCGGATCCTCCTAATCTGATTCTGAAGATTGCGACTCCGGATTTGGTTAACACCTCAGCGAACCCGCAACCTTCAGATCCAGCATCTTTCTTGTGGGATCAGCTTGAGCAGACAACACAATATATTTGGTGGACCTTGGTTTTATGCTCAGATTAGGAAAGCTTCGAGGTAGATAGTGTGCAAGCTCGAGCAAAGCAGGATCGGGTTAGTCTAAGAACTTTGTGGGTGGTCGTGACTTAGAAATTATTGCCTCCAAAGATTCAATAAAGATTGGCGGCATCTTTATTCAATAAAGACTAGCGAGATATCAATTTGATATCTCATCCTTAATTCTAATGCTTTTCCCATTGTGGTCATAACTTCACGGCCTCGTGTTCGATTTAGCCATTTTTGAAGATGGCCGAGTCCTACTCCTCCTCCACCACAACTCCAGTTCCAAAACAACCAAAAAAGATCCGACACATTCCCTTTAGATCATTCCATACCAAAAGGAATTGGACTGCTCAAGAAATGTCAAGGAAGATCCTTCGACTTTACAAGAGGCATACTTCAGACCTGAGGTAGCCAAGTGGAAGCTAGATGTGGATGATGAGTAGTACAACTCATTAATCAAGAATAACACTTGGACTTTGTTAACTGCCCAAGAGTAGAACCATCGTGGTATAAATGGGTTCTTAAAACTAAGCTCCGGTGGAGGTAGAGCCTAGGATCCGGCAAAGCTAGATTAGTGGCTAAGGATTATAGCCGGAAAAGGAGATGACTATCAAGGCAATAAGGTCTACTATGGAACGCAAAGTTTGGGCAACCAAATTAAAAGAGCAAGACAAGTTTGATTTTTTGGCTAAAAACGATTGAAGAGGAGCATGTGAAATTTTCGAGAACCTTGAAGCAGTTGTAGGATATTGTTAGGAAGTCAAGAGGATATCCCAGAAAAGAACGGGTCAAAACGACCCCGTGAGAGAGGCGTAATGGCAAGAAGAGGCGGTATCATCATGTAGGGTCGCCACCACGCGTAGGTCGAAAAGAGCATCCACGGTAGGGTGAGATAAAATCTCGAAAGAAAATTAGAATAAGGAGAATATCCACTATATATGCTCATCAATAGGGAATAAATATATAGATTAATTAGGGTAGCGCTAGAATAGAAAATATTTAGATAGGATTGGGATCATTTGCCCGCCCAGCTGCAGAAAGCCGAGCCAAACACCAGGCGCTCGCGGAAGTGGAGGGCCTTTTCAGGTGACACATAGCCGCAGGAACAATGGCGTAAGCCGCCTTTTATGAAACAACAACGTTGCCACTCTGAGGGGCCTGAGCCGGTGCAAACCCGACTTTTCAAACATTTCAACCGGTTCTCTGAAGCTGGGTTCACATTTGAAGACCTTGGAGTCCCTCAGGCCACCATCCGTTATCAAGATTTAACCTCCACCATCTTTGATTTGCCTCATGCTCGTGTTGGACATATTATCCATTTTAGCCTTATACGGATCCTCTAACTGATTACAAGATTGCGACTCGGTTTGGTTAAACCCTCAATGAACCCGCAACCTTGTGATCCAAGATCTTTCTTGTGGGATCGAGCGGCATAACACAATATATTTGGTGGACCTTGCATTTTGCGTTCGCTGATTAGAAAGCTCGAGGTAGATAGTGTGCAAGCTTCTGAGCAGCAGGATCCGGGTTTGGTCTAAGAACTTTGTGGGTGGCTGTTTGACGGAAAGGGGTATTATTGCCTCCAGTATTCAATAAAGATTGGCGGCATCTTTATTCAATAAAGACTAGCGAGATATCAATTTGATATCTCATCCTTAATTCTAATGCTTGTTCTCGGCATTGTGTCATAACTCTTCGTCGGCTCTCGTGTTCGATTTAAGCGTCATTTTTGAAGATGGCCAGAGTCCTACTCCCTCCTCCACCACAACTCCAGTTCCAAAACAACCAAAAAAGATCCGACACATTCCCTTTAGATCATTCCATACCAAAAGGAATTGGACCTGTTCCGAAGAAATGTCAAAAGGGAAGATCCTTTGACCTTACAAGAGGCATACTTCAGACCTGAGGTAGCCAAGTGGAAGCTAGATGTGGATGATGAGTAGTACAACTCATTAATCAAGAATAACACTTGGACTTTGGTTAATCTGCCCAAGAGTAGAACCATCGTCAAGTATAAATGGGTTCTTAAAACTAAGCTCCAGGAGGTAGAGCCTAGGATCCGTTACAAAGCTAGATTAGTGGCTAAGGATTATAGCCAGAAAAAGGGAGATGACTATCAAGGCAATAAGGTCTACTATGGAACGCAAAAGTTTGGGCAACCAGTCCAAAAGAGCCAGAAGACAAACAAGTTTGATTTTTTTTGGCTAAAAACGATTGAAGAGGAGCATGCCAGGAAATTTTCTGAGAACCTTGAAGGGAGTTGTAGGATATTGTTAGGAAGTCAAGAGGATATCCCAGAAAAGAACGGGTCAAAACGACCCCAGAGGCGGAATGGCGGTCAGAAAGGTGGTGGAGACTACCATGAGGTGCCACCCACTGATGGTGAGCAAAGCGGACTACCACGGTGGGTGCTAAAATCTCGTAAAGAAAATTAGAATAAGGGGAATATCCACTATATATGCTCACCAATAGGGAATAAATATATAGATTAATTAGGGTAGCTAGAATAGAAAAATAGGCGGTTTAGATAGATTAGGATTTTGGAATGATGAACCAAATCTAGGGTTGTGCAGCCTCGGTGGCGATCATCCAAAAGGCAAAGTGCGGTTTGGAACTTCCTCTTGAGGCGTCCTCATTGTGGGGCGTAGGCGAGAAAGAGAAGAAAACCATTGCCGTCGTCATGCGACTTCGAAGGCGGCCAAAGAGAAACCCTAGGCGAAGGAGAAGAGGAGGCAGAGAGCGAACACCAAAGGTGTTTGGACCTGTGGCTGAAGGGCCGAGTGCTGGAATCATCAGGCGGGGAGCCCACGAGTTGAGGTGCCTAGCGCGGTGTGAGATTGAAGAGATTGAAGGCGCGAGGTGGAGCAAATTGTGAACGGAGAAAAGAGGAATCGCGCTCACACACCACGGCCTGCCACGAAGGAAAACTGAGGAAAAGTGGTGGCGGTGGCGTCGCCAAGCCTAACGTGGGAATTGTGTGGTTTTGTTTCCGCTCTCGAAGAGAAGGAGTGTTGGAAGCAAGACCTTGGGGCTTGGAAGAGTAACTTCCCTTGAAGCATTTGGAGAAAAAGCACCATGCCTCGAGCAGAAAAGGCACCATGCCTCGGCGAAAAGGCAAGGGAAGGAACCGCCAAGGGTTCCTCCTCGAGAGGAGGAAAGGAAAGAGCAGGCGCTGCCGCCCGAGGAGGAGCTATAATGCCCCAATTCACTTGTTTCAGGGCAAACCCCGCGATTTGGTTGATTTTCAAGAATGGGCGAGGAGGATAACATCCAATTGGGATGGGTGTATGGCCGCCAATGGGCCTACACCAATTTGGAATTGATTGAGGAGTGCTTCATCAATCTCCATCAATCGAGGCAGCCCTTGCCGTTCAGGAAAGGAATGCTCGAGCGGATCCTGTTGGACCGTAAGGAGCATTCGATGTGTATGGAGACCGGAGGAGGAGAGCTCGAATTGCTCTCCTCGAGAGGACGAATGGAGGAAGAGGAGCCCTCCGAAATTCCGCAGAGATCCTCGACATGATGGACGGAGGAGTGAAGGCCCATGCCAAGAATGGCTGGAAAATGATAGCATCAAGGAGTCAAGTGGAGGCTCTTTGCAAAAGATTGTGTTGGGTTGGTGAATTACGGACTTCTTATTTCAAAGCACCAACTTCCTCAATTTTGTGGAAGATTTTCAATGGGAGCCAAGCCGATTGGGGCACCATCATGTATGAGGCCTACATCCACCACCGGGAGAAGCTCCTCAAGCCAAATTCGTGGATGAGGAAGGCCAAGGCTCTACCTTAGCACCTATTTGGTGCATTTGTGGGAAACGGAGGGACTTCTCACAAGCAAGGAGTTGGAAGATGCTTGGCATCCTTCGGAGATAATTCATCTCCAGCCAAGCTTGGAAAGGCCTTTGGCCTTTGCATTGAGGAAGACAGTGGGAGGTCAGACCTCCACAAGCATGCTAGGAGCAAGGGCGGAGGATGTAGAGGCAACAAGGTTGCCGGAGTGGGAAGCTTTTCCCCTACAAGAGCAAGGGGGAGGAGAGGAACAAGAACTGGCCGAGGAAGGCCGAATGGTAGTCTATGAGAGGAGGACTACCAGAGGGGAGGCACCACCCAAGGGTGGGGAGTCCCCACCATCTCGCTTTGTGCCTAGGAGAGGCACCCAGCTCCCCAGAGGGGAGGCACCACCCAAGGGTGGCACTACCGTAGGCACCCCACCACGGTAGGTAGGCATCACCGCTGGGGAGCAGCCACCGCTGGGTGCACCCCACGCAAGCAGCCACGCGTAGGGAAGGGAAGGAGAGACGAGAGGCCGCGGCGGCGCCTAGGCCGCCACCACCCGCTGAGGAAGGGGCGGATGGGCGATGGTGAGGGACTCACTGATGGCCGAGGGCAAGGGAGCTGGAAATTTCCAGCAAGAAGACAGTGGAATTAGGACCCTAGGAGAATTGCCGAGTGCTTGTGAAGCACTCAATGTGGATTTGAAGGGGCTAGGAGCTAGCAGCCTCCTTGTGGGCATGCAAGAGGAAGTCAAGGCCAAGACAGAGGAGGACTAAATGGCAATTGGAGGCCATGGAGTCCGACGAGAAGGCAAGGAGAAGGTGGAGAAGCTCCAGATCTGTGGATCAAGGGAAGGAGAAGGTCCTAGAGGGAAGGTTGTCCGAGGAGAGAGCCATTCGCAACAACCCAACGGGATTCTGGAGGCGTATATGGAAGAGCATTTTGCCCCAATTAGAGCAAGAGGAAGGGCAAAGGAGGCTCTAGGAAGGAGAAGGTGGCGTCCAACAATGGACGCACAAGAGCAGTGTGATGGCTACCCAAGCCATCAAGATCCGGACATGGAAGAGGAATTGCGAAGGACCCGCTCAATTTGGAAGAGAAGCTGAGCTAAAGGCTCAAGATCGCAGGTGGAGCAGAGCGCGAGGGAAGTGAGTGGCAAGTGGAGAAGGAGAGACTTGCCAAGCAATGGCCGAGGAACAAAGGAGGTTCCAGAGGAGGAGCACCACAAGAAGGTGGTGCATGGATGCCGGTGGTGAGGAAGAGGAGATTTTGATATGCCCTTCGCAAAATGGCCAACCAAGGAAGCAAGGAGGAGAATGTGACCTCCATGTCAAGGTGGGAGGTCGACTCCACAAGCATGCTAGGAGCAAGGCGGAGGATGTAGAGGCAACAAGGTTGCCGGAGTGGGAAGCTTTTCCCCACAAGAGCAAGGAGGAGGAGGAAGAACCGCCGAGGAAGGCCGAATGGTAGTCTATGAGAGGAGGACTACCACGGGAGGTGCTGACCCCAAGGGTGGGGAGTCCCCACCATCTCATTTGTGCCTAGGAGAGGCACCCAGCCTCACCCCAGGGGAGGCACCCTACCGGTGAGGCGGCCTACCCAAGGGTGGGGAGTCCCCACCATCTCATTTGTGCCTAGGAGAGGAGGACTACCAGAGGGGAGGCCTACCGCGGTGAGGCAACCCCTGTAGGCGACCTCTGGCGTAGGGAAGGGAAGGAGAAGAGGAGAGCTCGAATTGCTCTCCTCGAGAGGAGGAAGGGGCGGATGGGCGATGGTGAGGACCCCACCGCCCGCGTGATGGCGCGAGAGCTGGAAATTTCCAGCAAGAAGGCAGGGTGGAATTAGGACCCTAGGAGAATTCTTGAGTGCTTGTGAAGCACTCAATGTGGATTTGAAGGGGCTAGGAGCTAGCAGCCTCCTTGTGGGCATGTCGAGGAAGTCAAAGCCCAAGACATGGCGAGGCGGGGACTAAATGGCAATTGGAGGCCATGGAGTCCGACGAGAAGGCAAGGGAAGGAGAAGGTCAGTGGAGAAGCTCCAGGATCTGTGGATCAAGGGAGCGGAGAAGGTCCTAGAGGGAGGTTGTCACGAGGAGAGAGCCATTCGCAACAACCCAACGGGATTGGAGGCGTATATGGAAGAGCATTTTGCCCCAATTAGAGCAAGAGCAGAAGAGCAAAGCAGAGGCCCTAGGAAGGGAGAAGGTGGCGATCCAACAAGTGGACGCACAAGAGCAGGTGATGGCTACCCAAGCCATCAAGATCCGGGACATGGAAGAGGAATTGCGAAGGACCCGGTTCAATTTGGAAGAGAAGCGCTGGAGCTAAAGGCTCAAGATCAGCAGGTGCAAGAGCTAGAGCGCGAGGGAAGTGAGTGGCAAGTGGAGAAGGAGAGACTTGCCAAGCAAGTGGCTGAGCTGGAACAAAGGAGGTTCCAAGAGGAAGAGCACCACAAGAAGGTGGTGCACAGGATGCTGGTGGTGAGGAAGAGGAGATTTTGGGCAGATTATGCCCTTCAAGCAAAATTAGCCAACCAGCTGAGGGAAGCAAGGGAGGAGAATGTAACCCTCCATGTCAAGGTGGGAGAATTGACCACCGCAAGGGACGCCTACAAGGGTAGGTGTGAGGATGGAGAGTGGCCCACGGAGATTGATGATCTCCAAATGCAGTATCATAGCTTAGGGGCTCACCTCCATAATAGGATTTTGAAGGCCAACAATGAGGTGTTACGGTTGGCCAAGAGGAGGACAATAGGTCCTCATGATGATGACAGGAAGGAGTTGCAACAAGTGCAACCAGAGGCCTCCGACTTTGATGAGGCCATTGACATGGACTCCGAGGAAGTGAGTGGCAAGTGGAGAAGGAGAGGCCGCGACGCCAAGGAGGAAAGATGGCGCGGAGAGTAAGGAGGGGGACAGCTCCTGGGGGTCACCCTACCAGAGGGTGACACCACCACGTAGTCCGCTGACTACCGTGGTAGACAACACCACGCCGTAGTCCGACCACGGTAGGGCAAGCCGCGAGCGGGCTTGCTGGGAGTCGCCGGAGGCCCGGCCGAGAAGGAGCCGGGGTCCTAGTGACACACCCCCAGAATAGAAGAGGAGGTGGGGAAACAACCCCACCGAGGAGACAGGACGGATCCGACCCGTCAAGGAAGAAGGGGGGTGAGAAGTTCCCTCACCCCACGAACGAGGGAAGGGCCCGAGCCAGGAGAGGAGGCTGATGCAAAAAGGGCCCGAGGATTAGTGGAAATCGGCTGACAATTGAGGGAGGAAGAATCTTTGAGAATGCTCCATGATAGGTATGGACAAATCAAACAGGAGGAAAGGAGCACGGAAGATTCCAACCCAAGAGGCAGCGCAGATGGGGAGAAGAAGAAAAATGAAGATCAGACTACCATGGTAGTCACCACCCCCCGTAGTCCGCTGACTACCGCGTAGGGTGCCGATGAACGGGCCAGCGCGGAGGCTGGAGGGCGAGGCGCGCGGAGGGGCGATTGCGGAGGGTGACAGAATTGGGGCGCCGCCTGAGATGGAGGAAGGGGCAGATTGTACTTGCCCCACATCGGAAGACAAGATCCGGGAAGGGACAGGAGCAAAAGGAGGGCGAGGGAGCCAATCCACAAGGGACACGTCGCCACCCCAGCGAGATAAGGACTGAGAATGGTCAATGACCATAAATGAGCTTTGGGGAATGGGAAGGATAAGTGGTGTAGACTGACATCCTTTAAGGATGATCTTAGGTGAAGTTACTAGAATAGAATTTACCAAGGATCAGACAATGGACTTAGGTGCTGCATTAAATGTCAAGTGTAGGAAATAATAGAAAATTGGAAAAGGTGACCTGCAATAGGGTCACCTAAGGGAGGTTGTACGTGGGAGGCCTCCTATAAGAGGAGGAGGATTTCACAAAGTAAAGTATCACGTCTTGCGCTTCCATACTCGCGAGTCCTTTGCCCTTGTAAAGGAATTTCGTGCCGGCTGTGAGCCAACGCGGCGTCTGGTAGAGAGGAAGTCGCGGTGGTCGGAGTGCTTGGTGGAGGACTTTCTGATTTAGAGAATTTAAATAGAAGCAATTCCTTGCAAACACTCTCTATCGGCAACATCTTCCTCATCAGATATGAGGATAGAATCTTGTGCCTTGAGAGCCATGGATCTACATGAGCTCTGATACTAAGTTAGAATTGCATATTATATGGAAGCGATTGCATCTAAGATGCTTTCTTAGTAATTGATTAAGGTGGGTCAAAGGTTCCTCATCAGATATGAGGATAGAATCTTCTGCCTTGAGAGCCATGGATCTACGTGAGCTCTGATACCAAGTTAGAATTGCATATTATATGGAAGCGATTGCATCTAAGATGCTTTCTTAGTAATTGATTAAGGTGGGTCAAAGGTAAGCCTTGAATAATGGTTTATGAAGAGGTGTGTCGTTTCAACTACCCTGCTAGTTAATTAACTACACTTCATAGCTAGGTCTAGTTAGACTATCCAACGATGCTACAGAACATTGCATATTATATGGAAGCGATTGCATCTAAGATGCTTTCTTAGTAATTGATTAAGGTGGGTCAAAGGTAAGCCTTGAATAATGGTTTATGAAGAGGTGTGTCGTTTCAACTACCCTGCTAGTTAATTAACTACACTTCATAGCTAGGTCTAGTTAGACTATCCAACGATGCTACAGAACCATGTGGTCTGCCTTATTTCTAACTCCTCTACACCATACAATATGAAAGGAGATCGATCGTGAGGTGTGTTGCCAATTGAAAAAGTATTGGATAGTGCCAAGTAATAACCTATAATTGATTTATTTCTAACTATGTTAATATATGAATTGTGTCTTCTTTTAATATGAAAATATTGTAAGGAGCCAAATTTGATACGAATAGAGACCTTAACATAAGCTAGTGTTATTCCAAATTGTGCACAATGTTAAAGAACATAAGTCAAAGAGACTCGAGTTGAGTGGTTGGGCATTCTTGGGTTAACCACGGCGTTTCAATGAACATTGGAACTCTAGGCTTTCGTGTCACAGTTCAAGGGAGGACAGAAAGTAGCACGTAAATGAAAGTGAAATTGAAAGTCATCATAATAAATATTTAAAAACTATTATACAAAAATTAATAAAATAATAAAGGTGGTACAATGTATACATTTATATCACCTTTATGATCTCTTCCAAGACATGATTTTGCTTTTGGATTATAGAGAATGGGCCTCTCATCAAAGAATTCAAGATGCATGAAGGTCAAAGAGATGCAGAAGTACGTTTTTTTCAGCTAGAGTGCATGAAATGAAGTCACTACTACGGTTTGTGTCCACATTGTTGATGCATCCTCGTTTCCCTCAATAGTATGTAGGCCCTTAATTCTTTCTGCATATGACATTGTCGTCACAATAGGTGTATTTAGGAATGGAGCTTAGTCCTCCTTTTTATCGCGGTCCTTGGGGGTCTCCCTTTGATCATTCAGTTGTTTGTAGTATTTTGCATCAGCTCATACATTTTCAATTCATTTTAATCTTGGTTAAAGGATTTATATACAATTTAGTCCATACAAACAAACCCCTTTTCTCTAATTTTTTTTCTTTTACCTCTAATCTTTTTTGTTTAGAATCTCTTTTAATTCATTATCATAAATACGATCAATGATCTTTATCTATTCTTTTCTATTCATCATCATTCACTTATATCTATTGATAGAAGAAGAAGCAAATGAAAGAGGAACATTGACACTTATATTTATCTAAAGAAGAAGAATCAAATGAAAGAGGAACACGAAGACTTATGAAATATGCAGAGGTGGGAAGTCCCATATACACCGAGGCAGCTGAGAACAAGCCACAAAGAGGACTAGCCCCCACGAATCTATGTCGTGAAGCAAATGAAAGTAAGACCTCTATTTATCTTTCTATCATCTTTATTATATAACTATATATTTTTTCTTTGTATCTCTATCTCTTTTAATTTTCTTTTATCTCTAAATTTCTTTTATACCTAGGCCCTCATTTCTTTTGTTTCATTCTTCTTTTTTAATCTTTGTTTATTTTTTCTATACCCTCTAGAGTTTTGTTCCCCATTGCCCGACATAAATGAGACTCCCCATCTCTGAATATCTACAAAATCTCCACCTTCTTTTTAAGCAGCATCGAAAATCCAAAAAAAATAAATGCACAGATAATAGGAACAAAAGAAGAAATTCACCGATTCAAGAAACCAAGAAACAATATATTTTTAATCAATTATTATAAAATTATTTGTATAAAAAGGATTTTTAATAAGAAAAACGCTATTTCTGAACAACGGCCAGCCTCGGCGTCCTCTTTCCGGTGGTCGTCTTACATGAAAGTCTCTCCCATACGTAAGTACAGGCGTACGTACGTAGGAATGGTAACTCCGATTACCTCCACGATCCACCTTCCGAAACGTCCCAGAATCTGGTCTATTTAAGTTAGGAGACCTCTCAAATTCTTGGCGGCTAAAAGGGAGATTTGTACGGAAACGGCAAACGGGGAAGATGCCAAGCCGGGGACCGGGGGACCGGGGGAACGCGTCCGGTCTACGTGGGCGGAGCATGTGCCGCCTTGACGATGCATGATGAGCGACCAATCAGGCATAATTGATCGTCCTTTCACAAGTGTAGCTCCTGTTACCGGCTGGCCGGGTCCCGCCACCGCGAGAGCAACCGTAATTCCTCCCACGAGGCAGCCAGCGGGCTGGGCCGGGACCTCGTCACCCAGTTGCGTGTACTACCTCTTGACTATCACTTTCCGCATGCAGCTTGTGATCACATTCATGCAGGTTCTCTGTAGTCAGGAATCCACACATCTAATTGCATCCAGGACCACGGCAGCCTCATCATCGACACATAAGTTTGTGCTTACTGTATTTGTTCCCCTAAGACGCCTTCCCAGATGAGACAGTCTTCAGGATAGTGCTCTCTGGAATCAGAAGAAGAGTACTTGAGCCTCTGAGAAACGTACACTTCGAAGCTTTGAAGCAGACAAGGAATGGAATTGACCCATCACACATTGTAGGACAAACCTGTGAGCAGAGGATGGAGCTAAGCTCCTGGAGACACATGAGTTATACATATGTGGGTTACAGGCAAGGCCCCTTCAACATCCTGCTGCTGACACAATAAAGCTCGCCGATCTCCACCTTGGGTACCAACAAGGTCAAGCCCCTTGAGTACCCTGATCTCTATTTTTCTTGCTTCGAGGTCTTCCTCCATTTTCTTTTTCACGAAATGGCTTGTCAGCACTGGATTGATGCTGATGAAGACCACTTGTAGAGACCTTTTGCCCTGCCTTTAGGAAAGCTTCATCGGACCCAGAGATAGCAACATGAGCTGGAGTTTCATCTTCTACTAACAAGTCTGCCTGAGATAATTTCGCATAATCCTGCGGCTGGATGTACAGTACAAAGCGATTTCCTTAGGTCGATGGCTCAGCAGACTCACTTGTGAGCAGAGTACCAACACCTGGAAGAAGTGGTTTCTAGCACATACTTAATTGTCTGGCAGTGTTGACGAAATACAAAAACTCTGGCCGAAGGCCTTGTCGAAGGGAGCTTTCGTACTTCCACCAAATTGTACAAGTCAATGTGCTCCTAGAAAATCCAAGGGCGGACTATTAGAAGCTGCGTGCAGAGCTAGAAACCCATCGGATCCTCGGTATACCACCACAACAACGATCACTAATTTGGGAGCTTTGAATACCTATAATCCTTTACCTTATACTCAAGGGCATCACAGCTCTAGAAAATAATTTCAAAGACTTGTCTTCAACATCTCTGGGCTAGGAGCTGTGACAAAAACGTGCGAGTAGCTGTTCCAACGAAAAGATACAGTAGCTGGATATCTCATACGTGCAATTCCCCCCAGGTAACATGCTAGAATAGAGAGCAGCTGCCCCAGCCACGGAAACTCCTAGTGCAGCAGACTTTCCAACCGTTCTTCTGAAAGTCAGATCTCCGAGATTGCGTCAAGAAATGTTACAACTGCGGTTGCCTGTCACAAACAGTTGGGCACCTCGTGTCAGTCTCCTTACATAAAGCAGTCTTCGAGTTGACAGGTGCTTGCTTGTGAAGGGAGATTGACAGGGTTCATACTGAAATCAGACTCTAACCACACATAAGGAGCAAAACCCAAACAGTTTTACCTGATCTCTGTCAGGTACTTGCTGACCAGAGGTCCTTATGGATGCGTCTCTCACCGACTCCTTCTTTGCCTATGTACGACCCTGCTCTCCCTGCATGTTGCCGAGCCATCACATAATAGAGGGACAGAAAGCAGCACCCAACATCATTACAGTCCAGAATCGCCACCACATTCATAAATAAACATACCTCCAGAGTGGCAAGAGGTTCAATACAGCGGATGTGTGGAGGACATTGGGGAAATGTTGAGCTCGTCGTCCATAACTATGCAAGTCTGGCAAGATGTCAGTGAGAGAATAGATTGCTCATTGAACCGGCCAGTCGCATATGCATATACCTCCGTACGGAACCTAGCATGTGCACCGTAGACATGAATGCCACGGTGAGCAAGAGACATGCAGAGCCTTAAGCTCAGGCGTACTACTGATGACCATTAGCATCCTGTCCAAACTGCTCATTGAGCAGGCTCAAAATGATACCGCCACCTACCGCTTCAATTGTGCGAGCAAAGACGGTTCGGTGTCCATGCCTCGAAATCCCGTGCTGTCAAAACGACTTGCTGCTCAGTGGGTGCGGTTTCAGGAAAGCCAAAACTACCATTGGAAACGAAGAAATTAACAATATGGTATGATACTGCAATCTGGATAGTTTGTGCCAATTGAAGAAACCACAGCAACTCACCTGTCATCTTGGATGAAGAGCTCAACTTGATACCAGTGCCTTCAGGACCGAGTGAGCAACGAGCTACCACCTGTCATCTTGCGTGAAGAGCTCAACTTACTACCAGAGCCTTTACACACCGAGCGAGAAACGAGCTACCACCTGCAAGGAAGAAATATTCCATGTTCGGGAACGGCCTGTCGACCTGTGCCGGTCTTCTACGGACCTCTTTCTCTCATCGCGGTATTCCCTGCTGTGTTACTTACAAACATGCTAGTCCGCGAATGACGGTTCCAAAGAGAAGCAAACAAAGAGCACAGACAAAGACATACACAATGCTTCGCACGGGGCACCAAATACAATCGCTGTCAAAAAATTATTGCATCGCATAAGAACGTAGTGACAACACACCCTCAGCAGGTGCTGCAGCCGCAGAGCTACTTGTGTACTTCCTACCCTACTCTTGAATCTCAACCGTGCCATCGTCAATCTCGCTTTGTAGGTCTTTGGGGTCCTTTCCATCAACAGTGCATCCTACAGACACACAGGTCCCCAATATCTCCTTCACCGTGCCCGCCAGCTGCTTGGCCATGGACCTACGGGCCATGATTTTGGCTATCTCAATCACGTCATCAAGGCTGATGTTCCCGTTGTGCTTTATGTTCTTCACCTTCTTCCTGTCCCGTTCGGGCTCCTTGAGAGCCTTGATGACAAGAGCGGCTGCACTGGGGACCACGGATACCTTGGCTTGCCTGTTCTGCACCGTCAGCTTCACAGTCACCCGCAGACCCTTCCAATCCTTGGCCGTCTCCTTGGCGATGTCCTCTCCCACCTTCTTAGGGGACAAACCTAGAGGCCCGATCTTCGGGGCCAACGACGAGGCCGCTCCCACCTGCACAGCAAATCCCTGTCAGCACACCCTCACGTTCTTCCACAACCAACACACACAGGCACACAATGCGGACATGATCAAAACCCTACCTCGCCGCCAGTGACCCGCACGTGCACCTCCACCACCTGCGAGGGGTCTAGTTTGGGCGGCATGACTGTTGTTCAGAGGCTCCTCCAGGTTTCGGCAGTCCGACTGAAGGGCCATTTCAACTAACAGGAGGCCGTTTAAATTGAAACCCATAATTCGGGCTGGCTTGCGTCTGATATTCAATCGTGACGGCTTCGATCTTCGGACCGGGAACTGGATAGGATGGGAGAGCGGGATTATTCTTCCGACAGATCGCGATGGTAGAGCGGGGAAGAATATCCGGCTCAGAGCGATCCCATGTGTCGTTTGTATTATGAGATGCGGAGATGGACCCCTTCGGAGGATCTGTGACAAAGGGTGCAGCTCTGGTGCTGGCAAGCCCTGAGCAACCAGTTGTTTCGATCCGGACCTGGTTCGGGATGCTGGTCCTCTCAGGCGCTGCTTCATCAAGGGTTGTCCCACGGGATGCTCACTTGCCGCCACATATGTAGTGACATGTTGAAGAGTTTGGAGTCAAGTGGATGGCGTAGTCTTATTATTGCTAACGTGCTATGCTAATATTTTGTAGGTCCAGTTTGAATATGGATGTGGAGAAGAAGCCCATGACCTCATGATGCATCTAGGCTGGGATGAGGCTTTTTTTTCTGTGTCACTTGGCTTGTCTTCACATCTACAATTGGGATCTTAGGTTTGACTTCTAGCTAACTGGAAGCTTAAAATTCTGACACAGGAACAATTGCTGACTTTATATTTTGTTGGATCGGAAACTGTGGAATTGCGAGGAAGTTTATTGCTGGATGGTGTAGGATCGAGCTTTCTTTCCTCAGTGCTACAAGGGGTTTCTGTATTTGCATGAAGGACATTGGGTGGTGAGGTCAGATCATCAATATGGAGCCCGATTTTCTTGCTTATCAGTCATCATCCTGACCTAGTTCACTCGCAGTACGTTTTATCTTTCGTGTCAGGTTACTCTTTAATTTTTTTTCAGCGTTTTATCATGGGTATGATTCTTCAAAAGTTTTTAGGCCTACTTTATTTGCAAATATGTTATCTCGCCAAGGTGATCCTGCAGAGCGTTAATCACATGAGGCCATACCATGAACCACCTTTGTGGCGATGTCTCGGAGGTAAGCAATAGCAATGCTAGTATTCTTTTCGGAATGGGTGGCTTGCTATACTTTGGTGCGTGGTCTGACGTGAAGTGTGATTGTTGAGACTCTTTTGTTGCTTCACGCTGTCTCTAGGAGTACATCTTTCATAGGCCTGCAAGTTAAGGGTTTGGAAAGCTTAAAAGTGAAGCCAATAGAGGTATGGCGTGGCTGCCTAAATCACATCGCTCAGATTCATCCATGGAACGTAGTTAAAGGCTATTGCAAAATCATGTTTACCTATAGAAGAAAAATGTAAACAAAATAGTAGTGTGCAGAATTGTAGGTAGTGATACCATCTTTGTTTATTGTCATGTACTGGTACTATACCATCTTCAGTTATGTTCCAAAATTAACTATCACTTTATTTATAGTCATATATAGATATAACACCATCTCCATTTATAGTCAATCTATTATACACATACACACTACCTACCATCTTGCACACTACTATCTTGTCTACATTTTCACTCTGATGGTGAACCTGATTTTGCTACCACTTTTAACTCTGTAGTCGGGTCTGAATCTGAGCGATGTGATTCAGGCAACCACCGCTGTACCTCCACGGGCTTCACTTCTAAGCTTTCCAAGTCCTGAACTTGTAGGCCTTTGAAAGATGTACTTCTAGGAACAACATGAAGCAATAGAAGAGTCTGAACGACCACGCTTCCCATCAGACTATGCACTAGAGTATAGCAAACCACCCATTCCGAACAGAACACTAGCTTTGTTGTTGTGTACCTTGGAGACACTGCCACAAAGCCGATTCATGGCATGGACGTCCGCCCAATTAGCAACTCTTTGTCTTGGTTCACCTTCCGGCACAACGATGACAGCATACCTGCAAATAAAGTAGACCAGAAGACTTTTGAAGAATCATATCCATGATTAGACGATGACAAAAAATTAAAGAATTGTCTGGCATGAGGGATAAAACGCACTGCGAGTGAACCAGCTCAGGATGATGACGATAAGCAAGAAAGTCGGCTCCATATTGATGACCGGACCTCACCACCCAGTGTCGTTCACGCAAGTACAAAAACCCCTTGTACCGCTGAGGAAAGAAAGCTCGATCCTGCACCATCCAGCTCCAAACTTCTTCACAACTCAGCAGATTCCGACCCTGCACCATATATAATGTCAGCAATTGCGCTAGTTTCGGAAGTTTAAGCTTCCAGTTAGTTATAAATCGAACCTCGGATCCCCAGCTGTAAAGGTGAAGACAAGCCAAGTGATGACAAAGAAAAAAGGCCTCTTCCAAGCCTAGATGCATCATCAGGCCATTAGTCTTCTCTTTCTCCACATCCAATATTCGAATTGGACCTACAAAATATTAGCATACTACGTTAGCGATGATAAGACTGTGCCACCCACTGGCCTCCAAACTCCTCAACATGTCACTACATACGTGGCGGCAAGTGAGCATCCCGTGGGACAACCCTTGAGGCCGCAGAAGCTGGGAGGACCAACATCCCGAAGCATGCTCGGCTCAAAACAGCTGCTTGCTCAGGGCTTGCCATCACCAGAGCTGCACCCTTTGCCACATGCCCTTCCATAGGGGTCCATCTCCGCATCTCATCATACAACCGAGACATGGGATCCTCCTGGGCCGCAGATTCTCCTCCGCTCTTCCATCTCGATCTGTCGCAAGGATGGTTCTGCTCTTCCATCCTATCTAATTCCGGGTCCGAATCTCGAAGCCGTCGCAATTGAACCTCACAGGCAAGTCGGCCCGATTTAGGGTTTCAACATAAACGGCCTCCTTTCATTTGAAATGCGAGCATCAAAGGGTGTAAAGTCTCTTGGCGCTGCCCGATCAGGCTCACCAGAGCTTTCAGAGATGGGAGTTATCATCAGTGACCAGTTCTCTTATGGAAACCAGCAGGGCTCAGCGGACGTTCGGAAGAGAGGCTGGAGGAGCTTCTAAACAGTAGTCATGCCGCCCAAACTAGACCCTTCGCCGGTGGTGGAAGTGTACGTGCGGGCAAGTCGGTCCAAATTAGGGTTTCAATATAAACGGCCTCCTTTCAACTGAAGTAGCCCTTTAGTAGGACTGCCGAAACCTGGAGGAGCCTTTGAGCAGCAGTCATGCCGCCCAAACTAGACCCCTCGCAGGTGGTGGAGGTGTACGTGCGGGTCACTGGCGGCGAGGTAGGGGTTTGATCATGTCCGCATTGTGTGCCTGTGTGTGTGTTGGTTGTGGAAGAACGTGAGGGTGTGCTGACAGGGATTTGCTGTGCAGGTGGGAGCGGCCTCGTCGTTGGCCCCGAAGATCGGGCCTCTAGGTTTGTCTCCTAAGAAGGTGGGAGAGGACATCGCCAAGGAGACGGCCAAGGATTGGAAGGGTCTGCGGGTGACTGTGAAGCTGACGGTGCAGAACAGGCAAGCCAAGGTATCCGTGGTCCCCAGTGCAGCCGCTCTTGTCATCAAGGCTCTCAAGGAGCCCGAGCGGGACAGGAAGAAGGTGAAGAACATAAAGCACAACGGGAACATCAGCCTTGATGACGTGATTGAGATAGCCAAAATCATGGCCCATAGGTCCATGGCCAAGCAGCTGGCGGGCACGGTGAAGGAGATATTGGGGACCTGTGTGTCTGTAGGATGCTCTGTTGATGGAAAGGACCCCAAAGACCTACAAAGCGAGATTGACGATGGCACGGTTGAGATTCAAGAGTAGGGTAGGAAGTACACAAGTAGCTCTGCGGCTGCAGCACCTGCTGAGGGTGTGTTGTCACTACGTTCTTTTGCGATGCAATAATTTTTTGACAGCGATTGTATTTGGTGCCCCGTGCGAAGCATTGTGTATCGCTTTGTCTGTGCTTTTGTGCTCTTTGTTTGCTTCTCTTTGGAACCGTCATTCGCGGACTAGCATGTCTGTAAGTGACACAGCAGGGAATACCGCGATGAGAGAAATAGGTCCGTACAAGACCGGCACAGGTGGACAGGCCGTTCCCGAACATGGAATTTTTCTTCCTTGCAGGTGGTAGCTCGTTTCTCGCTCGGTGTGTAAAGGCTCTGGTAGCAAGTTGAGCTCTTCACGCAAGATGACAGGTGGTAGCTCGTTGCTCACTCGGTCCTGGAGGCACTGGTATCAAGTTGAGCTCTTCATCCAAGATGACAGGTGAGTTGCTGTGGTTTCTTCAATTGGCACAAACTATCCAGATTGCAGTATCATACCTTATTGTTAATTTCTTCGTTTCCAATGGTAGTCTTGGCTTTCCTGAAACCGCACCCACTGAGCAGCAAGTCGTTTTGACAGCACGGGATTTCGAGGCATGGACACCGAACCGTCTTTGCTCGCACAATTGAAGCGGCAGGTGGCGGTATCATTTTGATCCTGCTCAATGAGCAGTTTGGACAGGATGCTAATGGTCATCAGTAGTACGCCTGGGCTTAAGGCTCTGCATGTCTCTTGCTCACCGTGGCATTCATGTCTACGGTGCACATGCTAGGTTCCGTACGGAGGTATATGCATATGCGACTGGCCGGTTCAATGAGCAATCTAGTCTCTCACTGACATCTTGCCAGACTTGCAGAGTTATGGACGAAGAGCTCAACATTTCCCCAATGTCCTCCACACATCCGCTGTATTGAACCTCTTGCCACTCTGGAGGTATGTTTATTTATGAATGTGGTGGCGATTCTGGACTGTAATGATGCCGGGTGCTGCTTTCTGTCCCTCTATTATGTGATGGCTCGGCAACATGCAGGGAGAGCAGGGTCGTACATAGGCAAAGAAGGAGTCGGTGAGAGACGCATCCATAAGGACCTCTGGTCAGCAAGTACCGAACAGAGATCAGGTAAAACTGTTTGGGTTTTGCTCCTTATGTGTGGTTAGAGTCTGATTTCAGTATGAACCCTGTCAATCTCCCTTCACAAGCAAGCACCTGTCAACTCGAAGACTGCTTTATGTAAGGAGACTGACACGAGGTGCCCAACTGTTTGTGACAGGCAACCGCAGTTGTAACATTTCTTGACGCAATCTCGGAGATCTGACTTTCAGAAGAACGGTTGGAAAGTCTGCTGCACTAGGAGTTTCCGTGGCTGGGGCAGCTGCTCTCTATTCTAGCATGTTACCTGGTGGGGAATTGCACGTATGAGATATCCAGCTACTGTATCTTTCCGCTGGAACAGCTACTCGCACGTTTTTGTCACAGCTCCTAGCCCAGAGATGTTGAAGACAAGTCTTTGAAATTATTTTCTAGAGCTGTGATGCCCTTGAGTATAAGGTAAAGGATTATAGGTATTCAAAGCTCCCAAATTAGTGATCGTTGTTGTGGTGGTATACCGAGGATCCGATGGGTTTCTAGCTCTGCACGCAGCTTCTAATAGTCCGCCCTTGGATTTTCTAGGAGCACATTGACTTGTACAATTTGGTGGAAGTACGAAAGCTCTTCGACAAGGCCTTCGGCCAGAGTTTTTGTATTTCGTCAACACTGCCAGACAATTAAGTATGTGCTAGAAACAACTTCTTCCAGGTGTTGGTACTCTGCTCACAAGTGAGTCTGCTGAGCCATCGACCTAAGGAAATCGCTTTGTACTGTACATCCAGCCGCAGGATTATGCGAAGTTATCTCAGGCAGACTTGTTAGTAGAAGATGAAACTCCAGCTCATGTTGCTATCTCTGGTTCCGATGAAGCCTTCCTAAAGGCAGGGCAAAAGGTCTCTACAAGTGGTCTTCATCAGCATCAATCCAGTGCTGACAAGCCATTTCGTGAAAAAGAAAATGGAGGAAGACCTCGAAGCAAGAAAAATAGAGATCAGGGTACTCAAGGGCTTGACCTTGTTGGTACCCAAGGTGGAGATCGGCGAGCTTTATTGTGTCAGCAGCAGGATGTTGAAGGGGCCTTGCCTGTAACCCACATATAACTCATTTGTCTCCAGGAGCTTAGCTCCATCCTCTGCTCACAGGTTTGTCCTACAATGTGTGATGGGTCAATTCCATTCCTTGTCTGCTTCAAAGCTTCGAAGTGTACTTTTCTCAGAGGCTCAAGTACTCTTCTTCTGATTCCAGAGAGCACTATCCTGAAGACTGTCTCATCTGGGAAGGCGTCTTAAGGGAACAAATACAGTAAGCACAAACTTATGTCTCGATGACGAGGCTGCCGTGGTCCTGGATGCAATTAGATGTGTGGATTCCTGACTACAGAGAACCTGCATGAATGTGATCACAAGCTGCATGCGGAAAGTGACAGTCAAGAGGTAGTACACGCAACTGGGTGACGAGGTCCCGGCCCAGCCCGCTGGCTGCCTCGTGGGAGGAATTACGGTTGCTCTCGCGGTGGCGGGACCCGGCCAGCCGGTAACAGGAGTTAGACTTGTGAAAGGACGATCAATTATGCCTGATTGGTCGCTCATCATGCATCGTCAAGGCGGCACATGCTCCGCCCACGTAGACCGGACGCGTTCCCCCGGTCCCCCGGTCCCCGGCTTGGCATCTTCCCCGTTTGCCATTTCCGTACAAATCTCCCTTTTAGCCGCCAAGAATTTGAGAGGTCTCCTAACTTAAATAGACCAGATTCTGGGACGTTTCAGAAGGTGGATCGTGGAGGTAATCGGAGTTACCATTCCTACGTACGTACGCCTGTACTTACGTAGGAGGAGAGACTTTCATGTAAGACGACCACCGGAAAGAGGACGCCGAGGCTGGCCGTTGTTCAGAAATAGCGTTTTTCTTATTAAAAATCTTTTTTTATACAAAGAACTTTATAATAATTGATTAGAATATATTGTTTGTTGGGTGAATTTCTTCTTTTGTTCCTATTATCTGTGCATATGTTTTTGTTGGATTTTCTATGCTGCTTAAAAAGAAGGTGGAGACTTTGTAGATATGCAGAGATGGGGAGTCTCATTTACGTCGGGGGCAATGGGGAACAAACCTCTAGAGGGTATAGAAAAAATAAACAAAGATTAAAAAAGAAGAATGAAACAAAAGAAACGAGGGCTAAGGTATAAAAAAAATTTAGAGATAAAAGAAAATTAGAAGAGATAGAGATATAAAAAAAGAAATAAATATTTTATATAATAAAGATGATAGAAAGATAAATAGAGGTCTTACTTTCATTTGCTTCACGACAGAGATTCGTGGGGGCTAGTCCTCTTTGTAGCTTGTTCTCCGCTGCCTCGATGTATATGGGACTTCCCACCTCCGCATATTTTTTAAGTCTCCGTGTTCCTCTTTCATTTGCTTCTTCTTCTATCAATAGATATAAGTGAATGATGATGAATAGATAAAGATCATTAATCATATTCATAATAAATACATTAAAAGAGATTGAAAACAAAAAGATTAGAGGTATAAGAAAAAAAACTAGAGAAAGGGGGGTTTGTTTGTATGAACTAAATTGTATATAGATCCTTTACCCAAATTAAAATGAATTGAAAATGTATAACCGGGTGCAAAATACTACAAACAACTGAATAATCAAAGGGAGACCCCCAAGGACCGCGATAAAATGGAGGACTAAGCTCCATTCCTAAAGACACCTATTGTGATGACAATGTCATCTGCAAAAAGAATTAGGGCCTGTGTACTATTGAGGATGCATCAACAACGAATTCATGTTATATTGAGGGAAAAAACGATGGGGAAAAGTCCATCCAGCACGGGACAATGAAGGTGGACCTCCGGGGTCAAGGTGAAAAAGAGCTACTAAGCCCTTACCTAAAGTTACCTACTGCTCCTAGAACATCATATGCAGGAAGAACAAATGGCCTGCAAATGACTGAGGAAGACGAAGAAGCGTCAACAATGTGGACACAAACTATAGTAGTGACTTCATTTCATGCACTCTAGCTGAAAAAACGTACTTCTGCATCTCTTTGACCTTAATGCATCTTGAAATCTTTGATGAGAGACCCATTCTCTATAATCCAAAAGCAAAATCAGGTCTTGAAAGAGATCATAAAGGTCACTTTCATTTACTTGCCACTTTCTGTCCTCCCTTGAACTGTGACACGGTAGCCTAGAGTTCATGGTAGCCTAGAGTTCCAACTGTTCATTGAAACGCTATGGTTAACCTAAGAATGCCCAACCACTCAAATCGAGTCTTTTTGACTTATGTTCTTTAACATTGTGCACAATTTTTGAATGACACTAGCTTATGTTAAGGTTTCTATTCATACCAAATTTGGCCCCTTACGATATTTTCATGTTAAAAGAAGACTCAATTCATATACTAACATAGTTAGAAATAAATCAATTATAGGTTACTCCTTGGCGCTATCCAATATTTTTTCAATTGGCAACTCGCCTCACAAATCTCATATTTCACATTGTATGGTGTAGTGGGGATTACTTATCTTTGATTATTACATACAGATCCTTTAACCTATGCCTTGTAATACAAATGAATATATCTTTATGTTGCTATCTTTATGTTGTAATCGCATAGTTGACGGAAAAAAGAGAAGTCAGAGCATTGCCTTGACAAATCGTTCAGCATTAGCCTCAACTCAAAAGATTCTTTAAAGAGAGAAGTTGCCTTCATCAAAATGGGCCTCAAACTCCAAGATTTTGAACTCTTAGATATATACCTCTCCATACTACCTGCCTCAATAATGATGATTGCGCCTCCATACTACCTCAATGACTAGGTATTGCAATGGATGCCTAAAGACAAAGAATGGTAGGATGACATGTATAAACGGAAGATTAATGCATCAAATTGCATGAGTAACTAACTGCATTATCTACATTGTATCATAGTTGAACACATTATTCTCAATGTATACACTGATTGTCTATGACATTGGTCCATCAGGAGAGTTAAAACAATTCATTCTATAACCATAGTGTTAATATATGGCTACACAAATAAGGTGAAGAAGAAATTTATCATAGTCCACTATGAAATGGTTCGGCTAATGCAACTTGAGTCGCATGTTGTCACATTAACATGAATCTAAAGAGTCTAAAAGAAGACAACTTGACATAAATCTAAAGAGTCTAAAGAAAGACAACTTGAGTCGCATGTTGTCACATTAACATGAAACTAAAGAATCTAAAGAAAGATAGTACAACAAGTATTTTTCATGATTTTATCTGCTAACAAATTTCAAATCGTAACCGTATATGTCGTATGACACAAGATAGTTAAAAATATCTATTTGGTAAGTATATTTTATGTAATATTCCATGAGTACAAAATATATTATATAGATTTTTAATGATAACATAAGATGATTCTTACTTACTGGTTAATTGGTTCAACCATGTCTACTTATTCAATAGAGTGCTTATGATTTTAACTTGTTTTGCGAAATAATGATGGTTGTCAAGAAACTACTGGTTTTCTTGGTCGGGTCAGTCAATGCTCGACTTATCAATTTATGTGGTAATTTTTATTTACTTTTATATAAATATATTTAATAATATAATAAAAATTATAAAAATACACATGTTTTGTTACGCAGGGTGAAAGTGGTTTAGGATGTAGTGAAATTTGAAGCTTGTCCTTGCGGAAGGTGAGAGTTCTTGGCTGTAATCTTGAGCCAATGGCATTATGACTTTTCTTGATGTGATCGGCCACGGTACTGGCCCAATCAGGTCGGCGCAAACGGAATCTGTCAGTAAGCAAAAGCGGGCAACGGAACGGAACGTATCGTGGTTGGAAACTCGGACGTAAATTTTCGTTTGAGTCGACTCGAGTGCAGCTGCAGCACAGTACGAGCGTTGTGCGTGGAGAGAGGGGCGGTTGGTTTATATTCGAAGCACAAGGCCGCAGCTGGCTGCTGTGTGCTGTGCTGCGGACTTGTCTGCCTGCCTGCCCGCCTTCCTTGCTCGCGTGAACTCTCACCCTCGGTTTCGCACGGAAGACGCCGCCGGACTGCCTGCCGGCAGATGAGCGCAGCGCAGCGAAGCAATGGACTCTGCGTCTCCCTCCCTGCTGCTGGTCCGGACGCTGGTGCGAGCTGGAGCCCGAGCTGCAGCTGCAGCTGCTGCTTCAGCAGACTTGTGATGTCCTGCGCTCCGGGCGGCGGGAACGGGACGGGGACGGGACGTGAACGGCCCTCTCTGCTGTCCCTGCTCCCCCTGTCCCTGTCCCTGTCCCAGCTGCTCCTTGCCAGGCGCCTGCTCCTGCTCCCAAGCCTCCTCGCCTTCTCCTTGCATTGCCGCCTCTGGAGCTCGTGATGGCAGGCGGAGCGTGGCGCGGGATGTTGCGCTGCGTATGTGAGGTGTGGTTGAAATTGTGATCAATTGGCATTGCGCGGGGATTGAACGGAGGGAAGGAGATAAGGAAGCGAGGGAGGGAAGGAGGGAAGAGGAAGGATTGTGGTGTTTGATGTTTTTCTGTGGCCATGGCGGTCAACAGCAGCGTGCATGTTGTGGTTCCGAAGGGAGTGATTGAGGAGGAGCTCAAGGAGTTCATGGAGACCAAGGTCGGGCCGCTCTCGGGTTGGTCAATTCACATCAAGAAGAGGTATTCGCCGAGCAGGGATGTCGGATACGCGCTGCTGCAGTTTGAGGAGCAGAGGCACGCGGAGAAGGCGTGCGAGCTCTCGGCGGACAACAAGCTGCATCTCAGGAGCGGGAATTTGACGGTGACGCGCACCAAGTATGACATCAAGCAGGGCCCGTCTTACGGACTGGAGCGGTGGGGGAGCGGGACCTTCCATGGCGGTTGCCTTGTGTCCGACACCGATTTTAAGCTCATGTGGGATCCGGAGGTGGCCGCGGTCGCTGAGTTCGATTTCCGTGCCAAATTGTTGCGGCTTGTGTTTAAACTTAAGCGCGAGGAAGACTGCGAGTGCAAGCTGGAATTTCCGTTTCACCAGCTGCATCTTACTGCGCTTGCGCTGCGGAAGGAGCAGTACAAGGCCTTGCTCAGGCTGCACCAGCTATCTGCTTCTACCGAAGACTTAAAGGCGTTGCTGTTGAAGGTGAGTTCGCTTCCTGCTCCTCCACTTCCTGCCTGCTGCTGCTTCCTCGCTGTTGTGCTTCTCCCGCTGTTTTCCCTACAGTTGCTTCTCCTGCTTGTTTCCTGGTTCTCCTGCAGCTTCCTCTGCGTCTCTGACTGCTTCCTCTGCGTCTCACGCTGGCTGCTTCCATCTGCGTCTCCTGCTGCTCCCTCTCTCTGCCTCTCCTCTTGCGGTGTCCCTTTGGTTCTCGCGTTTACCTGCCGCTGAACGTGGCTGGCTGTCGAGCTGCAGCCAGATTGGGCTCCGCAAGTTTTCAAGCGATCTTGCAGGGAGGTGGTGCCGCCGCCAAAAGAGTCCGTGCTTAACTCTATCCATGAGCTTTGCAACGACAAGAGCTTCCACAATGTTGGAGAGCCTGAGGAGGTCTGGACCAGAATGGGAGATCTGCTTCCCGACTACCCCATTGCACAGTGTCGTCAGTTTCTGGTGCTTGTCTCTAATGTTTCGGACGAAGAGAGCAAGAAAGTTTTGGAGATGCTTGGAGACTATGCTGTGGTTGCCCCTGCAGGAAGGCAAGTGTTGGAGACCCAAATGCACCTCTACTATGCTTTCAAACAGCCGTTTGGGCCTGTGCTCGACTCTCCGCACATGAATGGCCTTCCCTTTGAGCTGTATTTCAAGCTCCATAGCTTGGTACATTTTGGGACATTGGCGGCACCGAGCTTGACACCCCAGTTTCTGGCCATGATCCGGCCCTCTTATGAATCTCCTTTAGATTGGACTATGCAGGCTTTAGAGAAGATGGGGATCGAGGAGGGCCTTGTGTCTGATCCGATGAAGTATGTTCGGGATGCACTGGACAGAATCAGTCAGGAGTCAACTTCCTTGAAAGCTGCTGGGGAGTGCCGATCTCGCACGCACCATGGCCACTATGTCTGGGTTCGGCGTATGTTAGTCACTCCATCCAGGATTCTGTTCTCTGGACCTGAGCTAGAGCCCTCTAATCGGGTCACTAGGCATTTCGTGAAGCACATCGACTGCTTCCTTCGTGTAGTCTTTGTGGAGGAGGATTTGAGCCCGCTGCAGTATCAAGCGCTGGCTAAGCCCATCAGGAGCTTTGATTCGGAACTCCGCCCTGAGTCTACGGCAGTGCACCAGAGGATAAGGAAAATAATGGACGGGTTCTGGATTGCTGACAAGAGGTTCGAGACTCTTGCCTTCTCAACTAGTCAGCTTCGGGAGAAGTCACTTTGGATGTTTGCAGCTCCCAATTCTCAAGTAACTTGTGAAACCATCAGGAAATTCATGGGGGACTTTGGTATGATTCGGAATGTTGCCAAGTATGCTGCTCGTATGGGGCAGTGCTTCTCTGCAAGCACACCCACTTACGATGTCCCTACTAGCCAGGTTCAGCGTATTCCAGATATTTTCACCACGTGTAACGGTATCAAGTACAACTTCTCGGATGGCATTGGTAAGATATCAGTTGCCTTTGCCACGGAAGTTGCCAGAAAGTGTGGATTCATCAAGTCCGATGGAAGAGTTCCTTCCGCATATCACATCCGTTATGGTGGCTATAAGGGAGTTGTGGCACAAGATCCTGCTGTACAGTCCAACATGACACTCTTTCTGCGGGAAAGCATGTGTAAGTTTGAGTCTACTCACAGTGGGTTTGAAGTGATTAAATGCAGTACGGCAAAGCCATGCCACCTCAATCGTCAGATTATTACATTACTGTCTACTCTGGGCATTCCAGATGAGACCTTTGAACACATGCTGAACTATGTGCTAGGGGAGCTGGATGCGATGCTGCATGATCCAGCTAGGGCTCAGCAGTTCTACTCTGGTGATATGTTGGCTGGCTTGCTGAACGTTGGGTTTGATCCTTCACTTGACCCACACTTAATTAGCGTGCTGCGAACCATGCGTGCATCACAACATTTTGATTTGCAGAAGAAGGCACGTATCCCAGTGAGGAAGGGTAGGATGATGCTAGGTTGTCTTGATGAGGCACGAACTCTGCAGGGTGGTGAAGTTTTCATTCAAATTTCTCCTCTGGCTACAGATTGTGGTGTGATGGAAGACAGCAATCTGTCTCAAGTAATTGTAGATGGAAAAGTTTCGACTTACATTGTGACAGGGGATGTAATTGTCACCAGAAGTCCTTGCCTGCACCCTGGTGATATCCGACGGTTGCGTGCGGTAGACAAGCAGAGTTTGAGGCATATGGTGGATTGTGTGGTGTTTCCTCAAGTCGGCATCAGGTACTTGCTCCTCAGGAATGAGGACTGCTTGAACGCTGGCCCTCTTTTTTTCTTCCTTTCCTGTTCACGATGTTCCCTTTCTAATAAATTGCCATCTATGATCAGGCCTCATCCCAGCGAATGTTCAGGTGGTGATTTGGATGGAGACGAGTATCATGTAATCTGGGACCCTCGCCTGATTCCTTCAAAAGTGGACGCACCTATGGACTACAAACCACCTCCAGATACAAAACTGGATCATATACCTACGATTCAGGTACTGCTCATTCACATGCTTATTTGAAAAGCACACGGTAGGGCTTGAACATATCTCATGGTCTCCCCCCTTCATGCAGGAAATCAAAACTTTCCACGCAGATTCTTCTATGAACCCGGCACTTGGTGTCATCACAAATGCGCATGTTGTTATGGCAGACAAATCTCCTGCCCGAGCTCGAGACAAACGGTGTGTGCAACTCGCAGAGTTGTGCTCAATTGCCGTTGATTTTCCTAAAACAGGTATTCCAGCGTATCTACCAACGGACCTGAAACCCAAAGAGTACCCAGATTTTATGGAAAAGGAGCACACAGAGATCACGTATGAGTCCACCACTATCTTGGGAAAGCTCTGGAGGCAGGTCAAACGGTCAGGACTGGAGTTACTTCCAGAGTTTATATCTCCGACAAAGGACTCTATATCCCGAGCCTTTAGTCCCTCTTTTGTTGTAGATGGGTATCAGGATTATCTAGAGATCGCGGAAATTCATAAGAACTGGTACGACAAGAAGCTGATTGGATTGATGAATCGGTATGGGATCAAGAGTGAGTCTGAGATCTGTTCAGGTTTCATTTTAGGCCTGTCTCCTCGATATCGCAAGCGGGGTGCGGACGAACAGGAGAGAATTGCTGGGGTCATGAAAATTCTCTCCAACGAAGCGAGGACGACCTTCGAAGACGACCAGGGCAACGAACAGGAGGCCAATGCGAAGGTTTCGGCCTATTATTATGTGACTTATCACGAGACCTACTACGAGAAGAGTTTATCAGCAAGTGGGTCAAATGTGCACCTGCTGAGTTTCCCATGGCTGTTTTGGGAGCGGCTCGTGAGCATCAAGGGAGCCAAAGGTGCCCCAGCCCAGTGACTTTTTTCTTTGGGCAGCGTTGGCTTGATGATCTGATACGACCTCTTTCCAAGCATTTTCTGCAGAGGTGGAATAGATACTTCAGTAGAATTTTGTCTCTGTCGCCTGGGGAGGTTCTCTACAAGATTTTGAAAACCAAGTGTATCCCATCTGATCATTTCCCTCATAGAGTTATCTATGAGGGTGACATCATGCCTTCCTGATCACTAGGAACAGGGTAGTCTAATTGCATCATCCTGCGTGGGCCACAGGCTGATCTCTTTGCTTGCTCTCTCTGTGATTGCCTTCAATGCGCAGTAGGAATGTCTAGTCAGGAGACTTCAAACTTTAACCATTTCAAGACCTGCAGATTGTTACTGACGTTTGGATGACACCACTCTCGGAGCACCCTTGCTTGTAGTAGACCTAATACCTTTCTACTCCATCGAGCTGTTCCCTGGTGGTGGTACTCCACCAGACTGAAGTTTGGTTGCTGGTGGTAGTCCTCTACCAAACTGTTTTTTAGGATAACTATACAACTTGGCTGAAAGAGTGTGTGGACTTATTTGTTGTCGGACTCCATTGTACGGAATCCAACGATATCATTTGTTCCTTCATTTAGGTACCCATTAACTTTGGTGGTTACATTTAGGTACCATTAACTTTGATGGTCTCATAGCACAAGCTGAGTATATTTTATTATTATTTTAGAATATTATTTTTATTTTCATTCAAATAATATCTAAACAAGGTATATAGGACTTTATAATATTTATAAATGACCATAAAAATCCTATTGTTTATGTGGCCTTTTGGATACGCACCGTACTATGGCTGAATTGACATACTATAACTTAAATGTGGCTGAATTGACATACTATAACTTAAACTATCTTTATAAGACAAAGAGGATACACTGAATTGACATACTATAACTTAAACTATCTTTATAAGACAAAGAGGATACACTGAACCGATATACTAGAACTTAAACTATCTTTATAAGACAAAGAGGATACACTGAACCCCGATATACTAGAACTTAAACTATCTTTATAAGACAAAGAGGATACACACCATACTTTGGGACAAAGAGGATACACACCATACTCGTGGCTGAACCGACATACTAGAACTTAAACTATCTTTATAAGACAAAGACATCGTAAGTCTAGAACTTAAACTATCTTTATAAGACAAAGACATCGTAAGTCTCCGCGTAAGTTTACCATATCTAAGGCATTAGTTTATCAAAGCTATGGCTCATGCAATAGCCCATGTTGATTAGAGCAACATTACCAGATCTAACAGTTTATCAAATCTATGACTCATGCGATAGCCCGTTGTATGATTAGCCCGATATTACCAGATCTAAGGCATTAGTTTATCAAGTCTATGGCTCACGCGATATCCGTGTTGATTAGCGCGACATTCCGCTAGGTTGTTTGTTTACCGCAATATGCCGCTACGCTGTTTGTTTACCGTTCGGTTAAGGGTAGAGACTATTACAACAATTATACCACTTGATTCAAATTGAGGGTAAACCAAAAATTTCTTAGAGGATTTGTACAAAGTTCCTTATGGAGGACTTTGGAAAGGATTTCCACAACACCGACATTCTTCAGAGGAGACTTTAATTATACAACTTGGCTTAGATAAAGGGTTAACCAGGGAGGATTTTCCACAATTCCTTAATGTGAGGATTCTTAGTGGATTTTATGGAGTTCTTCAACAAAGCTTTTTCACAAGACTTCTTGAATTGCAATAATTTTGATCAAATATTCCTTTTGGATTGCCTATTGAATATAAGAGCATTGAAATTCTGCATATATATGACACCCACTATGTACTTGCCCCAATAAAGTGCATTCTTGGAATGAGAAAGAAAATAGTAATAAATAATACCTTTGACTTGTCCATAAACTTTTCCTATGCTTCTCTCTCTCTAGGATTACAAGTTTGGGTAGTTCTACCATTTGTTCCTTCCCCATAGGTCATTCTTGAGGAGGATAACATACATACTGGTATATTGTATTTATCCTACATGTTTGATTAGTTTATATTCCACTTAATATTTATGGGCCCCTAATGGCCTTACAATAGCAAACATGTAAGGGAGTTTGTGGCTAAAATGTACTCTTTTTTATGAATTCTTACTTATTATAGGGACTTGTGGCTAAAATGTTCTCTTTTGTTGAATTCTTACCCTTGGACCAGGGTGCACATACACAAAGATGAGATAAAAACTTCACACTTAAGTAGCCTACGGGTGGATCAATACCGGGATGGGGTGCCATCCTTTTAGTAGTTTGAAAAGTTTGTAAAATGTCCCAATATTTGGGCACGCTGGCCTCCCTGGTGCAAGGTCTAAAGCACGAGATTCTCCACTTGATAATGATAATGATTATTAAGGTAATGATAATTATAATGATTATTATTGTAGCTCGTGGCGAAAATATCTTCCTTTTTATGAACTCATGGTTTATTGACCAAACTCATGGCTAAAAAGTCCTCCTTTTTATCAACTCATAGCTCACTAAGAGAGCTCATGGCTTATATGTACTCCTTTTTATCAACTCATTCCTCATGGGGGAGCTTATGGCTAAAAAGTCCTCCTTATTATGAACTCATAGCTCACTAAGAGAGCTCATGGCTAAAATGTCCTCCTTTTTATCAACTCATTCCTCATGGGGGAGCTTATGGCTAAAATGTGCTTGCTAGGGAAGGCGGGTCCCTTCCATTTAGGGAGCGCCCTTATACCTTGCTCAATGGGGTTTCGCTTTGGGCAGACCTATTTTTAACTCGGGGGATCAGGTTTCGGTTGCTGATGTGGTTGTAACCGATCGCACCCGGGAGAGTGTCTGCGAACATGTTATTCTTAACCCTCCAGGTTGGGCGGCGGAAGGATGCACGACGGCTAAGGTCCACAAGTACTCTCCTATGTAAGACGGCCATGCCTTCGTCCCCCTTGCCATTGAGACTCACGGAGCCATGGGCAAGGATTTCTCTAGTTTCGTCAAGGCCTGCGCCAAGGCTTATCATAGCCGCAGGAATGTGGTTGGCCTCCCCCTTTCTTGTATTGTTGCTTTCTTCCGGCAGAGGGTTTCCATCGCTCTGCAGAGGGTGTTGGCTAACGCAGTATATAGAACGACAGCGAGCCCAGGAGATGCAGCTTCTTCAACACCGGTGGTAAGTAGGCCTTTTCACATCCCTGACCACGAAGTTCTTCGAGCAACTGGTAGTTTTGAAATGCGTGAATGTGGGGCTAGTCCCCCTGGCATGGTGTCCTTCATTGGGTTTTTCCCCCTTTGTTTTTGGGTGGATGGGTTTTTCCTATCTCTTTTTTTATAATAAAGTCTTCTTTTCCAAAACAAAACCACACTACTATTGGACTACAAATGATGTTATTGAACTCGTATATTTTCATCTTGATCTTCCCAAATAAAAACTATGCGTATTTTTCAATAATCTAGACATTATCTATCAAACCCCTTAATCTCAACATTATCTATCAACCTTGCAATGGAAGACTAAGAAGGAGAAGTTACCCTTTTTGAGAGCTGCTCGTGCCGTAGGCCAAGTGGCTTTCTTTTGTGGGGATGAATTGGTGGTGTTTAGCCCTGATTCAAGCATTTTCATTGACATTGTTGATTGATTGAAGATTATTTGCCTTGTTTGAATTTTACCTTTGCATTCGTCTAGACTATTTTACCATATTTTAGTCCCATAACGGAAATGCATCCTTAATGGACTTAAATAAAACTATTTTTCTTCCTTCTTGCCTTTCGTATTACGTTCTAAGATTGTAAAACTTTTCCCAATATTTTCATCTTAATCTTCCCAAATAAAAACTAGCTATACTTTTCAATAATCTATATACATTATCTATGAACCCTGTCATTTGTCTTATAATAATCTATCAAACGCACAATCTGAACATACTCTTCTTACAGGTCGTTCAATCAGGGCGGACTTATACCTTGTCCGTGGCGACCAGGTTGTGGTGGCGGATGTAGTGGTTCGACCCTACACGTGGCCTACCTCACGGTCATCACCAACCGTCAGCTGGGTGCGGCCGCTCTCAAGGTCCGCAAGTATAGCGGGATGCAAGCGGGCCACCTCTTTATCCGCTTGCTCTAGAAACGATGGGGCAATGGTGAGGACTTTGACAAATTCATCAAGTCTTGTGCCAAAGCTTACCATGCTGTGAGCATAGTGCATCCCTCTCGTACTTCACGGCCTCCCCGGGTTTCTATTGCTCTTCAACGGCGCTCTCAACGGCGATTCTCCATAAGGCGGCGACGGTGGGTGATGCCTTTTCCTCTTCCTCTGTGGTTTGCAGGCCGTTTATTCTACCTGCATATGACATTGTGGGTGCATTCTCCATAAGGCGGCGACGGTGGGTGATGCCTTTTCCTCTTCCTCTGTGGTTTGCAGGCCGTTTATTCTACCTGCATATGACATTGTGGGTGCGGTTGGTCACTTTAGGTAGGGAGCTCAGTTGCTCCTCTTCACTCCGACCCCCGGGTCCCCATTTGTTGTCCCTTCCTAGATGGTCTCTTTCCATCGTTCTTTCACCTCAATAAATCATCTCACAATCTGAACATTATCTATCAACCTTTAGTCTTGGAACAATTTATTAACTCCATAGTCTAAGCGCTATCTATCAACCCTGCGTGTAGCTTTATGTTCTAAGATTACAAAACTAAAAAATTCTAATGATTTCGAATATTTTCATCTTGATCGTCCCAAATAAAAACTATCCTACTTTTCAATAATGTAAACGTTATCTATCAACGTATAATTTAAACATTATCTATCAAATCTGCCTTAATTTTATGTTCTAAGAATGTAACATTAGAAAACCAAGATTGTAAAATTAGACCCCATAATCTATACACTATGTATCAACCCTTCCTTCATGTATGTGATCGTGGGGGCTAGTCCTCCTGGCAGGGTGCCCTTCGTTGGGTTTTTCCCCCCTTTGTTTTTGGGGTGGATGGGCTTTTCCCTTCTTTCTTATATAATAAAGTCTCCTTTTCCATTGTATCAACCCTTCCTTTCGTTTGATAGTCTAAGATTGTAACATTACAAAACTAAGATTGTGGAATTAGACCCCATAATTTATATTTTATGTATCAACCCCCTTAAGACAATAAAATTGCAAAACTAAGGTTGTAAAATTAGACCCCATAATCTATACATTATGTATCAACCCTGCCTTTCGTTTTCCGTTTTAAGATTGTAAAATTAGAATGTTGCTATCATTTTCATTTGGCATGCATCTGTTGGGAAATCAAACCTGATTTATTGCTTGAAAGGTAATTACCTTAGTCATTACACTTCATCCACTACTATTGGTTAAAATAAAAACACCTAAAGGATGGACTACAAACGATATTGCTGCCCTAGTATATTTTTATCTTTATCTTTGGAGATAAAAGCTGTCCATACTTTTCAATGACCTGAATATTTTTTAATAGTCTAAGCATTATGTATCAACCTCGCTTTTTGTTAACCGCTTTAAATTGGCAAAACCACATGAGCACGGACATATCCATGAAAAAACAGATAATATACAATTAAAAGAACAGACAAATAGATACATAGCTATTGTATTCTTAAAATTTCTCCACACGCGAATGAGCGGAGCCCGCTCCTATCCATGAGCCTGGGCGTTGAGATGCGGTTGGTGATGACTGGAACCCCGCATTAGGTCTGTCCTACCGTGACGTAGGTTGGGAATGACGTAGTTGCCATATGGCAGGCAGTGAAGCTGCTGGCGGCCGGCAGCTCGAATGCCCGAACGCGCGTCCAGATTCTTCCACTGCTGGCTCTGGCTCTGGCTCTGGCTCTTCCCTGCTCCTGCTCCAGATCAGGGTCCAATGGTCCAATGGTCCAATTGGCATCACACCCACAAACTTATTCTTGTATCCGCGCACAGCTCGCCTGGAAAACGGCATTGGCTGGGCAGCCGTAGCTCACATGTGCATGAGTGGATTATGGTTAAAGCAGTCGGTGCCATCTGGAGGCCGGGTTCCATCTGCCATGGGGCTCCGTCAGCCTGCTTCCTCTTCACAGGAGGCCCTCCTGGCACCGGTATCTTCATCCCCATCCTCATCCTCTGCAGACCCCAGAGCTGCGGGCAGTGTTAGTGTGTCTCGCAGATTGTGTGCGTGAGGAGAATGGGCGCGCAGGATTCCGAAGCAGATCGAGCAGACACCGTTTCCGAGGCCAGGAATATTACTCCTAGCTCCCCCCGTGAGGCAAGCGGTGCGGATGAGAAAGCGGGATGGAGGAAAGGGCAGATGAGGGGAAGAATGTCGCGGGGTTCGGGTTTCGGTGTAGTGTGTTGGTGAAGGTGATCCTGTTGTTCGTTGTGGGCTTTCCCGTGTCATCGTTTGCACAGAATGTGGACTTGTGGATCCCGTGGTTCAACTCCTCCGCCCTCTCCTGCTCCGGATCCTTCCGATTCACGGCCGACCAGTCTGCCGTGGAGATGGGGAAGGTGGATTCCGGGGCGGAATTTCTCAGCGCCAGGGCAATGTACAGCCGGCCCGTGCAGCTCTACGACGGGAGGTCCATGGCCTCCTTCTCCACCTCCTTCCTCCTCTCCATCGAGGGAGCTCGGAATTTCACTCTAGGGGATGGCATCGCATTCCTCATAGCTCCCGCCACAGTTACAGCTGCGTCTGCGAACGCATCCGGGGGAGCTCTGGGTCTGTTCCAGGTCTTGCCCACGGGGGACTCCGTGTTGGGCGATGGGACCAGGATCGTGGCTGTGGAATTCGACACCTTCACCGACGCCTGGGACATGGGCGCGGGACACCACGTCGGGCTGGACATCAACAGTGTGGCATCCGCGACGCAGGCTCCTTTCCCCGACGGCTTCGCCATCGGGAGCGGGAAGATGGGGGTCTGGATCGACTACGACGCCGATGCCCTGCAGCTCGAGGTGCGGCTGATGCAGCAGCAGAGCGTGACCTCGAGCTCAGAGCCGGCCATGGACAAGAGCAATGCTACCCTGGTGCTCGCCTACTCCAACTTCAATCTCTCCGCCTTCGTGGAAGATTCCTCCTACGTGGGATTCTCAGCCTCCGGGACGGCCCAGCACGCGGAGGTGAACCGGATCTCCTCCTGGCACTTAGCCACATCCGGGCTGCGCTCTCCTGACGCCCCGTCCCTTCCCAAGCCAGAGCGCAAGAGCAGCAGCGGCCTCCCGTCCACAGGGGAGAAGGCCGCTGTCGTCGCTGCCGGGCTTTTGGTGGCCGTCTGCCTCGGGGTGGGCGCCATAGCCTTCCCGGCCCTGCTGCGGAAGAGGAGCCACGAGCGCAAGGGGGATGCGCATGGGGATGCCGGCATTGGCATGGGAAGCTTCCCGGAAATCGGGAAGAGGAAGAGGAGGCTGCAGAGGAGGAGGCTGCTGGACGACGCGGGGTGGAGCGGGTCGGAGCTCGGGCTGGCCGGGCCCAGGAGGTTCTCGTACAAGGAGCTGAGCGTGGCGACCAGGGGGTTCAGCCAGACGGTGGGGAAGGGGGGGTTCGGGACGGTGTTCAAGGGGGTTCTTCCCGACGGCTCCCTGGTGGCCGTGAAGCAGGTCGGGGAGGACTCCAGCCAGGGGGAGCGGGAGTTCAAGGCGGAGGTGACCATCATCGGGAGGCTGAGGCACAGGAACCTGGTGGAGATGAAGGGATGGTGCCACGAGCAGGGGGAGCTGCTGCTGGTGTACGACTACATGCCCAATGGCAGCCTGGACCGGTACCTGTTCAGATGCGGGAACAGCGGTGCCGACCTCCCACCCCTGGACTGGACCCAGCGCTTCAACATCATCAAGGGCGTGGCCGCTGCCCTGCTCCACCTGCACGAGGAGTGGGATCAGCCCGTGGTGCACCGGGATGTCAAGGCCAGCAATGTGATGCTGGATGCCGACATGAATGCCAGACTCACTGATTTCGGGCTTGCCCTCCTCATGCCCAGCAGCAAATATTCCCAGACCGTCACCATAACAGCAGGTATGAGCAATGCTGTACACGCAAGCACAGGCTTGACATGTCGTAGGTTTAGGACAGGAATGGAGGTATGGAGGTACATTACATCCTTACTCACCTGGCTTCTCCTTCCTTCCCTTGGCTTGCTTCTCGTGTTGCCGTTGGTGCAGGGACTCCAGGGTACTTGGCGCCAGAATGCACCTACACGGGCAAGGTGAGTGCCGAATCGGACGTGTTCAGCTTCGGGGCAGTGGTGCTGGAAGTGGTGAGCGGCAGGAGGCCCGTGGACATGAGGAGACCTCCGGCCGAGAGGTCGCTGGTGATGTGGATGTGGTCCCTGCACGCGCAAGGGGGGGAGGGGGCTCTCCTGCAGGCGGTGGATGCCACCCTGACGCCGAGCTGCAGCCGGGACTGGGAGCAGGTGACGCGGGTGCTCAAGGTGGGCCTGCTCTGCGCGCTGCCGCATCCTGAGGGCAGGCCTCCCATCCGCCTGGCGCTGCAGTACCTCATGGGCGTGCAGCCCATCCCGCCGCTGCCTGCATGCGGGCCCGTCTCGCTCTTCGGGGTCAGCACTTCTCTGGATCGCCTCGACATCGCCTCCCTCATGACCATGACCACCAGGGAGTTGAGCACTTGCTCGCCATCTCGCAGCAGACAGCCGTCCCTCAGGAGTTTACCATCACTGCCTCTCCTGCACAACAGGATGCAAGACGAGGAGTCAGGATCCGTATCATGCCAGTGGTCCTCCTCGACGTCTCCAAGGTAGCTGCACCTGTGATGCAAACGAGTGGCAATGTCAAGTCACACCACACCGGACTCGACAGGGCAGGACAGCAGCAGAAGCACAAGCACACTCTCCGCCTACAAACTTGTTGCTATTCAACCTTTTATGTAACGTAATGTACATCAAAATCTGACCTCCACTATATCCTACTCCCATTTGCCTCTATGTTAGCAGCCATAGAAACTTAAAAGTTTCCGTCCAGCAGCAATAAATATTCTACAAACTTCTGTCCGACCAGGATTCCGCCAAAAAAAGCCCAGCCTCCCGTCTCGTGCCACCTGCGCAGAGTGGCACTCAGGAGAGGAGCACACATCATGGTCAGCAAAATTAATCTTAGTTCTATCTCTCGTCCTCTCGTCGCCTAGGAGCTAGCCTAGCTCCAGTGCATCACTTATCAGTTATCAACGCGAACTTGCTGGTCTTGGAGAGCCCTTGGCTGTGAAGGGTGTCGTAAGTCTCTGTACACACGATGGCGAAGGTGGACAGGGCGTCGAACACATGGGGCAGCCCAGTCTGGATGCTCGACAAGGTCACTGAGCGGGTGTCCTGGATGGCCTTGCCCACATTGATATCCTCCTCTTCCAGTCTCTTCCTCAAAGCTTCCACTTGCGCCTTGCGCTCCACGAAGTAAGGGTTCTCCGGTGGTGACGCCGTCGCCTCCTCCACGATGTCCGACTTCTCATCGGAATCGGATGTGGGAGGGGGAATCCATGGTTCCACATACTTCTTCTCGTAGTTGTTCAAAGCCAGGATCTTCTTGTCCAGCTCTTTCTCTGTTGCCTCCTTCCGCTTCTGTTGCCGTTGCTCCTCTGCTTGGATAGCAACAATAGTGCGCACCACTCCGATGAAGCTGGTGATTCCCTCCGAAGCACATGCATATGGAAGGCGGTCCAGAGCCTGCTGCCACTCCTGACACAGGGTGAAGACAGGGGCCACACCTGCTTTCGCGGGGAGGCCTGACTGGTCTTTCACCTCTGGTTCTTCCGACACAGCCTGCATCATGCTCAACCTCAGCCAGCCGTTGAGATTGCTCATGTACTCTTTCTGAGCTGCCATTGCAGTATTGAACGCAGCATGCCATTTCGTCACAGCAGCTTCCAACTCCGCGGTCAGCTGCCTCTGGTAGCCGTTGGTCAGCTCCAGTGAGCCGGAATCACCCAGGGTCTGAATTTGAAGCACTAGAGCTTTCTGCTTCTGGTGGCACTCCAGCATGTCCTTCCACATTATCTTCATCCTGAACAACACCACAATATATGTAAATTCAGTCACCGAACCGCAGTTGGCAACTGTTTCGACTTCCGCAAGTTGCCAAGGCCGGAAGCACATACCCTTCAAGCAGCTCAAGTAACTGTGGATACAATTCCTCATCTCTCAACTCTTGGATTTTCGCCAAAGCCCCATCCACAGCTTGGAACGCTACCATCACTCGAGTTTGCAAGCTTTTTATCAGCACCCTTGTCTTTTCCATCACAAGCGGATCCTCCCCCCGGGCTTCCTGATGCCTTGATTGCACCACCTTCTTGGCAAGCTCAACCCGGATGATCTCAGCGCCCTACAGAAGGTACAAACAGTTATGATGGGACCGAGTTGCGCGCACGGGAACTGAGACAGTAGAAATCAGGGCTGAATGATCGCAACCGGATTCAAGTACCTTTACTTCGTCGAAAAGCTTCTTCTCCCAAGCGAACAACCTGTCCAAAGTTGCTGCATGACTGCCCATCGCCCCACACTCATCATGGGAAAGGCTTTCATCACCTCCACTTTTCACCGACAGCAAAGACTTCGAAGATGCAGATTTGCTGAAGAATGTCAGTGACGAGTTGAAGACCCTCGATGAATTTTCAAAATAGCCTGGAATGTAAGCCAGTACACTTATCGGAAAACGTTTCCAAAACACAGCACTCACCCCTCGTGGACGCATATACACCGCTCACGAGACTGCGACACAAAATTAACAAGCGAAACCACAAAATGCACCACAGAACTTTCAAATCCGTATAAGCCCCAAGGTCTGCAATCCCCCGGTCTCGTGCAAGAAGGCCACTCCACGTGAGAGAAACGTCTTGATGAGCTCAGCTACACATCCATCTCATGAAAAGACTAGGTGGGAAGCAAAAGGAGTACCTTTGTTCTGTGCAAAATTGGAGAGGTAATGCACTTTGCGTGTCTCCAACATACGACTCATTTGATCACCACATCCGGCAGCTCTTGAGAAGAGTTCATCCACCTCCTTGAGGACTCCAACCAGGTCTCTTCCGTTGGACGACACCACCATAGCGAGGTCCCTGTTTTCCGGAGACTCAACGGCCGTCTCCGGGGCCTTCTCAACGACCTTCTCAACGACCTTCTCCACGGGCTGCCGAACCTCCTCCTTGGCCACGGCACCCGATTCTTCGGGCAGAGTAGGTGGAACCGATTCCCCATCCGCCTTATCCCTAACATCAGAGTCCGACTCCCGCATTTGCTTCAATTTCCGCTGCTCCTGCAAATGGAAAGGGGGTGCCGGTGGACGAAAGGGATCCAAAAATGCCTGCCAGCTACTACGCGCGGTGGTAGGTGGAGGAGGTGGCCTGCCAACGTGGGGAGCACTCTCCCAGCTTTCTTGGGAACCAGGTTTGGGAGAAGCAAGAAGACTAGCTTTGGACGCACCCTTGGACTTCTTCGCGGGGGAAGCAGACGGGAGAATGCTGGTCCCCTTCCGGGACAAATCAGCGGAGGGAGGAGGAGACATGGGAGGAGAGCTAGGCGGCGAAGGGAAAGCTGGAGGAGAGGAAGGAGCCAACGAAAGAACATCCACTGACGCGGGAGTTGCTGGTACCTGGCTGGCATCTTGCCCTTCTTCTCCTCCTTGCGCAAATCGGCGCACAGCAACTCCCGTACTTTGCAGCGCCTGGAGATACTGGATATGCGCCACGGCGAAGGCATGTCGAGCCGTCACAGCCTGCTTCATAAACCTCTTCCTCGCCTTGCATCGTGCCACAGTCTCCTCATTCTCCACTTTGGAGCTCACACACCCCATGGATGCCGCTGCGGCAAGCGAAGGCACAGCCTCTTCCCCCCTCCCCGCAAAGACGCAACGTCCCTCCCGGATTTCGGCACCAGCAAAACCTCACCACTAGCCGCCTCCGCGCATTCCCTCCCCGACACCACACACCAGCCTACCCGTCCAACACGCAATCAATCCCCCTCCCGCACCTCACAATTCCGCTCCCTTCCTCACACCGCAAACACACAAACAAACCGACACGCAAACAAAACCAAGGGGAAGAAGAAGATCTTGAACCTCAACACCTCCCCAATCACTCCCGCACACAATGCAGCCCCGTACTCTACCTTTCCCTCACCACACACCACACTCCTCCCTAACAATTCCGCACACCGCAAGCTCAAATTTGGAACCCTGCCGGCCTCCGATCCCGCTCCCGCCAATCTTTTTTACGAAATTTTCACACCATCAGGCCCCGGAGTCCGCACATCCAGCTCCTCCCGCTCAGTCCAGAATCTTTCGCACCGCTCCAGCCACACGCATTCCTCAAATTGGAGCCCGCACACACGAAAGAAGCCTCCGCTGCAAGAGCGCAGCAGGCTCGCACGCCGCACGCCGCACAGCGCCCGCGCCCGCGCCCGATCCTCTGCGCCAAGAAGACTCGCGCGAAAAGCGGGACGAGACGTCTCGGCAGCGGGTGGCAGGGGAGCGGCTGCGGCAGCGGCAGGAGCAGCCAATCTTGCTTGCGCGGCGTCGGCTTCGGCAGGGCGGGAGCTTCACCACGGCGCAGGCCAGACAGCTAGCTGTTAGGCGTCGTCGTAGAAGAAGGGCAGGCGGGGCCGGGCCTGGCGTGGCGTGGGCTGGCCTCGAGAGCTGCGGAGTGGAGCTGCCACAGGCCGAGACTAGAGAGAGAGTGGCGAAACAATGATAAAGTAATGCGCTGTGCAGACACAGGCGGCTGCTGTTCCACTTTCCAGTTCAGCACAGCGCAGCGCCGAGGGATCTTGGTTTGTTCTATCCGCTCTTCCGCCATTTATTGGAAACCATGTTTACGTTTAACCCAACCACTGGTCATCCCCACAACCCACTGCTCCGTTCCTCTACGCTCGCAGCCTCTCATTAAATTTTCCCCCACGGTGCGGTCGAGATTCGATCCCTCGACCTGCCTGTCCGACAGCTGCGTCCCAACCAACCGGCTGGTTCTGCAGGGCAGGAAAAAGCTTTCCCCACTCCAGTCGCCATGATGGCGACTTGACCGGCCCAGCCGGGGCGGGACAGGCGGCACCGGCAGGTGTGCGGAGCTGCTTGGCGCATTGGGGCGCGCCCATCATGTGACAACGGTCGTCGGTTATGAGCTTGAAAGTGGGTGTATCGCCGGGGCGCCGGCGAATCCCCGGTCGCCTTAAGCGCCGTTGAAGACTTGGAACGTCTCTCGTACTGGGGCTGCCGGGCCACTAAAGCCCATGGCAGGCTCGTACCGGAGGCGATTTAAGACGTTTCGCCGCTGATGCGCTCGCCATTGGAATTTGGTGTTGAGCACGAGGATTTAGGGTGTAGCGCTCATAATGCTGGGCGGGCCCCCCGCCGGCTAAATGTCGGAGCCTAATTAAGTATGTATATTGTGCCTCATCCCTCATCGCGATCAATGTCCTGCTATTTAGGGCGGCGGCTGTCGCCCGCGCAACGGTCGCCTGCCATTTTGTTTTCCAGCTTTCTCCAATTCTGGACATCCGGAAGTTCTGGTCACACTGGACGCCTACGATTCCCACGTATCTACGTACCACACAGCAAGAGTTCCCAGGGCGTCGTGTTCATGGCCATCGGGACTACGATTTAGAACGTATATTATAAATTGTGTTCCGAACATCAGAATTCCACACTCTTGTTGTGGGAAAAGAAGACTTTATTATAAAAAAGAGATGAAAAAATTCATCTACCCGAGAAAAACCCAACAAAGGGCACCATGCCATGGGATCTAGCTCCCACGATCACGCATTTCAAAATTACCAATCGCCCGAAGAACTTCGTGGTCAGGGATGTAACAAGGCTTACCACCGGTGTCGAAGAAGTTGCATCTCCCGGGCTCGGTGTGTTCTGTTGTGGGTAGGCTTGTAAATATGGTCTAACCCATTCTACTCTTTTACTTCAGAGTTCAGATATTAGAATATGTGTATTATTCTTCCAGTTAATCTAACTTTGACTTCTATAATCTTCCTCCATCATATTATGTTGATTATCCACCACATGGACTACCAATGTTCATGATCTAGCATGGGAAACGACGTTTGAAGCTCATCTCGTATGAGTTCAGGTTTTTGCCTCATGATTTTTGTACATCTTTGCTTTGCATCGTTACTGCTATGGTCATCATTTGCAAGACGGAAGCTCATATTCTTGCCAGTATTGTGTCCCATGCCCTTTCAGTAATATATTCTCGGAGGTGGTGGAGGGTAGTGGAGGTTCGTGCATAGTATCGATGTCCCTTGACCGTTTCAAAATATGTATATTCTCACAAGTGGTGTTAGGTAGTGAAGGTTTATGCAGTGTCCTATGACCTTGCGTACATATATTCTTCTAAGTGGAGGTTTATGCTCCGGCTTGGTGTCCTATGACCTTGGAGAGAAGTGGTGTCAGGTAGTGGTTTGCGTGGTAGGTGATGGAATATCAAGCCGTTTGATAGTGCGCGGCGGCCTTCCTCGTGCGAGGTCTAAAGGGCGAGATTCTCCTTGTTGATAATGATAATGATAATGATGGTAGGTGACGCTGCACAGTAATAAAGATAAGTACGATAAGACGTGTGGTGGTAGGTGATGTGGCAAGTAATAGAGGTTAGTACCGCAAGACTTGTGGTGGTAGGTGATGTGCCAAGTAATAGATGCAAGTGCTGTAAGACACAAGTGTGATGGAATGTGATACATGAGTAATAGAGGTAATTAATTGAAGTTTGTTCTAGAACACGATTGTCGTCTCTCCACAAAGACCACAAAAGAAAAGGGAAAGTTGGTTGGTCCCCGCTATGTTGGGGTGCGCTGATTTCCCTCGTGTGAGACGGAACATGCATGAGATCTTCAATGACTTGAGTTAGTCTCTAATGCTTCAATCAATTTGAAATTTTACACACCATCCTCGCCTTTAAAGCTTTGGTGTAGGAAAAACAAGCTACATACTTACAATTTTGACATTATGTCATGAATGAGATTCCAACCTAAAGCTTTGGTGTAGGAAAAACAAGCTACTTACAATTTTGACATTATGTTATGAATGAGATTCAAATCCATGTCCTACCCTATTTTCAGATATAAAGCTTTTGTAAAGCTTCATTGCTGGGACAACATGTTACAATTTTTGTCCAGTGCTGAATTCATACTATGTCAAGAATAGAATATGAACTCATGCCCCTTGGGACCACTTCTCTAGTGTGTAATGTTGTGAACTGGCATCTTAACCAACTCTACCATCTTGACCTCATTGCCTTGGAACGCAATGCTCATGTTTTAAAATGATCACCTTAATAACAATGTAACTCATCCCAAACTTAATTTGGATTTCTTTTGTACTTGTTCTAGACCACTTAGAATCTATTTTCCATAAAACATGATATGCGATACAAGAGATTTTCTTTTCATAAGGAAATCGATGTTTTGGAGGATATTTTTACATAGATGTCTTGGTAAGTATACAAGCACAAATTTACTATTTTTTAGTTTATCAAAGAACTTTATTTATTCCTCGAAAACGGTTCTCTCACATTTCGGTTGCTACCAAAATAATCAATTTTTTATTTGAAATTTTTATTTAACTTTCAGATAAAAATAACTACTTACTTATTTGAAAAGCTTTACTTGATTTTCACCTTGTAGTATTGAAAGGGATTTTCACCTTGTAGTATTGAAAGGGATTTTCACCTTGTATTATTGAAAGGGATTTTCACCTTGTAGTATTTATGGTAAGAATTACATTTTATAACAACAATGTTTTGAGTGTTTTGGAGTTGATAAATGCTCACAAGATAAACCACACTCACTTATAGATTATTGTGATAATGTTCATACATTGTAAGGAATTTTTATTGTGTTTTATTGCAAGGCTGGATTCGATGTAAAATGAATGACTACCAAGGTAAAATAAGTAAGTGTTATGGTTTATGAATCACCTACTTATATCTATGAGAGATTCCTCGTAAATCGCTCTATGCTGCACATAACATGCATTGTGGGCACATAACATAGAACTTTTCATAGATATATGTGCAAAAAGATTCCACAAGGTCTTTTAGACTATAAATACATTCAAGCAAGTCTTAAGTCTACGCTAACTTGACTCCTTTCTAGCTCTTTTGCAAACATGTTATCACCAAATTTGTGGGCCTCAGGTAAGAAAATCTACTTGTATAACTATGTGAAAGTTATAGGTATAAGTCAGGCATTGTCCACATACAAGAATGTCACTTTTCTTTAAGGTTAACTAAATTAATGTATCATTTGTGTACTTTCAGATTTCAAATACAAACATGTCGCAAAACATAAAAAATGCTCGAGTTTCAATATATTGAGTTTTTCTATTATATTTTATCTAATTGCAGGAGTTATAGTTGCTTTTGGCCGTATAGATGAAAATTTCTTTCCATGGACGGGATTGCCAGGGCAAGGCAAATCTGAAATTTCTCCTGACATCACTTTTCTTTCTTGTGATTGTAGCGGTGATACTTTTCCTAATTACATAGTGGAGACATTGAATATTAAGATACAAGAAACTGTGGTAGAAGCAAGCAAAAGATTTGCAAGCAATCGTCCTTACATTTTTATCTATGATCTTCCCATTTATAACGGTCCCAATCACTTGAATATTTCAGCCAATTGTATAGCTGGAAGAACACCCACTATGATGGAAAAGCATCAATGTCGCTCTTGTCTAAATTTTGTGAGTGAACGACTTCTAAATGTTTGTGTCCCATCAACTACGGGTAATTACCGAGTTGCAGATTGTGATATTCAATACACGTTTTCTGTAAGAGTCTAAATCTAGACATGTGATACTCCTGACTTTAAACTTTTATTGATATAATAATCATCATTAAATATATTAAATATAAATATAGTTTTATACACGAAATAGAGGTGGATTTTACGAATTACAGGAGCAGGACGTGGCTCACGTTTTTGTCACGTTGTACTATGAAATAATTTATTTATAAATAAATAAATAATTTAAATTTCTATTTAAGATCTCCTGTAGAATATATCTTATAGGTATTGATTTCCTCCCCCTACAATGGTGGACGAAAAATAGTGCAACGTAATTAGAGGATCATGATCTCTAACAAATGTTGTTTCGTCAGATGAAATTTTGGATGTACGTGTTATGCGAGACACGAGCACAATCCTGCATCACAATTGAGTTCAAACGAGAAGAGGAAGGAAAGGAAGGAGAACAATGGAACGTCTGCAGTCTGCACGCATGTACAATGTCGTATCCACCTTCAGGCCCACCTTCATCACCAGCTTGTTTTTCGTCTCCTTGCATAGACTATTTCCGATTTCTGTCCGAGAAAGGTCGGCTACAGTACATGCCAATGCATGCTGGAGTTGCTTCTTTGTCAACACCCCCGGCGTCTTGATGACCATGACGAGGAAAGCTGCTTTAACGAGGCACTCGAAATGTTGCCTTTTACTGGATGTGCAAATGGAGCTGGTTCTGGAAGCTCCAATGATGTCACCCATGCCTCCAGACGAGAACAAAGTGGAGTTGTGAAGGAAAATGTGCTTGCGGATCAGTCAGGGCAGCTAAGGCAAACACCACATCTGAATTTGCGGAAGTCGGGGAGCTTCCTCTTACTCCCTCGGGCCCATGGCTGTGCGGAGCCGGCTGACAGGTGTCGGAAGAGCTCCTGCTCACCTGACTTTAAGGAAGCAACTGCTAACAAAGAAGCAAGCTGCGAGGAGCAGCAGCAATGCAAGAAAGCCAGCTCGTCCAAGAGGCTTGCCTGGAGATGGATCTCGCAGCCAGGGTTTACAGCGCCAAGAGCTCTTGTGGCGACTGTTTTTCCGGGACCCTATGCTTTGGTGGGATAACAGGCAAGACAAGAAGAGCGACCGGTCGCCTGATTTCAGGCATAGGGAGTCGCAGGAGGTCCTCTGGCTGAACAGCGTGCATAAGCCGCCGTGGGTGGATGCGCAACTGGCAGCTGTGGATATGGAGATGGGGCGTGGTGCTTCGAATTCCAACTGGAGCGTGCCGGGTGAATCTGACTATGCCTGGCCTGCAGGGTACGAAAGTGGTGTGACGGCTGAAATCGTGAGCCAGCTATGTGATGAGGGCCGTGTCACTGAAGCTGTTGATGCTCTGGGAGTTCTGGTGCAGAGAGAGTTTTGTGTCTCAAAGTCTCTCTTCTATCATGTGTTGAAGCAATGTGAAGTGAAGAAGAATCTTGGTCTTGGTCGCCGTGTGCATGCTTTCACGGTGAAACAGGGGTACGAGTCGGACACGTTTCTGTGCAACCACATTCTGCGGATGTATGCTTCTCATGGGAGGTTGCAAGACGCCATGGATGTGTTCAGCTTGATTGCTGAACCAGATGCATTTATGTGGTCTTCTATAATTTCTGCGCATGTTAAACTGGGGAATGACAAGGAAGCCATAAAACTGTATCATCGGATGCAAGGGTCCAGTGTGAAGCCAGATGGCCATGTATTTGTGGCAGCACTGCAGGCTTGCGCAAGGGGGTCAGACTTGAAAACTGGTCAGCAGGTGCATGCAGATGTGTTGGCCAGTGGGGTTGAGCCTCATCTAATTGTTTGTAATGGTCTGGTGGACATGTATGCAAAGTGTGGGAGATTGGAGGATGGAAAGCGTGTGTTTGATGGACTTCGTCAAAAAGATGTGGTGACGTGGAATACCATGATAGCAGGGTATTCCCAGCAGGGGATGGGGCAGGAGGCACTTCGTCTCTACAGTGATATGCAAGATGATGGCGTCATCTCCCCCAATTCTGTGACATTCGTGTGCCTCCTTCAGGCATGCGCAAGTGTGGGCACCCTAGCTTTGGACAAGGGGAAGCAGCTGCATGTGGAGATTGGAGAGCAAGGACACCAAGTTGATGTGTATGTGGCTAACAGTTTGGTAAACATGTATGCGAAGTGTGGCAGCCTGGAGGATGCCCAGAGAGTGTTCGACGGACTTGGTCAAAAAGATGTGGTGGCGTGGACAGCTCTAATTGCAGGGTATTCCCAGCAGGGCATGCCCCAGGAAGCCCTTCGTCTGTACAGTGTTATGCAAGTAGAAGGCATGGCTGTTCCTGATCCCGTGACATTTGTGTGCCTCTTGCAGGCATGTGCAAGTGTGGGGACCCTGGCGTTGGAGGAGGGGAAGCAGCTTCATGCACAAATCAGAGAACGAGGACATCAAGCTCATGTGTTCGTAGCCAACAGTTTGGTAAACATGTATGCAAAGTGTGGCAGCTTGGAAGATGCTCACAGTGTGTTTGATGGACTTCATCAAAAAGATGTCGTGACATGGACTGTGCTAATAGCGGGGTATTCCCAGCAGGGCATGGGCCAGGAAGCCCTTCGTGTCTACAGTGCTATGCTAGAAGAAGGCATAGCTGTACCCAATTCGGTGACGTTTGGGTGCCTTCTACAGGCATGTGCAAGTGTAGGCACGCCAGCACTGGCGATGGGGATTCGGCTTCATGAGCAAATTAGAGAACGAGGAGATCAGGCTGATAGTTTTGTAGCCAGCAGTTTGGTGAATATGTATGCAAAATGTGGCAGCTTGGAAGACGCTCAAATAGTGTTCGCCCAATTGTGTGAGAAAGATGTGGTGACCTGGAATGCCATGATAGCAGCATGTACACAGCAGGGAATGGGTCAGGAAGCCCTTCAACTCCATCGTGCCATGCAAGAAGAAGGCATTGTTGTACCCAATTCTGCGACATTCGTGTACCTCCTTCAGGCATGTGCAAGTGTGGGCACCGGAGCATTGGAAAAGGGTAAGCAGCTTCATGTTCAAGTTAGAGAACAAGGGCTCCAACCTGATGGTTTTATAGGCAACAGTTTGGTGAACATGTACGCAAAGTGTGGAAGCTTAGAAGATGCTCAGAGATTGTTTGATGGACTTGAGCACAAAGATGTTGTAACCTGGACTTCTCTAATTGGAGGATATTCCCAGCATGGCATGTTCCATGAAGCCCTTCGTCTGTACGATGCAATGCAAGACGAAGGCACAGCTCTACCCAATGCTGTGACGTTTGTGTGCCTGCTGCAGGCATGCGCAAGTGTGGGCACCATGGCATTGGAGAAGGGGAAGCAGCTTCATAGACAGCTCAACGACCAAGCACATCAAGCTGATGGGTTTGTGGCCAGCAGTTTGGTAAACATGTATGTAAAGTGTGGCAGCCTAGAGGATGCTCAAAGAGTATTTGATGGACTTGGCCACAAGGATGTGGTTACGTGGAATGCTTTAATTGCAGGATATTCCCAGGAGGGCATGGGACAAGAAGCAATTCGTCTCTACAGTGATATGCAAGAAGTTGGCCTTGCTGTACCCAATTCAGTGACATTTGTATGCCTTTTACAGGCATGTGCAGTTGTGGGGACCTCAGCTTTGGAGAAGGGCGTGCAGCTCCATGTGCAAATTGAAGAACAAGGAATTCAAGCAGATGTGTTTGTGGCCAATAGTTTGGTAAACATGTATGCAAAGTGCGGCAGCCTAGAGGATGCTCAGAAAGTATTTGACGAACTTGGTCAGAAAGATGTGGTGACGTGGAATGCCATGATAGCAGGTTATTCCCAGCAGGGCATGGGCCAGGAAGCCCTTCGTCTTTACAGTGCTATGCAAGGAGAAGCCATCATTGTACCCAATTCCGTGACATTTTCGTGCCTCCTTCAGGCATGTGCAAGTGTGGGAAGGTCGGCTTTGGACAAGGGCAAGCAGCTTCATATACAAGTTAAAGAACAACGACTTCAAGCAGATTTGTTTGTAGCCAACAATTTGATAAACATGTATGCCAAGTGTGGAAGTCTAGAGGACGCTCAGACAGTGTTTGATGAACTTGGTCAGAAAGATGTGGTAACGTGGAATGCCATGATAGCAGCATATTCCCAGCAGGGTATGGGCCTGAAAGCCCTTTGCCTTTACAGTGCTATGCAGGAGGAAGGCATCTCTGTACCGGACTCTGTGACATTTGCTTGCCTCCTGCAGGCGTGTGCAAGTGTGGGCAGCTCAGCATTGGAGAGTGGGAAGCAGTTTCATGCACAAATTAGAGAAGGAGGACATCAGGCTGATGTGTTTGTTGCGAGCAGTTTGGTGAACATGTATGCAAAGTGTGGTAGCCTAGGGGATGCAAGGAGAGTGTTTGATGGGCTTGGTGAGAAGGATCTAGTGGTGTGGAACGTCATGATTGCTGGGTATTCGCAACAGGGTATGTGCCAGGAAGCCCTTAGTCTTTACAGTGCTATGCAAGAAGGTCCCAGGACTGTAGCCGATACCGTAACGTTTGGGTGCCTCCTGCAGGCATGTGCAAGTATGGGCACCCTTGGTTTGGACAAGGGGAAGCAGCTACACTCGCAAATTAAGGAAAGAGGAAATGAAGCTGATGTGTTTGTAGCAAGCAGTCTGGTGAGCATGTATGCAAAGTGTGGCAGCTTGAATGACGCTGAGAGAGTTTTTGACATCCTTGTTGAAAAAAATGTGGTGATTTGGACTGCCATGATACAAGGTTATTCCCAGCAGGGGATGGGCCAGGAAGCCCTTCGTCTCTACAGTGCTATGCATGAAGAAGGGCTTGCTGTACCCGATGCCGTGACCTTTGGGTGCCTCCTACAGGCATGCGCGAATGTGGCGGCTCTGCGTCTTGGAAGGCAGCTACATGCACAGATTGAAGAACAAGGGCTTCAAGCAGATCTGTTTGTAGCTAGCAGTTTGATTAACATGTATGGGAAGTGCGGGAGCATGGCGGATGCGCAGAAGGTCTTTGATTCGCTGCCCGAAAGAAGCGTTATCGCGTGGAGTGCACTGATTGCAGGCTACACCTGTCAAGGAGACAATGAAGTGGTCTTTGACTTGGTTCAAAGAATGATCGAAGTTGGGATACAGCCAGACTGCATCACATTCCTTAGTGTACTTAAAGCATGCAGTCATGTCGGTGTTGTAGACAAAGGGAAGAATTATTTTGAGCTTATGAGTAGACAATACGGGATCACTCCAATGGTGGAGCACTACACATGTATGGTGGACCTGCTGGGCCGTGCAGGCCAACTGGATGAGGCACTAGCTTGGGTAGAGAGGATGCATGTACCACCTAATGCCGACGTTTGGCACACTCTGTTGGGTGCTTGTCGAAAGTGGAACAACGTAGAAGTGGGATGCCGTGCTTTCAATGAAGCAGTGAAACTCGACAAGAGAGATGCGGCAGCATATGTGTTGATGTGGAACATATACACCGGAGCTCGGATGTGGGAGCAGGCACATGAGATGCAGACAAGGAGAAAAAGAATCAGGGCTTGGAAGCAGCCAGGTCAAAGCTGGTGGACAGACATGGACGGACTGGTGCACAGTTTCGTGGCTGGGGATAAGGAGCATCATAGTGATCATAGAGCAATGCTGAATCAGGTCACGGCCGAAGCATTTCTTGTCCAAAACGAACGATTTGAATTCCATAAAGATTTTGGGTGAAAAACCGTGCCACGGTTAGAATAGGCTCACCAAAAGTTGCTCACAGGCTTCCGACTCTATCAGATGTTGACACGCTCGTTGTCTTCGTTAACCTGAAATTAGCTATCGAAGCGGGTCCTACTCAACCTCCTCGCCCCTTGTCTAACCTGCCTGAAAAAATAATTGGGTGATCTGGTTATCATAATATGTACCTAGGTCTAGTGGAGAATTTAAGTCTCGGATCATCCTATGTCTTTTGTTTGTGTAAACTCGTATGTTTTTAACCCCAGAAGGGCGAGGCCCTTTTTCGGGCGTCTCGAGTAACGGCATTGATGACACGAGGTAAAAAGGTGATGGATTAAAAGAGATAAAAAGTTAAGTTAGTAGCTGCCCTGTGAAGAAGATGCATGTGTTGGATGCTTCATGCAATCTCCCGCTAGAGGAATTGCTATAGCCATAAATGAAGAGCTGCCTAGAGAGGACTCTTAGTGATCAGTGGTCTGTAAGAATCCCTAGATTTAACAGCTGCCTAATCGAGGTCAGGCTGCAAGATATTTAAGGGCTAGAGCAAGGGTTTTGAGGAAAAAAAGTTAGACACTCGCTCCTTGAGAGAGCAGGCAAGTATGCGCTGTAAGCCTTGTGTTGAGAGAGCTGTGGAATTGCTATAACCACAAATGAAGAGCTGCCTAGAAAGGACTCTTAGTGATCAGTTCTGTAAGAATCCCTAGATTTAACAACTCCCTTGTTGAGGTCAAGCTACAAGATATATAAGGGCTAGAGCAAGGGTTTTGAGGAAAAAAAGTTAGACACTCACTCCTTGACAGAGTAAGCAAGTGTGCGCTGCAAGCCTTGTATTGAGAGAGCTGTGAAGAGCTAGCTAGTGAGCTTGTCGTGGAATCAAGAGCAGTAGCCAGTTGGGCGTAGATTCCCAGATTCCATTGTTGTATTTTTGCAATAAAGAGCAGCACCTCGAGGAGGTGGTTTGCAAGTCGTTACTGGACAACGGGCTACTTGGAGCCTAGTGCTATGTCGTGAGGTTGAGAGCGTTGAGAACCGTGCAAGTCTCTTGTGGAGTGAATTGGAGAGATTCTAAAGCGCTGGGAAGCCAGCACTTGTCGCCTCTTTACTGGCTGCGCAGTAAGGGGTGTTATTTCTCGAGTGATTTAGTCGTATTTAAGTATAATTAATGGAATTAAAATTTGATGCATTTGTTCTCAGCTGCATGATTACCAGCATTGTCAGTTCCATCCTCCAGCAATTTCAGGATTGCGTGGGGCTTCCATGGCCACCACGGTGACACAGGTGGGGCTTCCATGGCCACCACGGTGACACAGGTGGGGCTTCCATGGCCACCACGGTGACACAGGTGGGGCTTCCATGGCCACCACGGTGACACAGGTAAGCACCTTCCCCTTGTTACGAAAAAATACGATTGTGTACCTCTTTGAGAAAACTTGACCAGTGCTACATGATACCATCGGCAACAAGTTCAGCCCTTCTGTGAACTACAGCATGTTGTTCGGTTTTTTCAAACACAAAAATGGGCCCTTCAAACTACCTAGAGGTGTTATAGCTATCTACCTCTCCGGTATAAGAATCTTTGTGGAGTCTTTTCTTCTTCCCCCTTGTTAGGAATGAAATGGTATTTGACTATTCTGTCGCAAAAATGAGCAGTGCTCACCACCTTTTCAAATTTCCAAGATTAAGAAGAATCTTTGTGGAATCTTTCCTTCTTGCCCCTCGTTAGGCATGAAATGGTATCCAACTTTATTGCCGCAGAGATGAGCATAGTTCTTGAAATGCTTGCCACCTTTGCTCAAATTTTCGAGCTCTTCAATCGGTGCCGAAAAAATGAAAGACCCTAGAACTCGCCCAAAACCACTCATTCTCAGGAGTCGCTTTGTTTTTTAGGGGTTATGTAGATCTGTTTTCTGTTTGTGTGATATGTACCAAAGTCCTTTAGGGCCTTGATATATGTCTCTAACGTTCTTCGAGGTTATTGAAGACTTTATATAGATATTTCTAAGTATACATCGAAGTCCCACATTGAATTTCTGATCTTCGAGGCTGTTGAACCAGTGTACGATAAAAAATATGATACCATAGTTATTTTTCAATAAAATCCTCTTCTATTGAGTCTAATAAAGATGATCTATTATTAATAATTAAAATTAAGTATATTATTCATAATAATTTATTAAATCCAGCAGCTTTTGTAGTCCATAGGCTAGGATAATTTCCTTTCAAGCAAAACATCTGGGTTCAATTCCTACCAATTTCCTATCCAAAATTGCAATCTCTATATATTGTCATGTATGATTCCTTTGTAATTTGTGCAATCAATGTCACAACAAAATTTAGTCTTAGTGGACTTACTAGACATAAAATTCATCTTCTTCTTTTATTCCATAGTTACCGTATTTATATATTATCATGTATAATCTCTTTTGTAAAATTTTGTTATTCATAACAAAATTATGTCTTAGTGAATTCAGTGGATGTAAACTTTGCCTTCTTTTTCTAAACCAGAATTATCTTTTTTATGTATTATAATTTACAATACATATTTTTATCAAAATTCATACACAATACATATATCTAAGGTATATTGTATGACAATTCTCTTGGGATTAGGCATTATGTGAAAATTGGATCCGCCTTTGTCCCTCTGCATCCTTTATTCCATCACCTCTTGTGTGCTTTTGCTTTGCATCAAATTTAACTTTCGAGGAACGTTCATGTGTTTCAAGGGAAATCAGATCCCCCTTCAATGGTCAAGTCTGTAGCTTAACTTAGGTGGCTCCCTTTTGCTAGACATTATAGAATCCTTTTTCCTTCTCTCGTTTAAGATTTGCAGGCTCTCCTCGGCCCAATCTCCTTCATTACATATAGATCATCTCATCTCTTTCTATTCATTAAATAAAGAGTCAATTCAATAACTATAACATAGTTTTAGAAAGTGGTAATAGAAAAAATTTCAAGTAGTAATAAAACTAAAATAGCTCTTCTCTAAGGATTGAAATATACACCTACTTACCAAAAAATATATAAATAAAATAAACTAAAAATATCAGCTTTCTAATATACCTACATAGATATATATTTGAAAAATTTTATTTGGTGTAACAAGAAATTTATTAAAGTGCATAAAGTAAAATTGATTAGGTATAAGAAAAATTATCGATATTTAATGATCTTAATTTTACCTGGACACATAATTTTATGAATAGCTGTAGGTTTTAAGGTCGTTACTTTAAGGAGCTATCTTTCACCCTTTAGTTATAAAATCACAAGTAATATACCTAGTAACATTTTTGTTTCCAATGATTGTACACCATGAAGACCAAACATGATCTACATTAAATATGCTTTTTCTTCTGATGTATATATACAAAGCTGAATATTTAACAGATAAGTTCTTGACACAATGCATATATTTTGCTTATCAATTTTCATCTTGTTATCAATTTACTAAGGATAGCATGTAGAATTCTTTTGGTTTGATGTATTAAAAAAATAAAATGTAATCAAAACTTTGAGTGGATTGGAGTATATGACTTCTAGATTCAAATGCTTACCATGAGTAATTGTTATTTAGCAGATCATTATAGTTTCATCCTAGCACTTGTGAAATTTTTAAAGGATAACCATCTAAGAGTTTGCTTACTTGAGCTATGGAAGTAGGTATATTCAAAATATTTTATGTATATAGGATTTCAGTGGAAATATAAGTTATTTTTCTATTTATTATTACAAGATAATATGATGGGTTAAATCTGGATGTTTATAATTGAACCTTAAATGTATCTATGATGGCTTCCAAGAAAAAAGAAGATAAAATTATAAGTGGAGATGAAAAAAATCAAAAGGATAAAAGTGATGAAGAAAATAAAAATAACAAAATAAAACCATCTGATAACGAACTATTATCTCAAAGTGGTGAGACTGAAACTAACGGGGTAGTTGAAGAACTAGTGGTAGAGGAACCTCCTGTCCCCTTCAAACTAAACATTGCAGAAATGCTAGCACTTGATAATTTGGGGTATGATCCGGACATATATCTAGATGGGCTTTTGAAGAGTACTTATGATGAAATGATAGAAACGGGGAGAACAAAGTTGCTAGTCTTCATGGCTGCAAACGAATCCAAATGGCCAGCAACTGGATGTTGTAAAATGTTTCTATTAGGTATGGGGGAAGAAATAGATGCAGCAAGTCTAACAAGAGAAGCGGCATATAACAGATTATTAGAATACAAAGAGAGTCTAGGCGGTCCTCCAATCCAATATTGGCAAATGAGAAAACTATATTTACTTTATAGAATTCCTTGTCATCATTGGATCGAATTTACGGAGTCTCAAGCTGACGATTTACTAGACAAGGCACGGGCCAAAATCGCACCTGGCGGTCTACTTCCTTACCCGCCTCGATCCAAACAAAAGAAACCAGTCAGAAAATGGACGTTTTGGGGAAATAAAAGTATTAGACCAAATATTTATGACCAAGGGTTAAAATTTCACGCGTCAACGAAATCGTTTAGACCAATCGTCAAGCCGACCGATAAAATCATTTGAGAAACTGAGGAGAACATCCGCTCAAGGCATCGGGGATGCCATTAATTTTTGGCAGGCGCCTAATTTCCAGCTACGGGACTGTACAGAAGGTACTGAGCTAATGCAACCACATCACCCACATTCGACAGTGGCTCGCATTTGCATCGCTCGCTCACTCTTTTTGGTAGTCCAAAGAGGTTTGAGACTCAAGAGCTTGTCATCCAACCGCGAGAAGCAGCAGCCAGCTAGATTGGCGCAGCAAGGTACAAGCGAATCTGGAGCAATGGGTGTTGAATGCTACAAAATTCCCAGATGCTGTGCAACAGGTCAGACCTTGTCACTCCATCGCACCGTCACATTCTATTTGATCCGCGGCCCGCACAAATCAAGATGTCAGGACACCAGCTGTTGGGCACTAGCCTTAAGTTTGGCAAAGTGTGTGACCCTGTTCCACGTTAATCCAGCACTCCAGGAGGACTCCGCATGCTCAGCTCCCGTCTCAAAGCAATGAGGTCTTCCAACCCTGGGTGGGCCTGTAACACTTCCTGGGAAATGGATACACAGATGGCATCAGACTCAAGGAGCTCAAATGGAAACCCACGATAACAACAACTGCAACCAACTGAACTCAGCAAGTACCTCAGCTGCAGTGCGAGCATGTAGCAGAATCTCTCCGTCTGTTTCAATGCGAGCAACGCTGAACTCCGGGAGGTTTCCAGATTGACGCTTGCCCAGAACGTCGCCTGGTCCACGGGATTCCAGGTCCACTTCTGCCAGGTAGAAGCCATCTCTGGATTTCTCTAGCAGTCTGAGACGACTCAGGCAGCTGGGAGTGGAGCCAAAGAGTATGCACATCGACTCCCTAGTCCCTCTACCCACTCGGCCCCTCAGTTGATGCAGCTGCGCCACACCGTACCTTTCTGCGTGCTCTATCACCATGACAGACGCTTCTGGTATGTCAATCCCTACCTCTATCACCGTCGTGGAAACCAGGAGTTGGGTCTCCCCAGTTTTGAAGAGTCTCATTGCTTCTTCTTTTTCTTGGGGTTTCATCCGGCCATGCACAAGCCCACATTTGAAAGATTCGAACTCCCTCTCTAGGTTCTTGAATTCCGGAACAGCGGCTCGAATGTCCGGAAGCTCCTCAGATAATTCGATTACTGGGAACACAAAAAACGCTCTTCCTCCCCTCTGCAGTTCCTTGTGCACCATCTGATTTTACAGCAGATTAGGTTTGGATCAAAAGAAGCTCTCTTGAATGTTACTCTAGCAGAAGAACTGCAATGCCCCTTAGCCCAACTCTACCTCGTAAGCTTCTTGACGACCCTTTTTATCGCCAAGGAAAACATGCGTCGAAATATCAGGACGCCCAGGTGGCAACTCTGTTATCTGCAGACGTCATCATGGCCTTATTCTTTGCTTCTACAGCTCAAGATAATGGCTTCGGAAATCACAACCAAATCTACAGCCAAAAATTTGTATGTGAAGTTGAACCGGTTTTTAATCACACAAGGGTCTGACCTGACTGAGTGCCATGTCTCCATGCATTGTCAAAGCTAAAGTTCTTGGTATGGGTGTTGCCGTCACGGCAAGTACATGTGGAGCACTGAGTGAGGGCATTCTCATCCGTCTGCCAGTGCTGTCATCACCACCACTCTGCGTTGAACCGGCAAGTGCTGATCCCTGCAACTCCAAAATCAACAATACTGTCCTAAACACGAGGAATATCACTAGCCGCATGCGATGCAGGGGAGAACATCAGCCGTTGATCATGGGGAGAACATACCTTGCTGTGCAGGCGTCCTCGCTGATCAACCCCAAAACGATGCTGTTCGTCAATGACAGCAAGTCCTAGTGATGCGAATTTGACGCTTTCTGATATAAGACTGTGGGTTCCAATAATTAAATTAATCTCCCCACTCTCCAGGCCCTGCACTTGAAGGAACGACTATAAGGACTTGCTAACAAGAGGCGCAACTGCCCAGGATGGCTGATCTCTTGTGCTGAAATGAAATAAGAGAGCTCAAAGCATCACATACAGATCGAATAGCACGAGCTTTGCTTTGGGGAGTGGATCCAGTGAGCAAGGCCACACGAGGCCTCTCCGACTCTTCAAGCCCATTCAGCCACGAAAGCACCCCTTTATGATGCTGACTAGCTAAGAATTCAGTTGGTGCCATCAGAGCCCCCTACATCCAACAATGGACAGTGGCTAAGAATGTATTGAGGAAAAGTGCCGTAAACTGTGGAAGCATTCTACACAACTACGACAAACTGCACATAAAGCAGACGCCAGATACCTGGTAACCTGCATCGATAACTTCGAGTAGGGCTAAAAATGCTATAATTGTCTTTCCACATCCGACATCCCCCTAAGTCAGACCACGCTATCGTTAGCAAACTGAATTTGAAAGTCAGTGAGCAGAAGTTCCATGCCATGGAAGCGGCACTCACTTGCAATAGACGGCTCATTGGTACAGGATTTTGCAAGTCCCACATTATCTCGGACGCAGCTTTTTGCTGAGATGGAGTGAGAGAGTACGGTAGAGATTTAACAAGCTTCAAGGTCAATGGAGACCAATTTTCTTGGTCCAGGCTACCCACACTAGCATTTCTCCTTGCAAGGCCTGAAGCCGCAAGACAGTCATTTGCAATTTGCTGACGGCGCAACAGCATGCCCAGCTGTAAAACGTCCGAGGTTTTAGCTGAGAGTAATGATGCGCAAATTGAGTGAACCATTCAAGAGCTAATCATGCAGCGAACAATGCCTCAACAAACCTGAAGATAGAAGAACTCATCAAAAACAAGACGCTGACGAGCCTGTTCAGCCTCCTTTACACTTGCCGGATTATGTATGTCAAGGTAGGCCTGCATTTTAAGCTCATAAGTCAGTTCACACTTATCTCTCAAGCGCCCAAGAAATGCTCGTGTAACAGAAGGCAATATACGTGAAATACCTGGCGGAGATCAAGCAATTTGAATCTCCTTCGCAGTTCCTTTGGGACAGGATCAAATTCTAGAGGCAAGTCTTTTAATACCCTGGTAGCAAACAGAATATCTAAACATTTCAGTGAAGACCTTAAGGAGCACCACACCATTCAATCCACAATATGGATTATGCTTGACATACTTCTGTATACATAGCTCGATTGTTTTAGGCCTCAAAACTCCCTTGGCAGGATACACTGGGTACGGGTTTCCAATGACTTCGGGTCCAGAGACTCCAGGGGTACCAGAAATAGGCTTCGAAATGGAAGGGCCGTCACCCGGTTCGAAGATGAATTCTTTAATTTCGAAGTGATTTTGTTGGGCCATGGCTTTCACCTGAGTCACAGCAGGCACGAAAAAATAAGCATAGAATATGGACAATCACCTAACACATTACAGAAAGCTCATGGGTTATCCAGCTTCTTACCTTTCCACTTACTGTAACTGACTGATACTTGGTATACCTTAATCTCACCATCTCAAGGAAGTACTCACTTGTGTACCTAGATCCTTTAAAGAATTTCTTCAAATGAAGGTATACGATTGTAGGTTCATAGTCGTCTGTGCCTTGCCAATCATCTAGACCAACAGAGTCTTTTAAACGCTGATACACACTCTTCACCACAACCTCGACCACTCCAAGACTCTGCCCCAGTGATGTGCCCCTGCAAAGACAATAATGGTCAGTCTCCATGTAGCAACATGCTGGACAAAATAAAAGGTGGTGAGCTGCAAAGGTGCTGATTTGTCTGGCGGATCTCACTTCAATTCTGCGGAAGGCAAGCAGATCAAAACAGGATCGCGCTGTACGCTAAGGAGGATAAGAGTTCCACCTAGAAGACACAATCGTTCCCGAAAATGACAGGTGTTGACCATCCCCGATGACCCCTTCTGCCGGCTGAAAATTAACATAGGTGCGTGGAAGATGATGCAGAAGCGTGCGCACCTGCCACAACAGCATATCTTTTTCAGTAACCGGACCACTATGATATCTCTGTCTGTCTGGTTTAAGAGAAAGGGAACAGGAAAGTTGCAAACTATCATACCGTGTAAATTCCATTCGATTCCAGGCATGACTGCAGATTATTTGGCAAGGCCTCAACTTTGGAGATTGGAGTGGTCAATACCCCTTCATCCCAGGTGGATGTTGTGCCTGCTTTTAGTTTCCCACCTGCTTTCTTCTCATGCCTTATGACAAGATCAACAGCACGTACTCTGGTGCACGAACCAGCAGTACTTGTCCTTTGCTTTGGGCTGACCTCACTCTGCTTTTGCAACTCATCCGGCACTTTCTCGTCACCTAGATTTGCTAGATCATACAGATCCACTGGGTCACTACTGCCGAAAACAACCGCTGGATGAGCTGATATTTTTGGACTAGAAGAACTGCATTTCTGGATCCCAGTGTCTTCACCAGAACCTCTGCTGCTCCATATATTCCCTTGCTCGTCAGCCTGTCCACTAGAAACTTGGAGATCTTGATTGGCCTCTTGACATGCCACCATATCCTGAACTCCACGGAAACCCAAGATTTGCACAACCTGGAGAAAGATGTATAAAGAGGAAACAACACACCAGAAGTCTCAGCATGGGTCCACTCCAGCACTCCTCACCTTTATCCCCATGCAGACAGGAGACTCATTTGGAGGCAAAAAGAACCACAAGAGCAACAAACACACCCCATCTAGTAGACTGGACCTGCCAAGTGGGCTCAGATGCTCGTAGGACTTGGAAGACACTGCATGCGCCTGGAGTATTTTTCTAACTTCCAGCCCCAAGCTTGAGTCATTTGCCAAAACAAGGGCCGACAGCTGAGAGTACAAAAACTCGCCAAACCTGCAAGGGACATGCATTTTCAGATGCTGACAAGATGCCGACAAAGCACTTTGAAGCACTCTCAAGTTGGTCATTAGTAAAATGGCAACACGGCAACCTTGAATTCTTCCCCATGGCATTAGGGAAACCCTTGGATGCTTCAAACATGATGGCCCGCATAAACTTCTCGTCAGCAAGCCTCTTATCACACAAAAAGAGAAGAATGTGAGCTTACAAAAATCAAAGCATCGCAAAAGTGAGATACATGATTGCTCGGATATCGGTAATCCTGACCCAAACCACGCTCGTGATGCAGGTGCAGAGAAACTGCTCACCACAGGACTTGGTCGAGGGACGTCATTTCTGGTAGCATTGTCGCCAATAACAGCTGGACTGCCGGATGTGAAGGTCTGACTGGCGAGATTGGTAGCACTCACATTCCTCGACGCTGGCATCCCATAAAAAACACAATCGACAAGCTGGTCACGAAGTGGCGTCCGAAGAACGTAACCATCGGCTCTCCCACTGCGCAGAAAAAAATATAATACCTTGCAATCTGCTGGATGTTGAGTGAACTGAACAAGGTCTCAAAACACAACCTCTCATTCGCACCCGCGAAATCAAGTATCGACTCCAGCCCCGTTTCACGACATTCAGTCTGAATCCCAGGGCCTGCGTCGAGACCATGAGCCTCTCAGAGAGGCTCGGCATTCTTTCCAGTAAGTGCGACTGACAGAGCATCTCCGGTGCTTCCAGCTTGCTCAAACCTCTCACGCTGGTTGCCACCAGTCTCATCATCCTAACCACATCGCAGCAGAATTCTTGCCACGCTCCGACCAGCTGCGAGCTAGGTCTTGCACTTCACCTGCTCTGCTATAACAAACCCACATTTTGCCATGGTTCTCAGAACTGAAGCGGGCCTGTAGTACATATAAGGAGCTCGGAATCGGCAAAATGCTCTGAAGGAGACCTTGTCCGATACACTGGAGTGACTTCTTTGGCACAGCCTCGACTCGGTAGCATCGACTTCAGGCCATGTCGCATCCACAAAGGAATGTATCACACACGTCTCTTCATCGTCGTGGAGCGTAATGACTGGCGTGGACACGGAGTTGCACATATGCGCATTATATTAAACTCTTTATAAGTTACACCTAAGTAAATCTTAATCACCTAATGGGCATCGCGCTCTGAACCTTGTCCGAGCACTTCGGAAGCTTTGAGTGAGCCTGAACATCCAGCCTAGTGATCACATCTTTCCTCAGAAAACTAGAAAACTGCGTGTGTCCAGCTTAGAGTCTCTCATCCCACAAAAGACTTATGACGGAACTGAACTTGCGCCCATACATACTCAATGCACTTACTTTTATGATACAAAGGTAGGTGCCTCCTCTTTTGGTAGGACAAAAGGGTGGTAAGACGTTGGAAGGGAGGAGGGATGGTAAGATATTGGTAGGAGGGAGGGAAGGTAAGATATTGGTAGGGAAGGGGGATGGTGAGATATTGATAAGAAATAAGGATTGTAAGATATTGGTATGAAAGAGGGATGGTATGAGATTGGTCCAGAAAAGGGATGTTAAGACATATCTAAATATAGAAAGGGGAATTGCATCTTCCACACACTAAAATTTGCTACTTCCGTCATCCATTTTTTGAGCAAGAGCTTTGGATTCTACCTCCATAGCTTGTTGCACTCTTGATGTTGCTTCATGGATGGAAGACATGACAATGTCTCTAGCATAGTCAATTCGAGACTTAATTCGCAAATGGATTCATGAAGTTTACTTGTAACTTCATTCAACTTGGATAGCATCGCCCCCAGGACTACCACATGGCTCCATGAGGCTGCTACTAATGTAGCACTGGACTCCAAGACCATAATATACTCCGCATAATCGCATTTACATGTATATCACAAAGGTAATCAATCTTAAATGTGTGTCAAAATCAAAGCTGAAGGTCAGGAACCTTGATGTTGCGATGAGTGTTGAACTATACTCAGTCTAGAATCTTATCACTTCACGCCTTCACCGAGAATTCAGGCCATATCACAAACCACAATCTACTAAGCCCCCTAGTAGCCGACCCTCTCGTAATAACTCCCAACCCACCTCTTCAAGATGCTGCGCTTTACTTCAAGGTTCACGGAGAATAGAAGTGCAAAATCTAGCCATCCACCCCTTGTATGGCCACCACATCATAAACACATTGCTCCATACTCATCCAAATTAGGTGATGCTTTCATATCTGCAAACTGATCCACCCCAACTGCGTAGCTGATAACTTAGAATTCCATGGAACTGCATATCTCTAAAACTTCCCTTTTAGAAAATTAGAATTATCTCTAACAATTGCGCGCATCTATTTATGACATGCCCTACATTTCTTCATATTATATGATTTTTTATTTTTATAAATAATATATTCTCTTTAAATTATATAATAATAATATTTACTCAGTATAAAATTTTTTGATTATTCATATATATATATATATATTCTATCTATATGTGAATATACTATTAATATAAAAACTTGGGGTATAGAATGATATATTTATTATAGCTTGCTTGTTGTTTCTCTTTGTTTGCATGGCTCAGGATAATCTAATGACCTCGACCTGCAACTTAGTGCACCAACGAGCTGATATGCCAGTTTTTGAAATTATTATGCTTTATTTTCTTGTTGTTATGGTCAATTGAAGTAAAATTTTGAATATTATTGTCAATATACTAAGGAGTGTTGCAAATATTCATCCAGGCAATTCAAGCAATTCATTTAAACAAGTTAGAGGCTTGAGCTGTTCATGCATTGATTGCACTTATTTTGTGCAAAATTTCTTGGTAGGTATTACATAAGCGCATAGAACTCCGTAGTGAAGTGCCTCAAAGGCAAATTAGTAGAGCCCGACGTAAGATTTAAGACAAGATACTCCTTCAAAACCCTAAACTCTCCCCAAAATAATTTTGTGTCGTACACTTAAGGATATGAATACTAATATATATGATAAGAACTCCTAAAAATAATTTTCTCTGGTACACATAAGGATATGGATACTAATATAGATGATAAGACCTCGTCAAATTCTAGTAGCCCCTCGATCACATTTCACAGAAAGAAAGACCTCCTAAAATTCTAATAAGATCCTTGATTACATTTCACAGAAAGAAAGACTTCCTCAAATCACTATCCTAGTCTAGATGTTAATATTATCTCCATAAGTAACACTTGATCAAGTTTTTTAGTTACATCTTAAAGTTGTACGTCTATTAAATCACACTTTCCAAGAGTATAAATGTTCCACTATCTTTTATTCCCTATTATTGAGAAAGAAGTAAGCTGATAGATTTAAAACTAGCAAATTCCAAATATATTTGAATATTTTTACTTTAATTAAATTATATATTTAAATTACAGGTCACTAATTCTCCATTTATAAGAAATAAACCAATTCTTATAAGGCACCTCGCATAAACTTACTTTAAGCTACATGTACTCAAGGCACGAAGATTTCTAAGAGTCATAAACTGAGATACAGGGCGCTGAGGAAATTTTAAGGCTTTGGTTAAAACACTAGGTGTAGGATAATATGGATAACCTAGAGCTTTAATAGTTATTCTATCTTCTTCTAAAGGTGTTTCAGTGGGTATTATTGGTGCAGGTACTTTCTTTACCGGATAAATGTACCCATGAATGGCGATTCTTTCTAGGGTTCTATATCTCACCATTTTATTGACATAAGCTTGAACTATTTCACTAACATACTTAACATGAGCCTTTGTGGCATCTTTTATGCTTTGTGGTTTTATGCCATCAACGACCATCTCAGCTCTCTCTTCCCTTGAATTATGCTCAAAAGCTCTAACATCCCAAAATGCAAAGTATTGACTTCCTTTCTTTTTCCTCTTAGGACGAAATTGTCTTTCAACTCGATCTGCAATAGAGGGTCTACTCCATAGATAACCTTTAGTACCAGTTACTGGAATTGTGAAATTTCCCTCACCCAAAAATAGTAATCCACCAACATCATATGTCCACCTCTTAAAGTCATCCTCATCTACTGAAAATCTTACCATTTTTCTTCTAGTGTTATGTTTTAGTTATAATACAAGAACTTAGTTCACACAAAAAAGCCTTACCATTTTTCTTCTAGTGTTATGTTTTAGTTATAATACAAGAACTTAGTTCACACAAAAAAGCCTTATTTTTGTTTGTTGTAGAAGATCAGGTACTATAATTTATATATACTTACTCAAGATTACGTTCTAGGTCTCCATACAAAATCTCACTGTTGGATCAACTATGGAATCATAACACGTTGGTTAATAAAGCACTGTACAATCAAGATCATACACACACCCTTTAAAATTTTAAAAACCAACATAAACAATTATCGAGCTTCTATAATCAAATTCAAAGCTAACTAGGCTTTCACAATTATATATCATTTGTAGTTGTTATCATTTACCTGTAATTATTATATTTTTATAATATTAAATTTTATTTTATAAATTATCATTAATCATATTTCTATAATATTAAATTATTTTCTCATATTAATATTCAATTATATTTTTATTAATATTATCTAGAGTTGAATTGAAAATGATCAATCCTTGTAGTCTACTTCAATTTTTCTTTAGTCCAAATATTCCAACACCTAAAAATAACCCATAGTGCAAAAAATGCATGAAGCTATGGAATTAAGAAAGACAAACTACCGTACTGGGGTGGTTCAACAGGATAATGCTGAAATAATTATTTTAAAAAAATAAGGTCCAATATTTATATTTTCAATATATATTAAAAATAATTTTATTAAATTTAAAAATTATTAAAATACATAGGTATCTATATAGAACTAATGGATATGTATAGACATCCCCTAAAAGGCTCTAATTTTCCACACAAACCCTAGTTTCCTTGTTTTCGGCATCTTAAACTAATAAATTTGTACATATTCAGCATTTTAAGTATAAAAATTTCTTTATTTTCAACTTTTACTATTTTAATTAATGAATGCCAAATCACCCCTCAAGATACAGTAATACAAAAGATAATTATGGGATCATTTGTCCAAATGGCTTAGGCCAAATGGACACACATACCTTAAGAATGTCAGAGTTAAGTCAAGCCCTCTACACCGCAAGGGGGACCTATATGGGGTACCTAGAGAGAAATGCCTCTAGTGCTATAGCAAGCCAAGCCCTCTACACCGCAAGGGGAACCTAAATGAGGTATCGAGAGAGAAATGCCTCTAGTGCTATAGCCATAGCCTAGTTTACTCCAAGGGGGACCTAGATGCAAGCCAAGCCCTCTACAAGCCCCCTAGTGCTATAGCAAGCCAAGCCCTCTACACCACAAGGGGGACCTATATGATTTATCTAGAGACAAATGCCTCTAGTGTTATAGCCATAGCCTATATTACTCCAAGGGGGACCTAGATGGGGTACCGAGAGAGAAATGCCTCTAGTGCTACAGCCATAGCCTAGTTTACTCCATGGAGTGCTCGTAGCCTGTTTTGCCTCTAGTGCTATAGCCATAGCCTAGTTTACTCCATGGAGTGCTAGTAGCCTAGTTTACTCCATGGAGTGCTAGTAGCCTAGTTTACTCCATGGAGTGCTAGTAGCCTAGTTTACTCCATGGAGTGCTAGTAGCCTAGTTTACTCCATGGAGTGCTAGTTTAGTTTACTCCATGGAGTGCTAGCCTAGTTTACTCCATGGAGTGCTAGTAGCCTAGTTTACTCCATGGAGTGCTAGTAGCCTAGTTTACTCCATGGAGTGCTAGTAGCCTAGTTTACTCCAAGGGGGACCTAGATGGGGTACCTTGAGAGAAATGCCTCTGGTGCTGGTAGCCTAATTTACTGTTAAAATAAGTATAAACATTAACTACCTTATTTAGTCTTTTTGATAAATAGGCATTAGTGAACCGTCACCGACTTTTGTATTTAAGCCACAGGGTATTTACTCAATTCATTAATAAAGTTGTTTTGCAACTAGCTTCCGCTCAAGCCAACTCTGTGACATGGCATCGAGCCCAGGCTCTAAGTATGCCGGGCGGGCTGTCGTGCTGCAATGCGTGGCGTCGCATTTCACAGATGTGACAACTGCCTCAAGTTCCCAAGAGCGGCCCAAATGGATCAACGCCTTGGCATACTATTTAGCGGGTGGGACAGGTCTCCACAATCCGAATTGGTCCCGAGACAGGGAGCGCGCTGAATTGCTTCAGCAATTCTATCGATGGGATCGACTCCCTAGGAACCAAAGGAAGGAGAGGCGGCAGAGGCAAGCTTGCGCAGCCAATACGCCCACTACCCCGGGTTCTTTTTGCAAATCACCAAGAACGGTGCGCCCCGAGAATCCGACATATCCCTCCGGTGGAGACCCTGTTCGAGATTCCCACCACGACTTGGCCTCCAGACAATTCAACGCCTCTTTTAAGGAGATTCTCACCACCGCAGAATCCCTTCACACGAGAATTCTTGTCAATAATATGCAGAATCGAGCTATCTTTGATGCTCTAATCGAGAAATTGACAACAAAGATCAAGGAACTCACTGATTACCTGCTGAGATTGGAGATTGCTGCACCATCAACCCCACCGCAATCTTGAAGCGATTGCTGTAGCGCAGTGGCGCGGCTGAGGCGTAGGAGCAATCCGGCACAGGCCGACTCCTGATTTGAAACGGCGCCTCCTCTGTCACGCCTCTTCACCAAACAACCTGGCGCGCTACCTCATTGGTCCAGGTCTGCACACCCAAGGGACATTAGCGGTTAGTATCAGCCGGCTCAGTTTCTTTTTGGATGAAGAGGTGCACTTCACGACGTTTCTCATCTTTAGTGTGTTTTAATAATTTCTTTGTCGTAACTGCTCTTAATTGCCTTGAAAGGAAAGTGGGGGAGTTTGGCGTGAGCGGGGTGTAACTCCGGGTTATTCCCCTTCCCTCGCGAAACCCCCCAACCTTCCCTTCCCATATACTAAGAGCAGTGCTTTTGTCCTTCTCTTCGAGTAGACGTATGCTTCGTACATGCACACCTAGTTGCTACGGTTGGGCCATAATCCCATACTGCCCTTCTAGGTTCGTTCATGTTCACTGCAGCACAATTAAACACACTGATTAGTAGTTTTCAGAATCTGTCCTTAATCCCACCAACACCGTCAGCCCTCATGGCTACAACTGCTACCCCAACTTTTACCTCAGAACTACGCGAAAAGGATAGGTTCAAGGGGGACGGCTATTCCACCTGGCGTGTCAGAATGAAGGCCACCCTGCTGGCACGTGGAGTGTGGGGCACTGTGGATGGATCATACCCTAAACCTGATCCCACGGCTTCCCCAGCTGCAACTCCTGACGACATAGCCAAGTGGAATCAACACAATGCAATTGCAGTAGCAGTTCTCATCAGTGGGCTTGATGCAGATCTTGTCCCTGACATTGAGTTCTATAACTCAGCCAGTGAGATCTGGAATCATCTGGAGAAAACATATAAAGTACAAAATTTAATGACGCTATGCGCAGTTAGACAAGAGTTTTTTACACTCAAAATGAAAGAGGGGGACAAAGTGGCAGCGCACACTACCAAGTTTCGACATCTTAGGGCTCACCACCTTGATTGGCGACAAGATGTCGGCAGATGCAGGCCAGCTCACCACTCTTCCCCATCATATCGACTTCGTGACTGTAATGGTCCCCTTAGAGTCAGCCAGAATCGCCTCTTCATCTGGTGCAACCACGACCATTACTTTGGAAGAGGTAATCGGCGCGTTGTTTCAAGAGGAGCAGAGTCGCACCTTCACTTCTGGATCATCCAAGAACAGATCAGAAAAGGTGTTTGCATCGAATTTTCGGAAAGGCCCACCATTCAAGGGAAAAGGAAAATTCAAAGGCAGCTCTTCACCTGGTCAACGGGGTGACACTCAAGCAACTGCCAAACGTCCTGGCAATTGCAATTGGTGCGGGATTCCTGGACATTGGGCAAAAGAATGCCGTAAAAAGCGGGCAGGTGAACCTCAAAAACAACCTAAACAGGCTGCTAGTCTTGCAGTCAAAGAAGCATCAGGAGGATTGAAAGCACAGGTGAAGATACTCACAGTGTGCTTGTCAAGTTCTCTGAATGATGGTGGTTGTTGGTATCTCGATTCGGGAGCTACCACACATATCTGCAAGGACAGAAGCTTGTTCACCACTCTACAACCTGTATCAGGAAGTGATAAGGTTTTGTTAGGAGATGAACAAAGCAAAACTAGCTTGCAAATACAGGGAAAAGGTACCTGTATTTTCAGTCTCCATGACGGAACAACCCTGCTCCTTGAGGATGTCCTTCTCGTCCCAACTATGGCTAAAAATCTTATGTCTTTAAGCCAGCTCATGCGTCTACAGCTCTTCAATCTACGGGCAGATCATGAGCATTGTTGTTTTTATCGACGATCTTCTCCTGGAACATGTGTATTTCAAGGACTACCTGTACAAGACCTCTACAGATTAGACATTACTTGTCAACCAGCAGCTGATGCACAACATTCAGCCTATTCAACAGGAGACCTTCAGTCAAGTTCAGCAAAGGAAGCCATCTTGTGGCATGCCAGATTAGGGCATGTCAACAGATCTAAGCTAATTGACATGTCTGTTACGGAATGTCACAAGGAACCCCTTCCAAAGTGCTTCAAACACTTACCCATTTGTGAAACTTGCATCTTAGCAAAGCAAAAGGAATTCCCTTTTCCAAGTGCTTCCTCACATAGGGCAACACATCCACTTGGGTTAGTACATGCGGACATATCAGGAAAAATCAGTGAACCTTCCCTGGGAGGCTCAAAATACTTTTTTTCCCTAACAGATGATTATAGCCGCTATACGTGGACATATCCAATGCAATATAAAAGCGACACACTTAGTTTCTTCAAGGACTGGTTTCACACAGCTCAAAGGCAATCAGGACAACTGCTTAAAATATTAAGAACTGACAATGGTACCGAATTTGTCAATCCCTCTTTTGACTCCTTCCTTCAAGAAGCTGGTGTCCTCAGGCAATTGACTGTGCCCTACACACCTCAACAAAATGGTGTCTCAGAACGAAACCATCAAACTGTACTCAGTATGACCAGAAGCATGCTATTGTGGGCAGGCCTACCTCAAGGATACTGGGCCGAGGCTGTTGTTACAGCTACCTATATCCTGAACAGGATTATTACAAGTTCAGTCCCACACATGACACCTTATGAGGCATTCTGGCATAAGAAACCAAGTTTAGCACATCTTAGAGTTTTTGGATCTAAGGCTCTTGCTTTTATACCTGCTAAGAAACGTAAGAAACTTGATCCTAGGGCACAGGCTCTCATTTTTGTAGGCTACAGCGAACAAGCCAAAGCATATAAGTTATATAATCCTCATAAAGGAGATATTGTATTGGCTCGTAGTGTGACGTTTTTGGAAAGAAGTTCACCAGCCGCATCAGATGGTACGCAAGTGGATGCTGAGATAGATACCTCTTCGGCTGAAGCAGCAGATTATCCCCTTGATGATCCTGATGCGGATGAATCCAGTCATCCTGCAATTTCCCCGGCAGAAGATGGGTTAGATGGGTTAGATAATCCTAATCCTCCCATCCCACATGACGATCCTGAACATCAACATCCAGTACAAGAGGAACTTGCTGGGGAGCCTGATGTGGACTTGCCTGTTCCTGATGTACATGATGATCTACCTTTCCCGGATGCTCCACATGTCCCGGATGCTCCACATGTTATTGATGATCCACCTGTTGTGGATGTGCCTGCTCCGGTTCTTCGACGTTCTACCCGCCACCATGCACCACCTGCAGAATGGAAGGAGCCCCCTTATCAGTCAAAAGATTTTAGATCCCATCTTGCTGTCAAAGATTCATTACCAGATGAACCCACATCACTTACCCAAGCCTTTACTGGTCCTCAAAGCATGCAGTGGAAGGCTGCTGTAGAAGATGAATATCAATCCCTGGTCAAAAATAAAACATGGGTCTTAACGGATTTGCCACCTGGCCGAAAAGCTATTTCATGCAAATGGGTATTTAAATTGAAACTAAATGCCAAGGGTGAAGTTGCACGTTACAAGGCACGTCTAGTTGCGCGTGGCTTCACACAGGTGGAGGGTATTGACTACCAAGAGACATTTTCTTCAGTAGTCAGATCCCAGTCGATACGGATCCTCTTGGCCTACGCTGCTGAATTCGACTTAGACCTTCAACAGATGGATGTGTGCACAGCCTACCTGTATGGCAAACTTGATTATGAACTGTACATGTTGCAGCCAGAGGCATACGAAGATCAGAAATACCCACATAAAGTTCTTAAACTTTTAAAATGTATTTACGGCTTAAAGCAGAGTGGACGCGTATGGTATTTTACCATGCACCAGTTTCTAATCAGTATTGGTTTTATACAAAATCCAGCAGACACTAATGTGTATAAGCTTACCAAGGGTTTATCTGTGGCCGTCTTGGCACTTTATGTCGACGACGTCATCTTGGCCACCAATGATCAGGACTTGTTATCTCATGTCAAACAACAGCTCACTGCTCGGTTTGATATGAAGGACATCGGCGAGTTACGTTTTTGTTTGGGCATACAGTTACTCCGGGTTAGATCAGAAGGCAAGTTGATCATACATCAGTTTAAATATGTAAATGAGATTTTACGGAAATTCAACCTTGACCAAGCCCGACCCGCATCAACACCTTATGCTACAGGCCTTAAACTTACCCGCTTGCAGTGTCCTGAAACTGAACTTGAAAAGAAAGACATGCTGGACGTACCTTATCGTCATGCAGTGGGAAGTTTACTTTTTGTTGCTAACTGGACACGACCTGATGTACAATACGCTGTCAGTACTGTTGCTCAATTCATGGATAACCCTGGACGTATTCACTGGACGGCTGTTAAACGAATTTTTAGATACCTGAATGGCACTCAAAGATATGGCCTTGTTTACCAGCGCAGTGGTCACTCGAGGCTTACCTTGTCTGGGTACACGGACGCTGATTGGGCCTCCGATTTGGACTCCAGAAGGAGCCTCTCCACTTACTGTTTTACCCTTGCTTCGGCAGTTGTCGCATGGTGCTCGAAGAAACAAACTTCTGTTGCACTCAGTTCCACTGAAGCTGAATACAAATCTTTAACGGAGGCTTCGAAGGAGGCTGAATGGGAGCGCAACTTTCTCTCCGGCATCGACCAAACCCAACTCCAGCCAACGCAGATACTCTGTGACAACATGTCTGCTTTGGAGTTAGTGGCCAACCCCAAATACCACGCACGTACAAAGCATATTGAAACGCAGCATCACTACATTCGAGACGCTGTGGAACGAGGAGTGATCATGGTCAGCTATGTGGGGACAGACGAGAATACGGCAGATATCCTCACCAAAGGATTGCCCAAGCATCGACATTATTTTCATATGGCCGGCTTGGGGCTTCAAGATTTCTCACCCTACTTCGACCAGTGATCTTCCCCCTTGTCTTGATGACGAGGGGGCGTTTATTTCATGCTGCCGCCCTCAACGTCCGGATCCGTTCCCGCACGCCTCTCCAATCTGCACAACTCTAACTTATTTTCTCACAGCCTGAGGCAAAGCACCGGTGGATGAAGCATACGGCCTACCCTGCCCGCTTGCTAGATTTCACGCCCACAGCCTCCCTTGCCGGCTGACAACTGCAAGCGCTAAATAAGGCTGGCGCCTCTCGCTGGGTGACTTGACAAAGACGGCGCCTTCCTTCCGCTTCCCACATCTCTGCGCGGGCACTTCGACAACAATCCATCGACATTGTTGTCCTCGCCAGGCGATCAGTATGCCGATGTTGCTACCAACATGGCGGGGCTGCAAGATCCCGTCTTGGGACTGGCCGATCGCGACTGGTTGCCTATGTTTTGACTTGGCGCGCTCATGGCCGTTTTCCCAATCTGTACCAATCGCCAACCATTGGCCAGCTTCGCGATACCGTGATCTTACAAGCGTGTGGTCGCAGTGTTATTTTCTGTTTTTTCCTTCTCTTTATTTAAGTGCGTTAAGTTTACGAGGGGGTGTTAAAATAAGTATAAACATTAACTACCTTATTTAGTCTTTTTGATAAATAGGCATTAGTGAACCGTCACCGACTTTTGTATTTAAGCAGTCTGTTGTATGGTATTTACTCAATTCATTAATAAAGTTGTTTTGCAACTAGCTTCCGCTCAAGCCAACTCTGTGACATTTACTCCATGAGTCCCATGACAACATGTTCGTTCTCAGTGGAATTTATGAAGTCCACTTTTGGATGAGTCGGACTTAATAAATTTGTTTGTTTGTTTTATGCTCCCTCCTTTCATCCTCCTTTCTCCTCTCTCACCTTCTCTCCAACCACCTCATCTAGAAGGATCCACATCTCAAATTGAGATATCTTTGTCTCACTTGGTCCCCTATTTCATCCATCCCTCCTCTCAAGCCCAGACTTCGTATTTACAACACTTCATGTTAAGCCCAGACTTCGTGACTAAAGCTTGGGAATGATGATGAAGCCTTGTTAAAGCCTTGGTTCTAAGGCTTCGTATCCATGTCCATAATATTTGGAGGATGTCTTAAGCTCCATTCCTTTGAGCTTTATTTGCCTACTTTCTCTCCATGTCTCCGTCTGTAGTAACGCCTCCTGATCGGATGCCATCCAAATATTTTGTTGCAGACTAAAAGCATGAATTTCCAACACTTGAAACTCGCCTTCTAATTCAGTGCACTTGACTTTTCTCTCTAAATTCTGCACTGGCTGGAAATCGGCTTTAGCAAAGCAATCTACAAATCACAAACGACCCATTAGTAGCAAGGCTAAAGCGTCGTCCGATCCGTATGCGACGATGTAGCAGCCCTAATGTCCTTACTGGACTTAAATAAAATTCGTCTTCTTCTTCTTCTTCCCTTCCAGATCCAAAGTGCACTCACATGCCTTGTCCACATTTGATGTTCTTAGTTTGCGTAGTTTTCAGGCTTGAAAGGACATGTGCCTTTAAGTTTGAGGGAAGCTGGAACTTTCTTGTAGTTTCAGTATAGCTGACACGTGCAAGTGATTGAGCGCACTCTACCTGATGTACACCTACGTGATTTCCATTTCAGCTTCAACTGCCAAAACTTGCAAAGCCTTAGCGTGCAACAATTTGGAAAACCCCCAGCCCAACCCTTTGCTGTATTTGAAGGCAGATGTTCAAGAGAGCTCAGAAAACATGGGAGACCAAAGTCACTATTTGTTAAACCCCGAGGGTTATTAGTAACCACGGCCACTAGTTACCTAGCTACCTAGATTAGGGTTATATATATAATGAAGGGTTATGTAGTAACCTTTAGGGTTTAGTATATAAGGACACCTCTTTGTAAACTTATTAACATTTTATTGTTATTGTTGTCAAGTTTGCTGTCTCTCTCTAGCAGTTTTGACATGGTATCAGAGCACGTCTGATATTCTATATTTGCATAGATTTTCATGAAAGGTATCACTATTAAGAAGTGCAGGATGCGACAATGTGCATAATCTAATATGTCTACCATATTTAGATTTTACGCATTATCGCCCTACACTTCTCAGTAGTTTCTTTCCTTCATCAAAATAGCAAATTACTTTTTAGTGCCAATTCCACAGATGGGGAATTTCTTAATTTTCCATAGGCACACAAAAACGTTTCCGCTGCACTGCTAAGGGAGATATGCAGAATATATCTCAAGTGCAAGATGCCTTGCAAAAACCAAAATCAGGAGCCTGGCACACGAAGTCTCTTTAATTTCCTCACTGACAGGTACGTGGGAAAGAGATCGCCAGAGGCGCTCGGCACAATTCCCCACAAATTCTCCAATGATTAGGACTTCACGAGCCCAGGCTTCCAGGCGTCACAGGCCTCCGACTCCCAAATTACCCTGACATACAAGCCAGATTCAGGGTACCGCAACAGGACAGACAAAATCCACAACACAATAGCGAGCAATTTTCTAGGCACAATCACACGGCGGAAGTTTCTCGATTCCACCTACTCAGTGAAATTGCCGATGAACCTGTTGCAAACCTAGGAGACCTTCAGGTGATGCTGTCCAGGCACACGACTCGATCACAGGTTCTCACGGGGCAAATTTTCCTTGAGATCAATGAGATCAAGGAACAATTGAATGCACTGGCTAAGAAATTCAGCAAAGATCTCGACATCAGCGATGGTCCTGTAGTTGACGGCTATCGGCGCACCATCCTGTGACCGGAGCGGGCATCGCGATCCTTTGCTTTGCAAAATCTGCAACAAAGCAAAGGGAGATCCGAAGCGTCGCGAGTAGGGTTTCTTCCTACATCTGCGTAGGGACGGCAACATGAGCATCAGTCAAAAGACGGGGTCTCCAAGCGGCAAGCATTTGCGAAAGGATAGGACTCCAACGGCACCAACCTGCCGGTTCGTCCTTCAACCGCCAGCCTACTGACATCGACAGAATCCCGTCTCCTGCTAGCAACACACAATCAGGAAGGAACCACCTTTGACTTTGCACCGAAAACATGGCTAAAAATTTTGGAGACACGGGCTTCGATGCTGATGATCTTGGGCTCTCTGCTGGAGATCCTGAGTATGCTGCAGGCGCTGCCACGGGTGAAGGCGCCTCCACCGGCGCAGGCGCATCCACAGCCGCAGGCGCCTTCTATACCCCGAGCTCTCCAACACATGGAGCGTTGGGCACCTTCATGCCTGCAGCAAACACGGCAGGAAACTCAGGAACCAACAACCAATTCCGCAGGCACCATAGGTCAGAGCAATCCTGGCATTTACAGCAACTTTGCTACAGCACCGTACTTTACGTCGACTGGATCCGGAGCAGCCTTCCCTTCTGTCCAAGCATCTAGTGCCTTTTCCTACCCAAGTTTCTCCATGAGTTCTCTGTATCATTTGCAGACAAGAGTTTGTGAAAAATATGTATCTTTATGTTCTAACTTCGGGTATCATTTGCAGACAGGAGTTTGTGAAAAATATGTTTCTTTATGTTCTGACTCCAGGTGGTGGGTATCATTTGCAAACAAGAGTTTGTGAAAAATATGTTTCTTTATGTTCAGACTCCGGGTGGTGGGACGTTTGCCCCGATTGCTCCATGACATGAGGCATAACTTGCATTGTGTTTGAATCTGCCAAGTTAAGAGCTTGACCTCCTCTATTACCTCCTGCCTTCACATTTTTATACAAACACATAATGCCATAGATGTCCTGATTGACACGAAGGGCATCAGCCTTCATGAGTGTTTCTCTTGCACTCCACCCTTTCATAATTGCTCATGGCAAAGTAATCCTTCATGGTGCCTGTCTGAGTTTGATCATCTATAACTGTCTTGACGTCCCTATGAACATTGTTTCATTTTGTCATCAATTGGCTAGAATACTTCCTAGCAAAGCCTTTAGTTGTCCAAGCATCCAATAGTGTCTTTCACCTATCTGCCTGACTCTTCATCTCATACAACTAGCTAGAGTTCCCGACCTACGCTTTTGCTTCCTCTACCTTGCACTCACAAAGAGCAACTAGCTCCTCATGTCTCTAAGCGCAGGCCGATGCCCGAGCGCTCTTTCTCCGGTGTCTTATATCGGTGGCTGTCACGTCACTTACCTTCGACGGCGAAGGCATGGCAGCGGTCGACTCGAGAAGTTCGGGGGCACGGACTTTGGTCGACTCAAGAAGTCCGGGGGCTCGGACTTTGGTCAACTCGAGAAGTCCGAGGGAATAGACTTTTTGAATAAACCTTGGCAGGGATAAAAGAAGATAAAAAATAGTTTTTGACTCAAGTTAATAGTTTTACCTTTACCATACATAAATTTTAACTTCAGATCAATTTTCATGCCAAAATCGGTAAAAATGTGAAGTTTTGGTTCGAGCCCGTGGTTGTTGGAATTGTAGTCCATGCATGCCACGTAAGCAACCATGGTTTGGTACATAAACCTATCTGGGGCAAAAATGGTGTGGTTCAGTTTTGGTTTTGCCCAAAACTTGAGGCGAACCACATCCCAACCATGAGTCCGTTCAAGTTCTAATAAGTACATCCAAGTAAAGCTGTACACCTGCGATTTTTAGGAAAGGATGTTATCCTGTAGGCTACATGCTAATCTCACCACACTCTTCTCATCACACTAAGCTTGGGACGTGTTAGAGGGAAGCATACTGCTACAATGCTTAAATACCTATACCTCCTCGGCGCTCGGGACTCCACATTTTGCACCTAATTTATTTTCTTAACGAAGCTTTGAATTACGTTGCAGAAAATAGTGTCAAAACTGCTAGAGAGAGACAGCAAACTTGACAACAACAATAATAAAATGTTAATAAGTTTACAAAGAGTTGTCCTTATATACTAAACCCTAAAGGTTACTACATAACCCTTCATTATATATATAACCCTAATCTAGGTAGCTAGGTAACTAGTGGCCGTGGTTACTAATAACCCTCGGGGTTTAACACACCCCCTTAACCATGGAACGCTGGTTAGACTATGAACCGAGACTGAGGACTAAGATGGCGGAATCACTGCTGATGGCGATGAATCATGCACCACAGCGATTACGGCCTTCTTGCGGCCGACCGGAAGGAGGAGTAGGAAAGGCGAGCCAGGCGCAGACGAAGATCACCAGCAGCACGTGATGAAGAAAGCGGGTTATGCTATGCGACAGAGCAACAAATTGAAGTGGCAGGCTGGGAAGCAAAGCTGTCGGTGGCAGTGGCAGTGAGACCAGTGAGGAAGCAAGCCTATATCCCGAAAGTCCAGCTGGAAGAGCTGAAGGACCAGCTGGAGAAGGCTGCCAAAGTCCCATTGCCGAAATAGAGAACAGCTGGGTGCCATACTGTGGAGTGTAACCTTGTGTCTAGGGCCACCGTGAGGTCCACATTCACCCTCAATGTCGTTGTAGGCCTAGGATTCGCTCCCAAGGGAATGGTTTGTGCCAAGAGACGTGATGAAGAAAGCGGGTTATGCTATCGGAGCAACAAATTGAAGTGGCTGGCGGGAAAGTCAGCGTCGGCGATGGCGGTGAGACCGGTGAGGAAGCAAGCCTATATCCGAAAGTCCAGGTGGAAGAGTCAAGGACCAGGAGAAGGCTGCCAAAGTCCCATTGCCGAAATAGAAAATTGGGTGCCATCTGGAGTGTAACCTTGTGTCTAGGGACACCGTGAGGTCCACATTCACCCTCAATGTCGTTGTAGGCCTAGGATTCGCTCCCAAGGGAATGGTTTGTGCCAGAGGCGCTAACTTCTATCACTCGACCTTTGCCTAAGTCGGGCTTACCTATCCTCCTCTTACCTATCTACTCAACTACTACTACCTTCCGACTTGTCCAACGGAAATCTCATTTCACGACCGCAAATCTCATTCCACATTGCTACGGGTAGTTGCTACGACTACCGAGGTGGGTCCCACACCAAACCCTAGCAACTCATCTGGCCGGTAGCCGGATCTAACACGGGCAGCTACGTGCTCAGATCGGACTTTATTTGGCACTCCACACTTCATGCACCCACAATTCCTAGAGACCAAAGTTCCTAGGATACCTCGCGCTGCTCCTCACACACACACACACACACACAGGCGCCACCCCACGGTTTCTACTAGAGACTTTGTTTTCCTTGTGCACTTTCACTTTGCCACCGGTTTGAGTTCTCAATTCACACAATTCTCCCCTAACGCTCCAATTCGCTCACTTACTCTTCCACTTACGATCTCACACCTCGCCAGCGTCTGATTTGATCTCTCCTTCACCCGATCTCTTCTCTCTCTCTCCCCCTCCCTCAATTCGCCCACAGGCTACCAACCATGCACTCACACAATTCCTGATTTCGGAACACAACTTTCAGGTTTAAAGGTGAAGGAGGGAAGGAACCGCGGGCGTCGCAGCAGGCGTTACGAGCAAGCTCCAGACTCGCCCCGCGCCGATCCCTTGGCTTCCTCCTCCGTTGTCAGCAAATTGCTCCATCACCTCCTTCCCTCCCGTTGCGGAGCAAGCTCTCGACCACTCCCAGGAGCGTCTCGCGCACACCACCTCTGTCAATCGGACGTCTCCAACCATCCACAGGCGTGGGGATCTCAACCGGAGTTATCTGTTGTGGAGGGCAAAAGTTGCCCCTCTTATACATCGGCCGGGCCTGTTTCCCCAGTTTCTAGATCCTAAAAAGCTAAGGGGCACCCACAATTCTAAGCGATCTTAGGTCCGGGCATCCTACCAAATTTCATTCCTAGGATGCTACCACCTATTGCCTCGCTATCCGCGCCCTCCCACTTCGTCCGCCTGCCCGCCTCCTCCGCCGCCGCCACGAGCCCTCACCTTGCGGTCGGCGGGTTTCCCAGGACTTCCACCTCACTTCGCTGGTCCTAATTGAGGGCATACCACCGGAACTTCCGCCTCTTCCGCTGGCCGCCTATTGCCGAGGATTACCACGGTTCCTCATCCACCCAAGCTGGACCTCCTCTTCCTCAACTCCTCCAAAGTCGCCTCCATAATAGGGGCCAATCCCCACACTCTGGCGCAATGGTAGAAGTATGCACTTGGTCCTCCTCACTTGCGATGGGTAGGACTGATCCCTCCTATTTCCACGCACATGGGCGGTGAAGTTAAGCGTTCTTCACATATAGACCGGGCACGTAAGTTTCCTCATCCATGTGCCGCAACATAATAGGACCTCTGCTGGTGAGGTGCTTACCTCCTCCCGTAGACTACACAGTTGCTGGTCCATGTCCTCGCGTCGCGTCTGTCGCCCGTCCATTGCTTCCGCTACCGCGGTAGTGGTCTCCACGACCGTCGTTGGTCCGGCCGTGGTAGGTGTTTGACTACCTTGGGCTGCTTCCTTCCTCGGTAGTGCCTTCCACTACCCGGTCGTAATCTGCCTCGCTTCCCTTCTCTCTTTTACGGTTCGGCCACGTGCCTCATCCGTTCCGTTTATACGTTCGCTTATGGACCTTCTCCACGAGGCCGCCTCGCCTCCGGGCTCGCAACAACTCTCCACTGCATCTCTGGTTTGACTCGTGGGCATCCTTGATTTGAGCCATGGCGCTTCCTGTGACTCGTCATGGCTGCGGCTTCTCGGCCTGCACAAATCCTCTGAAGCTTGATTATCTCCTCTAAGGCCGCTTGTCTTCCTCCGGTTGCTTGCTTGGGCTTCTCCTTCAAACACGGCCTTCACCACTTCCTCCCTTTGCACCTTGAGCCATGTGAGCCAAGGCCGCTTGGTCCAACAAATCGCTTGGGCCCGGATCATCGATGTCGTCGGCTCTGTAATTCCACTGTTGCGGCCCGTGCAGGGGCCATCCCTCTGTCGAGCACCTTCCTTCCCAACAAAGTGCGCACCCTCACCAATTGCGTCCACCTCTGTTGCCGGTGGAGTCCCCTTGAAAATCTCTTCCCATCTTTGAGGAGGGTCCGCTCGAGTCGACCTAATTCCTCACAGGTGGCTCATCATCCACCCAAGCTGGACCTCCTCTTCACTCAACTCCTCCAAGGTCGCCTCCATAATAGGGGCCAATCCCCACACTCTGGCGCAATGGTAGAAGTATGCACTTGGTCCTCACTTGCGATGGGTAGGACTGATCCCTCCTATTTCCACACGCACATGGGCGGTGAAGTTAAGCCGCGTTCCATTCACATATAGACCGAGCACGTAAGTTTCCTCATCCATGTGCCGCAACATAATAGGACCTCCTGCTGGTGCTTACCCCTCCTCCGTAGACACAGTTGCTGGTCCATGTCCTCGAGGCGCGTCGCGTCTGTCGCCCGTCCATTGCTTCCGCTACCAGTGGTCTCCACGACCGTCGTTGGTCCAGCAGCGTGGTAGGTGTTTGACTACCTTGGGCTGCTGTGTCCTTCCCTCGGTAGTGCCTTCCACTACCCGGTCGTGTCACCACCTCGCTTCCCTTCTCTTTTACGGTTCGGCCACGTGCCTCATCCGTTCCGTTTATACCGTTCCGCCACTTATGGACCTTCTCCACGAGGCCGCCTCAGCTCTGGGCTGCAACTCTCCCACCATCTCTGGTTTGACTCGTGGGCATCCTTGATTTGAGCCATGGCGCTTCCTGTGACTCGTCATGGCTGCTTCTCACAGGCCTGCACAAATCCTCCGAAGCTTGATTCTTATCTCCTCTAAGGCCGCTTGTCTTCCTCCGGTTGCTTGCGGCTTCTCCTTCAAACTGGCCTTCACCACTTCCTCCGCCGCCCTTGCTGAGCCATGTGAGCCAAGGCCGCTTGGTCCAACAAATCCGCTTGGGCCCGGATCATCGATGTCGTCAGCTCCTGTAATTCCACCTGTTGCGGCGGCCCCGTACCAGACGCCATCCCTCTGTCGAGCACCTTCCTTCCCAACAAAGTGCGCACCCTCACCAATTCGGCTGCGTCCACCTCTGTTGCCAGTGGAGTCCCCTTGAAAATCTCTTCCCATGCTGAGGAGGGTCCGCCTCCGAGGTCGCCTCCTCCGGGCTCATCATCCACCCAAGCTGGACCTCCTCTTCACTCAACTCCTCCAAGGTCGCCTCCATAATAGGGGCCAATCCCCACACTCTGGCGCAATGGTAGAAGTATGCACTTGGTCCTCACTTGCGATGGGTAGGACTGATCCCTCCTATTTCCACACGCACATGGGCGGTGAAGTTAAGCCGCGTTCCATTCACATATAGACCGAGCACGTAAGTTTCCTCATCCATGTGCCGCAACATAATAGGACCTCCTGCTGGTGCTTACCCCTCCTCCGTAGACACAGTTGCTGGTCCATGTCCTCGAGGCGCGTCGCGTCTGTCGCCCGTCCATTGCTTCCGCTACCAGTGGTCTCCACGACCGTCGTTGGTCCAGCAGCGTGGTAGGTGTTTGACTACCTTGGGCTGCTGTGTCCTTCCCTCGGTAGTGCCTTCCACTACCCGGTCGTGGTCACCCCTCGCTTCCCTTCTCTTTTACGGTTCGGCCACGTGCCTCATCCGTTCCGTTTATACCGTTCCGCCACTTATGGACCTTCTCCACGAGGCCGCCTCAGCTCTGGGCTGCAACTCTCCCACCATCTCTGGTTTGACTCGTGGGCATCCTTGATTTGAGCCATGGCGCTTCCTGTGACTCGTCATGGCTGCTTCTCACAGGCCTGCACAAATCCTCCGAAGCTTGATTCTTATCTCCTCTAAGGCCGCTTGTCTTCCTCCGGTTGCTTGCGGCTTCTCCTTCAAACTGGCCTTCACCACTTCCTCCGCCGCCCCTTGCTGAGCCATGTGAGCCAAGGCCGCTTGGTCCAACAAATCCGCTTGGGCCCGGATCGCCGATGTCGTCGGCTCACGTAATTCCACTGTTGCGGCCCGTGCGACGCCATCCCTGTCGAGCACCTTCCTTCCCAACAAAGTGCGCACCCTCACCAATTGGTTGCGTCCACCTCTGTTGCCGGTGGAGTCCCCTTGAAAATCTCTTCCCATCTTTGAGGAGGGTCCGCTCACGAGTCGCCTAATTCCTCCGGGCGGCTCATCATCGCATCCAGTCGGCAAAATTTTCTTCCTCGGACCGCCTCTTCCTCCACCTCGATCTGCGTTTGGCTTTCATTTTCTTTGCTTTTTCACATGGCCGGCACCGCTCGACTGGGTGCGTCCACCTTCACTTTTTGGGACCCCCCGGTCTTCCTCTTCTTCTTTGGTAGAATTTCCTTCTCTTCCTCAGGCGCACGCCATGGACTCCCGGTGTCCGATTCCTCCTCAATTTCCTCCTTAGGCTCCTCCGCTTTCCACTTCACCTCCACGGCTTCCACATATGAAGGAGGCCACAATTTCTACCTGGCGGGCAATTAGCATGCGCATAAAGATGAACTAGGAATGGTGAAATTAGAGGCCGGGGTAGGAGAAATCGATTCAACCTTTCTTCACTCAACTTCTCAAAGAGGATTCGTCCCATCGATTTTCGCCCCTTGACAACTTCATGGAGGAACAACGCAAGTGGTCGGACAAATAATCCACTTCTTGTCTTTGTAGGCGGAAGCCATCTGGCGGACCCATTGCATCTTGTTGCCAATTCTCGTCGACAACCATTGGGTTCGGATTCGCCCGCCTTCACGGGCGGGCTTCTTCTTCTTGTGCTCCTTTTAGAAGGTTCCATCACCAAACCCCTCCTCCTTGCGCCCATACACTTCCCTAACCAATGCAGTCCCAATCACGAGGTTTTGCTCTAATTCCCTCGCCGGTTGCTTGTCTTTTAGGTGGCGGCGCACTCCTGCATCCGTTCATGTAATTCCACCGCTTCTCCATGAAACCCGAGCTCCTTCACGGGCCCCAGCTCGGACTTTCCAATGGTCCATGTTTGGCCATTGGGCAAGCAATCATGTGGCTTTGGGCGCCATCCTTCCGATAGTCCCCCGGTCTCGCGCCTCAACGGTGCCACCTCGCGAATTTCTGGCAAGGTCGCCTGTGGTTCCTACCTCCTCCATGGCGCCCGCCTTCCTTCCAGTGGGTTGCGACTTCACCGGTGAGGGTTCGGCCCCTCCCGCGATCGCGCCTCGCTCTCCCGATCACGGTCCGCCTCTCGGCGGCTCCTCGGCGACCTCACGCTCCGGCCGCGTTGCGCTCCACTCCTCACTGTCGCTCCGGCCCGTTGCGCTCCGTTGCAGCTCTGGTCACCCTACGGTTTCCTTAGGGTTAAGTTTGGCTCCCTACCTGTTGTCTTCTGACCTTTCGCCCATGATCCACAACCCCATACTCATTCGACTCTGCGGTGTCGACCCCTAACTCTGACAAACCCCAAATAACCACCCCTACCCCATATATAGACCTTGTAGTGGATATCGAGGTCCATGGGCCAAGGAACAAGTTTCCATTTATTATCTAACCTAGGCAATAAAACAAAAAGAACTCCATAGGCCAAGGACATTTTACTATGAATATCCCCAACTCGTCAATCGACTTATTTTCACACCACTCTAAAAAAAAAAAAAATTCACTTGTGGCACATTTTAAGGGTTTCCGAGACTAGATCGTTTACATACTCCCTTCTCATTTGTTGGCGTCCTCGCCAACTTATATAATACTTCTTGACCCTCCACCCATTGACTCGGGTAGTGGTGAGGTCCTGCTAACTCTTGCGGTTGTCTTGAGCCATTCTTGACTTGAGACTTTGTATGGCCCCATCCACGAAGATGGAGCTTCCGAAAGTGCATATACCTATTGTCGTGCAATGAGGCCAAGTCACGGAACTACCCACTCTTGCTTAGCCGATTGTCATGCCATATTTTCCGTTTACTTTGAATATCATGACGCTCAGCCGTTCCCTATCCTCTGTATGTTTAGCGAAGGCGACCGGGCGTTCGGTGACTTTCCTCTCGCCATGCGGTTAGTTTCACGGATCGCGGTGGGAATTTCAAACTCAATAGGCATTAGGAGAATGGCCGTAGGTGAGGTAATGCGGTGTTTGTTGCGTCGTTATTTCTCTGCGATCCTGTATGCCCGGGCGGAGTGAAGCTTAAGATCCCAATCGTCGCATATTCCACCGTTAGTTTGTTGAGGATCACGCACAGAGCCCATTCGCCTTTTAGTTAAGCCATTTGCCTTGGGATTATAAAGTCGTTTTCTGTGGCGACGTTGAAGTAGATCGTCATATGAGATATAACCGTTGTTGAAATGTGACCCTCATCGACAAGCTCAAGGGCAGCCATATCAGTGATGATGTGTTCATAGAGGAACGCCACTACATGGCGTGTCTACAGGTGCTTGGGCTTCCACCATACGCGTGCAATAGTCTGTGGCCACGAGGATGTATTGGTTTTGTCGCGTCCTCGTTTTTGGCTGTATGGGACCAACGAAATCTATTCCCCATTTCTCGAATGGCGCCAGGGCCAATATCGGAACCATTGGCCATTGAGTGGTTGCGGACGGTTTCCCAACCCTCTGACAGGCATCGCAACGTTTAACAAACTCCTTAGCATCCTGATGCATGGTTTGCCACCAGTACCCCGTTTCCAACACCTTCTTGCACGTGATATGTGCAGCAAAATGTCCTCCCGCTTCTCCCTCGTGCATCTCCGTCAGCACTCGGATAACCTGCTCCCTTGTTACCCATAACCTGTCCCGCCCATCCGGTCCCGATTTGTACAGATTGTCTTTGCGTCGTACAAACGGACGCGAATAGTGCCTGGCCTTTGCCGGGGTTTGAAAGATCCGTGGTATTCTCCCGTTCCGAATTCCATCATCTCCTCGTGGGTGGGCCTTGTGTATCCCGTTCTCCCCTTCTCATTTCTGCCGAGCCACCATTTACCCTCGCCTTATGGTTCGGCGTCTTCCCCTCTAACTCATGCGAACAAAGCTTCATCGGGAAAATCGTCGTTTTGGTCTGTGTAACCTCCTCTGATCTCGACCTCGAAATGTAATGCATTCACATGTTTACTACCTCCTCTGGTCTCCACCGTGAGCGTGAATTCTTGAGTAGGATCCATCTTGCTATGCGTCCGGACAAGTCGGTTTGTTTACGGTGTTTGAGGCGAAGTGGTCCACATGGAAGGCGAACTCGTAGGATAGCAAATAGTGGCGAAACTTGCGAACCGAGTACACCATCTGCCTCCCTCTCGGTGGTGGTATACTTCTTCTCTGCGTCAGTGATGGTGCCTCCACATAATAGATTAACATGGTAATATTTGAAAGGGCTGAATATACATCAAGCGGCTTCATAGGCCAATATACGCTAAACAGGGTTTGTGATGGGTATCAAACGGTTCTATGGTACATAGATAGCGGAAAACACGAAAAATTAGGGTGTTCCACATGTGGATCACAGGATCCATGGATGATGACGACCAGAATGGTGTGCACGCTAAATACATGATTCCAAGGGAATGGAGACCCATGCCGTATGAAATTGCATTCTTACGCAGTATAAATCGTACTGTAGTAATTGAGGCTTATTTATGTATGTCCTCACGACCTCGCCAACCCAAAAGCGTAATACATGGACTTTCCGAAAGGAATACATCGGTTGCACACCTCGCAATATGGAGGACACCGTGCCTGCGTCGGATGAGAGGAATGGCGCCGGCATGCCGGCGCCATTTTAATGTCGCGCCTAACGCCATGGTCACTTGCTCGGTCGGTGCGGAGAGGTCGGTAATTTGCATCTTGCAGCGCATATAGCCGTGACCCCGCCTCCTTGCAAGGTCATGAATGAGATGGTGCCGCCCGTCGGGTCAACGATGCCATAGTGAACTGAATTCTCTTTGCGTGGTCCACATATGCGGAGGGCCTTAGTTTTTATCCCCGTTTCTGTTCTTTGAGCAACACGCCTCAAACTATGGTTGGGGAAACAAAGTGTGATGAACCCTAGGGATTTGGGAACTCTAATTCACTGCGACAATGTTCAATGAAGAAATCGATTTGATTCATGTAAGGGGCCCCGCATGCCCGTAGTAGTAACATTTTCTTTGGGATACAGGAGATAAAAAAGTTCACTCATAACCTGATACTACGCTGGCCTCTTCCCATTGGCCATGACAACACCATCCAATCTATCTCTCTTGCCTTGTACCAACCAACAGAATCACATCCTTACTCTTCGCCTGACTCTAAACCTTCTTCCTCAGTCAGGACAACTTCATCACCATCATCCTCGCTATCGACAGCTGCATCTATGGAGGAGGGCACGATATGAGGCGAAGAGCATTCAATTTCTCTTTGATTGCTTTCTTATGTCTGCGTAGAGATGTTTCACGGATGTCACTTGAACCCATAATATACAATAATGGTTTTACGGACGAAGAGCTTGGATGTTCGGAGGCTGAAACCTTTTCCGCCTTGCCTTTTCAATGTGCTGCAATGTCGCTATCGGACACGAAAGTATTCCCTACATACTTCCTTCAAAGGCATCTGTGTGTTGACGGTGCACAAGGAAATATGGGTCGGGACGGTCGGTGGACACCAACAACCTTGGCCACCAGAACGCCCTATTGTGAGTATCGCCCTCACAAGGCGTTACAATGAACATACCTTTTCAATCTCCATGATGTCACCATTCATCCTCTCCACTTCCTCATCACGTCGTTCAACGTTACGATATGCTCCCGGTACATGTCCGTTGTGGTACATCCGCAATAATGCTTTCCGAGAGCCTCATCCGCACCGCAAGGAGGCACATTTGCTTCGCCACGCTATCATACCACTTCCACGGGTTTTCAAAACAAGTCCGATGTTATGGTCCACGATCGCTATGATCTCCTCTTGATCCTTCCGTAAATCATCCCACCACTCCCCTCAACAAAACATAAGTTGGTAACTTCAGCATCCCTTTCTTCAAGTGATCTACGCCATCACGCACTCAAGCCTCCTCCACTCCCTTTCTTGTCTTTCGCGCAATGCCATTAGGGAGTTGGGCCGATGGTGCTTAGGCACAAACGACAAGAACCTGTGCCATCTTCGCTTCCCACAATGGAGAAGTTTATTGTTTGCTAATGACCGCTACCTTTCCCGTCCCACTTTGTCTTCTTGGGTAATTTTGAATCGGTGTTGGAACGAAAGGTTGTTTAACTTCGTGACGCAGCTTTGTACTTCCGACCTCCTTCTTCGCATCGGCCACACACAAATGAACGGAAATCAACTTCCGCCACCACCTTCACTCGGTGTGTAAGTCGTTCAAAATGTCCTGCATAGTTGGTAGGGTTCTAGCCTCTTTGTGTTTCGATGTTTCGAGAAACAAGAAAACATTTGGTCGACTTGATCGTGTGTATGCCCAACAAGAAGAAAACCAACCTTCACCTTCTCAAACGTTCCTAGGTCGTGAGCATGTTGAGGTAAGCAAAGAGCAGATTCTTGTTCTCCCGCATGTGTTGTCCAAATGCAAATATAAAACTTTAGGAAGCAACCCTTCATAAGTGAGGATCACATCCTCGTATAATAGAAATCACAAATTTGCATCATTCCTCAAATTCGCATAGTGGAGATACGCCTTGAATGTGTAATTATGAATCATGCAACCCACTACATGCACCGTAATCTTGCTGTCCTCTTTAAGTCCTTCGCCACCTCAAGATATGGGGAGACGTTTTTTTCCTCGATCCATTCCATCGATACATAATAACATATACTTGTGTGGCTCCTTGTACCCTTTTGTGCGATGCTTGTGAAGCTTTTTCCGTTCATCCATCGACGGATACGATGCTTATCCAGCGCATCCCGATATATACCGCAGACAAATGAAAGTACAATGTTAGGGCTAGGGACAGAACTGGGAACTCAAGAGGCGGACGCAATCAAGGCATGATCAAAACAACGTGAAAGGTCCGCAAACATGCCATTGCATGCATGCCAAAATTCCCAAAGGACGCATAATCATGCATGCTTCCAATCGACCATGTCGGCGGACACTAGTTTGAACGCATGCACCATTGGAGCCTAAGCTCACCGGCAATAAGATAGGGGCACCGGGCGCCGGGCCTTGTACTGTGCACATGCATGCCCGCACCATGGGTGCGGCATGCCGGCACCAAAAGGCATTTATACCTGCCCTATCATACCACTTCCACGGGTTTTCAAAACAAGTCCGATGTTATGGTCCACGATCGTTGCGATCTCCTCGATCCTTCCAAATCATCCCACCACTCCCCTCAACAGCATTAACATAAGTTGGTAACTTCAGCATCCCTTTCTTCAAGTGATCTCGCCATCACGTGCACTCAAGCCTCCTCCACTCCCTTTCTTGTCTTTCGCGCAATGCCATTAGGGAGTTGGGCCGATGGTCAGTAGGCACAAACGACAAGAACTCAGGCCATCTTCGCTTCCCACAATGGAGAAGTCGAGTATTGTTTGCTCGAATGACCGTTACCTTTCCCGTCCCACTTTGTCTTCTTGGGTAATTTTGAACGTGTTGGAACGAAGGTTGTTTAACTTCGCCGCAGCTTTGTACTTCCGACCTCCTTCTCCATCGCATCGGCCACACAAATGAGCAATCTGCAACTTCCGTCACCACCTTCACTGGTTGATTGTGTAGCTTCTCAAAATGTCCTGCATAGTTGGTAGGGTTCTAGCCTCTTTGTGTTCGGATGTTTGAGAAACAAGAAAACATTTGGTCGACTTGATCGTGTGTATGCCCAACAAGAAGAAAACCAACCTTCACCTTCTCAAACGTTCCTAGGTCGACGAGCATGTTGAGGTAAGCAAAGAGCATGATTCTTGTTCTCCGCATGTGTTGTCCGGTGCAAATATAAAACTTTAGGAAGCAACCCTTCATAAGTGAGGATCACATCCTATAATAGAAATAAATCAAATTTGCATCATTCCTCAAATTCGCATAGTGGAGATACTCGCCTTGAATGTGTAATTATGAATCATGCAACCCACTACATGCACCGTAATCTTGCTGTCCTCTTTAAGTCCTTCGCCACCTCAAGATATGGGGAGAGGCGTTTTTTGATCCATTCCATCGATACATAATAACATATACTTGTGTGGCTCCTTGTACCCTTTGTGCGATGCTTGTGAAGCTTTTTCCGTTCATCCATCGACGGATACGATGCTTATCCAGCGCATCCCGATATCTGCACAAATGAAAGTACAATGTTAGGGCTAGGGAACAGGAACTCAAGAGGCGGACGCAATCAAGGCATGATCAAAACAACGTGAAAGGTCCGCAAACATGCCATTGCATGCATGCCAAAATTCCCGATGACGCATAATCATGCATGCTTCCAATCGACCATGTCGGCGGACACTAGTTTCGAATGCGGCATCAAGCACCATTGGAGCCTAAGCTCGTCGGCCGGCAATAAGTATAGAGCTGGCGGCGGCTTGTACCAGGCAGGCATGCCCGCACCATGGGTGCCTGGCATGCCGGCACCATGGGTGCTGGCAGTGCTGTCCACGAGCACAGGCGCCGCATGACGGCCGCACAAGTACTGCCATCCGCCATGCATCCCGATATCGCAGACAAATGAAAGTACAATGTTAGGGCTAGGGGCAGAACACAGAGGCGGACGCAAGGCATGATCAAAACAACGTGAAAGGTCCGCAAACATGCCATTGCATGCATGCCAAAATTCCCAAAGGACGCATAATCATGCATGCTTCCAATCGACCATGTCGATGACACTAGTTTGAACAGCGGCATCAAGCACCATTGGAGCCTAAGCTCGTCGGCCGGCAATAACGATAGGGCCGGCGGTGGCGTCTTGTGCACACGGGCATGCCCGCACCATGGGTGCCTAGGCGCTGCCGCCGGCACCATGGGTGCTGGCGTCCATTAGACTCCACAGGCGCGCCCTGACGGCCGCACAAGTACCTTCGTACCGCCATGCATCACAAGTACATGGGTGCGGCATGCCGCCACATGTCCATGGGCGCGGCATTCGGCAACCGAAAGTGCGCGCATGTCGCAACAGCGATCTGCGCTAGCATGCCGGAACAAGCGATACGTGGCGGCATGCCGGTAATCTCTAGTACATGGTCGGCATAACAGAACACACACAAGTGCGTGGGCCACGCATGATCACAGTGTGTGGGCGGCATCGGCATTCCAATTCAATTGAATTGCCGGTAACCCAATGGTTCATCTGCGCCGGCATTCGGGCACCCCACTAGTCATCGGGAACAGGCATGTTGGCAACAACGTGGCAACTGGGCGCCGGCATGCCGGCGCCCTAGCAGTGCCTCTGCGGTGGCATGCATGCAACATAGTGTTGCCGGAATCACCATACAGAGGAATAGGTAGGAACCAGCATGCCGGCGCACACACTGTTGGGAAGGTGAGCACTCGGCCGTGCAGGTGAGCACAACTTTGCCACACTTACAGATTAATGTCCAAACGGCATTGGGCTTGGAAAGTCGTACCTTGGTGCTCGTGCTTCTTATGTTGAACTTCAATCCTGCGCATAATGAACATGTCGAAAACCTATTGGACTTGGGTATCTTCACCCGTTTGAAGTTCTTCCCAAAGCCGCAGAAGTAGGCATATGAAATAAAGCGCAATCCTTTGTGCTCCATTTCCCTTTGTATTGTGTCCGGACCTCTAGCTTAGTGAATGTGTCGGCAAGTTATACACCTCCACGCACAGGCGCCGCATGACGGCCGCACAAGTACCCGTACGCCATGCATCACAAGTACATGGGTGTGCATGCCGCCACACATGTCCATGGGCGGCATTCGGCAACATGAAGTGAAAGTGCGCGGCATGTCGGCGGCATACTGCGCTAGCATGCCGGAACAAGCGATGCGGCTGGCATGCTAATCTCTAGTACATGGTCGGCGGAACACACAAGTGCGTGGGCCAGATAACATGATCACAGTGTGTGGGCGGGCATCGGCATTCCACAAATTCATGTGTTGAATTGCCGGTAACCCAATGGTTCATCTGCGCCGCATTCGGGCACCCCACTAGTCATCGGCGGGCATGTTGGCAACAGCGGCGCGGCATGCCGGCGCCCTAGCAGTGCCTCTGCGGTGGCATGCATGCAACATAGTGTTGCCGGAATCACCATACAGAGGAATAGGTAGGAACCATGCGCACTGCTGGGAAGGTGAGCACTCGGCCGTGCGGTGAGCACAACTTTGCCACGATTCTGATTAATGTCCAAACGGCATTGGGCTTGGAAAGTCGTACCTTGGTCGGTGCGGCGTCTGCTTCTTATGTTGAACTTCAATCCTGCGCATAATGAACATGTCGAAAACCTATTGGACTTGGGTATCTTCACCCGTTTGAAGTTCTGCTCCCAAAGCCAGAAGTAGGCATATGAAATAAAGCGCAGTCCCTTCTGCTCCATTTCCCGTTTGTACTGTGTCCAAACCTCTAGCTTAGTGAATGTGTCTGGTAAGTTATACACCTCCACGCTTGGTAAACGCTCTGCCAAGTGGATGAATGTAGAGTCCATCCACGCAATCGCACCCTAAGCATGGGAGGATTGAACCCGAGGACTCGGCTTGTTCTCATCCCATGAAGCATTACACAGTACCCTCCTCTTCAACTCTTCATATCTTGTTGAGCCGATGCGTACACCAACCGGAAGGCTTTCGTGAGATCTCATTGAGCAGCACCATGAGATGGGTTATAACTCGTTGTCTTGAGCTGGCCTGCAACTGGTCGACAAGGGATCAAGAAATGTTTCTGTCTGCTCAACCTCGGAACTGTCCGCTCGAAGCCTTCTTTGGTCAACATTTGGATGCACAATTTGTTGCAACATGGTTTCGAAAATCCGCAACACAGTCCCCTCTGTCTTACGCAAAAGCGCAGCCGGCGCTTGAACCCGATATCATGTTCGCTTCAGCGTCTGGACATAGGTTTGGATGATAGGAAGGTGGACTTCGTCTTACCGGTGGTGTCTGGAAAACATTCTCTTCATCCACATTTGGGTGTCCAGCTTCTCCACCACTAGCATTTCCATTAAAGCGGACCTCGGACCGCACAACCGCTCGCCACTTTCCGGACGTACCCTCCCTCCACAGGACTTCTATCCATTGCGTGTAGAGATTCATATTTCTTGGAGTGGGAGGAAAGCGAGGCACACGAGCCTGCGATGAGTCCTCCTCCACCTGGACACCGCGAAAGTGAACATTTGTCGCAATGCGGAAGTGCAGCGTCCACACGCGAGAACTCCACTTCACGCTTTATAACATGTCACCAATGCTCGATTGTAATTGCTTACTTTCTTTGAGAAGGTTGAGGCATGCATGCAAACGGCCGAGTCATATCTGGCGGCAAAATTCGCTTGACGCGTTTGGTTCTTCTTTCCGAATCGATCTCTCGGAGATATTGGGAGGCATCTTCGCCTCCAAAATGAACATCGCCATCACGGTCCTTCAGATCGGCAACCACGTGACCCACATTGCCATTAAGTTTCACTACAAAGGGTAATAGAAGTGAGGGGCACAGTGGTATCACCTCGGCGTCATGAAGAATGTGCGTAGCTTGCAGCATGATGAAGGTCTAGAACCTTGACGACCTCGCCGGTGACACCAATAGTCACCAACCTCGCAAACTATAGCCACGCTTGCTCTCGTGTGTTGTACCTCTCTCACATTCCAGCCTTGTATGGAACATTGAATGGGTGGAAAACGGGTTTCACGTTTCTTGAAAGCCAAAGCAACAAGGCCAATCCTTCTCGCAAGAAGTGGACGCAAAATATTTTTAAGGCATGCATCATTACGATCTAGCGGATCGAACGGCTCAATTTATGGTTTTAACCACGGTAAAGCAGCGTTTCCATCTTCGCCGCAACTAATTTAGGGTTTCCTCCCATACGACACATCGGCACCGTATTATAAGCACGGGTGTCTATTGTCGACCTACAAGTGAGCGTATGACGCCATCTTCTTCCTTTATTGGGTTCGGAAGGCAACAAGTGCTTGTGAGAGAACTCTGTGCTCCGGCAATTCGCGACTGCGATGGCGCACCAGCACCAGCAATTCCCGCCTTGCTCCGGCAATTCCGTGTCGCGGTGAAGGAATTCGGTGCCGCGCAGCGAAACTGCTCAGAGCCAAGTCCCGGCCCGTCTCGAGCGGCGAGCATCAAATTCGGCTAACCCCACAAGCATCGTGCACGGCGGCGAGGAGGTATTTCGCTTCAACCCACACAACCATTGTTTTGGATGGGCAATTCTGCCCTTGACCCGTCTTGTGTGATTTCGTGAGAGCAGATATGGCAAGTGGGCGGGCCGGAAGGAGCGGCTGGCAGATCTGTAGAGCTTGTGGACAAGCCAAAGCGGCATAAGAAACGACACTCAAGAAGGAAGAGGCAGTGGCCACTGTGAGCATAGCGTGGAGGGGCAAAGGGTCCAAGTCTGGTTCCCACGTTTCGAAACCAAGCTCGCAAAGGGAGCGCAAGGGCACAGGAAAAGGTTGGCCTTCCCAAGTCTCGAAGGCTCCTCCCGGATCCCATCCCATCTCCTTATACGTATGAGGAGGCGGTGCACCAGCAGCACACAAGCCAGTTGATGAAGTTGTTTTGTTGGAGAAAGACGGTTGTTCACGCAATCGGAGGAACTCAAGAGGACACAATGGTGTGGACTCCTTGTTAAAATGTGGATTTTGGGTTCAATGGTGCTTTGCACAATCGGAGGGCTAGGCGGGATGGGTTCTCACAGGCTACAATGGATGTGGTGGATGGTGAACCGGAGTTCAGTTTTGTGCACATCCAAGCCTTACGAAGTGGAAGGGTTGCCACCGACACCGATGACTACAATGTGTATGTGCTAATGCAAACTTTCACGGCGGGAAGTGTGAACCGTATATCCTGTCAAGGAAGTTCTTGGATGCCTGGCGAATTGAAAATGTAAGTGCAAATGTTTCCCCTCAACTCTCTCTAACATGATCGGTGTGTATTTGAGAGGCTGATAAAAGTAACACATGTCTTGTGCCAAAACCATGTGCAGGGTGGAAGATCATTTTATAGGTTTCTTTGTCAGGTGATTACAGACTCCATGAAAATGCACCGCCGCGAGATGTCTTTGCGGAGGACAAGGCAGGCCCTTCCACAGTTTGCCTTTACTAATGCAGAAGAAGAGGAAGCAGAGTTTGGACCCTCAGATGAGGAGGATGGTCCCATTAAGCAGCTAGGACAATGGATGAGGAAGCCTCAAGACCATGAGGAGGAAAGGGACAAGGGCTTTGCTTGTGCCAAAGTTAGCATATCCTCGATGAAGATGGGAGGAGGAACCCTTCGACAACCGATTGGGAAGCCCGCAACAAATAGGTTTGTATCGGGCTTTGATGCAGGGAGGAGGAAGGGCGCCGGCATGCGGCCTGGGTGCCTTCCCAAGCGAGAAGGCACCCTAGCACGTTAGGTGGTGGTGTGCAATCGAGGCACCACCGCTAGTGGTAGTGGGGAGCCCGCCACCGAGGGCTAAGAAACAAGATAATCGGGAGCCATGGAGCTCTCTATGCAGGTGGAGACGTCGGAGGAGGAAGGGCGCGGCATGCGCCCCTCCTTCCTCCGATGAGGTGCGGCGCCGGCATGCCGCGCCCATGTCTCGAGGCGGTGGAAGGGAGGCGGACGGCATGCCGCGCCCCTCCTCCGAGCATGGATGTGGGCGCCGGCATGCGGCGCCGGCATGCGGCGCCGGCATGCCGGCGCCCCCTCTCCTCCGATGGTGAAGAGGGCGGCATGCGGCCCCCTTCGGCGGAAGGTGGGGATGCGGGCCGCATGCCGCGCCTTCGGTGGAAGGTGGGGATGCGGCGCCGGCATGGCGCCACCGTGAGCCGAGCAGAGATGGAGAACCTGTCGGGAAGAGGAAGACTTCCTCATCGACCCACCGAGGCAACAATGGACTCACGGTGGATGCCGCAGCAGATACGAGGCGGAAGAAAGGAAAACGCGTCGCACGCCTTCCGATAGCAATGACATTCCAACTGTACATGTGGCCACAGATGGGGAGCATCGACTGCAGGCATCTATGTTGGATGAAGATTATTTGAGCAAACTGCGAGAATCGGCGTATGCAAAAAGGTGGTTCCAGAAACTGTTCTTGTGAAGCTCGAGAACTTGAGGCCTGCATCATTTCTGACTCCGATGCAGATCCGGAATGTGGATGAGGCTGGGCTAACTATTTGGCACGTGTGATAGCAAAGGACGATAGAGGAAGGCGAGTTTGGACCCTCGGATGAGGAGGATGGTCCCATTGGGCGTAGGCGTCGGATGAGGAAGCCTCAAGACCATGAGGAGGAAAGGGACAAGGGCTTCTTTGCTTGTGCCAAAGTTAGCATACGTTCGATGAAGATGGGAGCAGGAGGAACCCTCCTCTTCGCGACAACCGATTGGGAAGCCCGCAAATAAATAGGTTTGTATCGGGCTTTGATGCGAGGCGGGGAGGAGGCGCCGGCATGCGGCGTCTGGGTGCCTTCCCAAGCGAGAAGGCACCCTAGCACGTTAGGTGGTGTGCAATCGGAGGCACCACCAGCGCTAGTGGTAGTGGGGAGCCCGCCACCGAGGCGAAGACATCTGGAGCCATGGAGCTCTCTATGCAGTGGTGGAGACGTCGGAGGAGGAAGGGCGCGGCATGCCGGCGCCTCCTTCCTCCGATGATATGTGGTGCGGCGCATGCCGGCGCCCATGTCAGGCGGTGGAAGGGAGGCGGGGCCGGCATGCCGCGCCCCTCTCCTCCGATATATGATGTGGGCGCATGCCGGCCTCCCTCCAGGTATGGATGTGGGCGCGGCATGCATAGCCTCCGATGGTGAAGAGGCGGCATCGGCTCCCCTTCGGAAGGTGGGGATGCGGCGCCGGCATGCCGCGCCTTCGGTGGAAGGTGGGGATGCGGCGCCGGCATGCGCCCACTGAGCCGCAGAGATGGAGAACCTGTCGGGAAGAGGAAGACTTCCTCATCGACCCACAGAGGCAGTCGGACTCACGGTGTGGATGCCGCAGCGGTCTGGCGGAAGGAAAACGCGCGGCCTTCCGATAGCAATGACATTCCAACGTACATGTGGCCACGATGGGGGCAGCGCATCTATGTTGGATGAAGATTATTTGAGCAAACTGCGAGAATCGGCGTATGCAAAAAGGTGGTTCACTGTTCTTGTGAAGCTCGAGAACTTGAGGCTGCATCATTTCGACTCCGATGCCGCAGATCCGGAATGTGGATGAGGCTGGGCTAACTATTTGGCACGTGTGATAGCAAAAGGACGATAGAGGAAGGAGTCCTCCCCACCGCTATGATTGACCCATCGAATGCGGGGATATCCAAGCCCGGATGGATCAAGTTTTAAGCTAAATGCGTGATGGGAGTCTTAGGTGGCAATCATACATATGCCATGAAGCACCTTCGACATATCGCCAGGAAGGCAAGGTTCCAATGGATGGAGGCCCATGTTTATTGTGGGCTTACTATACAGAGATGAGGATATTGGCAATGAGACCACAACACGATGTCCGATAAGAGGAAAAGATGAATTTCATCGAACAAGTTAGGTACTGCGAGATGAGCTCCAAATTGCAAAGCGAGATGGTGTGACCATGAGCATGAACTGAAGTTTAACCTTTATAAGGTGCTTGGGCTAATAGAGGGCGATGAAGGTCGCGAGGATGAGCAATATAAAGAACAAGGTGGACAACAGACACATATTCTATGCATTGCGAAATTGGAGGGAAAGGTTTGGAAGAATGTTGATAGTATTTTCACAAAGTGGGAGGCCATGGAGCTACGGCGAGGCAAAGCATGTGGCAGCCGGGACCAGCAAGAAGGGCAAAGGAAAAGCATAAAGTTGGTGATGAAACAAAGTCATTGAAGGTGTATTTGAAAGAAATGCGGGCAAGCCATGGCGCGATTTTCAAGGTATTCCTCCGTGGGAGGCGGCGAAGATGCTAATTAGTGTGATGAGAAGGTGTTGATGGTCTTCTAGACTGAATGGAATGTCCAAGGAGGTGACATGGAAGAAATTTCATGTCATACAAGTGGCTATGGCAAAGCATCCGGGTGTAGTTCATTCGACATGGTGAGAGACGAATACCCACTACACTCATCGGATGCGATGTCGCGAGGTTCCAAACCGCTTTTGAGGGAAAGGTATGTCCTTCTATGTCCTGTTCGATTAGATTGGTTGAAGGCGCCGGCTTCGCACCAATCGCTTTTTCTTGTTTTTCAATCGGAGGAGGCGGGCGCCGGCATGCGGCGCCCGCCTCTCTTCTCCGGCGTGATTGTGAAGCTTTAGCGGTTGTCTTCGTGCGGCAAGTAAAAGATGTTGAAGACAAGAAATTGCAGGATTTTCAAGCTTTCATACGAGAGGTGCACACATGGAAAGGCTTGGAGGACGAGCAAAGGGCACTTGCGGACATGGACATGGAGGAAGGGCTCCAATCTTTCACGGTGCCAAAACGGAGAATATTGTGAACTACTGTGGTATCAAGAGATGCCTTGGACATGCGGGGTTTCTACGGGTTCAAGGTACACACTATTGTTGATGGATGTGCCGATTCAATAAGGGACAACATGATGTGAAGATGGATCGAGTGAACACCATTTTCCATTCTTTCCATGACATGACAAGTTGCTCGGAGATTAGATTGATAGTCATGCATGGAGTAGAAGAGCTGCACATGGTGAGAGAGGCAATGCGGAAGTGGTGCAGGTGGAGGGATGGTCTCCTTCGTTTGGGATAAAGCGAATATGCACGACCAAGGAGGCTATGACATGGAGTACATCACGGTGGGTGGGGTTTCACCTCCGGCAGATCGGGAAGATGTCTATGCTCCCGAATAACTTGCAGGCTCTTTCAACAATGGGCGTGCAGCTTGCGCGACACTGTGAAGAAGCATTGTATATGTCATTTGACAAGCGGTGGTATCAAGAGATGCCTTGGACATGCGGGGTTTCTACGGGTTCAAGGTACACACTATTGTTGATGGATGTGCCGATTCAATAAGGGACAACATGATGTGAAGATGGATCAGCACGGTGAACACCATTTTCCATTCTTTCCATGACATGACAAGTTGCTCGGAGATTAGATTGATAGTCATGCATGGAGTAGAAGAGCTGCACATGGTGAGAGAGGCAATGCGGAAGTGGTGCAGGTGGAGGGATGGTCTCCTTCGTTTGGGATAAAGCGAATATGCACGACCAAGGAGGCTATGACATGGAGTACATCACGGTGGGTGGGGTTTCACCTCCGGCAGATCGGGAAGATGTCTATGCTCCCGAATAACTTGCAGGCTCTTTCAACAATGGGCGTGCAGCTTGCGCGACACTGTGAAGAAGCATTGTATATGTCATTTGACAAGCGGTGGTATCAAGAGATGCCTTGGACATGCGGGGTTTCTACGGGTTCAAGGTACACACTATTGTTGATGGATGTGCCGATTCAATAAGGGACAACATGATGTGAAGATGGATCAGCACGGTGAACACCATTTTCCATTCTTTCCATGACATGACAAGTTGCTCGGAGATTAGATTGATAGTCATGCATGGAGTAGAAGAGCTGCACATGGTGAGAGAGGCAATGCGGAAGTGGTGCAGGTGGAGGGATGGTCTCCTTCGTTTGGGATAAAGCGAATATGCACAACGACCAAGGAGGCTATGACCTGGAGAGTACATCACGGTGGGTGGGTTTCACCTCCTCAGACGATCGGGAAGATGTCTATGCTCCCGAATAACTTGCGGGGCTCTTTCAACAATGGGCGCTTGCGCACGACTTTGTGTGAAGAAGCATTGTATATGTCATTTGACAAGCGGTGGTATGTGCATACGAGGCCTCTAGGCACGATGATGAAGCTCATCAAGAACTTTTCGAAAGAGGCGGGTTACGGATGTATGTCTTTGGGAGTGGTACGACATTGGCGTAGCTATGTGGACGCAATTGTATTGCTCGATATTGATAAGCGGTGTCGGAGTTTATTCCAGAGGATCCATGGATATGAAGTCTGCCGGATGCCGAGGAGGAATTGACTCATGAGCCGCGTCGGGACCCTCCCAATTCAGGCTAAGGAATTGAGTCTTTCGAGAAGGATGTCTCCGTGCTCGTGGTTCCTTTGGGGTTGAATAGGATGAAGGAGATCACGGAGATATTCGGGCGATGGCCAACAAACCTTGCCCACCTTATGGCAGAGAACAACGGAAAGGAAATGATGGTGGCCTTTTGGATGCAGAGAATGCCATGAGGGAGAATGACAATTTCAAGATGCGGAGGAGGCAAGGTCAAGAGTACGGAAGTCGTCTTTGGATGCGTGCAGGCGGTGCCACAGTCCCAACCTTGCGGATTAATTGGGCGATTAGGTCAAAGTTGCCTTGGCTGTCCGCGGATTTCGAGCCATCGATATAGTGCAAAAGCGGCATGCGGTCTTGACTTTATACATATTCGTGTTTGGGATTTGAATCCTTTTATGCATATGTTCTGCCATTGCTCGTTCATAGTTTGCATACATTCTTTGCATCGTGTGATCTCCACAAGACCGTATCCGCATATCATATCGATGAAATCGGACAAAACCATATTGTATGCCATTGACCAACTGCGGCCAAAAACCCGAGGAATGAAAAAGCGCTTTTGTGACCGTGGAGCACATAGAAAATTGGTCCGAGGTTTCTGGAAGCGGCTTCGTATATTCAGCCCCTTCAAATATTAGCATGTTGATTGGATAATCGTGCTTCTTGTCATCCCTTTGGCTTAGAATGGTAATTGCATAGGCGAAGCGTCTACAAACACGTGGAATTTCTTGCTCGGTCGCGGCGTGGGTCTTTGTGATCGGTGGTCGAAGATCATTGAAGGCCTCCTCTCGTTTTTCGTCCATTCCACTCCACGGTCCTTGCGAAGCGATTACGTAGCGGAGCTGCCCTTACGGAAATTCTTCACAAACCTTCGATAATAGCCTACCATTCCGAGGAATCCCTAAGCTCCTTGATGTGGTAGGTGGCTTGAGGCGGTAATGATTTTGACCTTATCCGGGTCGACCTCTATCCCCAGCAATCGGTGCCCCAACAAAATACCCTCGGCATGCGAAATAACATTTCTCGGGATGTAGACACAATTAGTCATTGACACCGTTCGGACATTTGCGAAGGTGGTTGAGGTGATCTTTGTTGCTCAAACACGAAGTCATCCGGAAGACCTCCATGAAGTCCCTAAGGTATTCCTTGAAAATCTTGACAAGTCGCATGAAGGATCACTGGTGCCCTGTTAATCCGAGCACTCCGTTTGTAGGCATAGGTTCCCGATGCTGTAGTGAAAATTGGTGGCCAATCACTCTCCACGAGATGTAGTGGTTATACCGAATACCCATCCGAGGAGCAGGTAGACCATTCTCCCTGCAACTAAGTCCGATTATGTTGTCTATGAATGGAAGCGGGTAATGGTCTTTTTGGTCACCTTGTTTAACTTCCTCCAATCACAGCGGACCCGTATCTTCCCTTACGCTTTTGGGAACCACCACAATTGGGGCTACCCACTCCGATGTCACAATAGGATATATGGCGTCGCATAGTAGAGCTCCATGTTCCTTTACCTTCGAATACTTTGGATTTAGCTTGTATTGCGGTCCGGGTTGCACCGGCTCGAGATCAATCTTGTGCTCCCCACTCCCTCGGTATACCCTTCATGTCACGTCAAAAGCAAAACGTGGATAAATTCCATGATTTGTTTCATACCCTTTCCAAGTGCATTCATCTCGAAAACTTAAGGACCTTTGGGCAACACTTCCACGTCCTTGACCTCATCCGTCATGCCACTCTCTCCACGGCGGATGTGATGCGAACCCTTCCTCCGGTGTCTTGGTTCTCCTTGGCGCATTCCCCATTCCGGAATAGGTCGAGGTAAAGCGTGAGACACCCTCCTCGCACCTCAGTTTGTCCGGATCGTCGCTCCCCGGCTCACCACCTCTACTTCTGTTCCTCGACCTCCGTCCGGCCTCCGATCCTCCTCCGACCACCGGGTTGTCAATTGTGACTCCATAGCACCCTAATAGGTTGATGGAATGGGAATATCTCTCCGTGTCCTCTTCATCGACCACGAAATATGCGAATGGGAATTTCTCCTTCTCATCCTCCCCTCCCCAGGTATCTTGAGAGGTGTATCCCTCCGTTTATGGGTGTCTCCCTGCGTCGTATCTGCTCCAAGTCAAACATATCCTTCCTCCTTAATTTTGGGGTCCCGATCCGGAGGTTTGAATCCCACTTCCTTTCTCGCCCATTTGAAGGTGCAACGTGCCCCATACATCCATGTTCGTCAATGAGAACCTCATACCACAGCGCTTTTTGTTTAATGACCACGTAGTCCATGAGGTGCGGAATGGTACCAATATGGGTTAGGACTCCGTCACTCCCTACGCCATTTTGGACATGTCCGCCCGCAACACCTTTGATGTATGTTCTATCGCAACCCAAGCTTAGGCGGTCTCCTCTGTCATGATGTTGACTCGACCGGAATCTAGCGGCACCTTCTTGATTACACATCCATAATTTCTCTGCTCAGACACAGTCCATCATGGCCACCATATTCACAAGGGGTTTCGGCCTTGGGGTGGAAAGGTTCGTCTCTTCTTGGGTTGTGCGCCTTCAATGCCCCACCAGTTCTTTGGCGGTCTGCGGATTGTCCACTGTCAAGTTATCATGAACTTTTGGTCCATGATAGCGTCCAAATTGAAAGGAACACTGTTGTGCTGTTTCTCCTTGCCAACCCCACCGTCATTTCGGCAACGCTGTTTGAGATGTTGCGGTCGTTGAAGCAGGCGTGGGTGGGTGGGTGGGTCGATGGCCAAAAATGGCCGTCGAACTGTTCGATTCTTGTCGGATCATATCCATAACTTCCCGACATCGGTGACGGACTCATCCTTTTTCCTCTTGCGGGTTTTCGCCCCATGTGTCTCGAGTCCCGCTTCGTCTCGTTTGCACTTCACCCTCGAATCCAGCGGTCTCGTGCTAAGGGAGTTACACTGTGATGCCATCCGAAATCGCAATCCTCGCGTTAAGTGTGGCGTTGTGCCTTGCTCCCGTCCATTGGATTCATGCCCTTTCTTTTCGGATTCCCATCGAGTCCCTCGTCGCCTTTTGTGGTTGGACTTCTCTTCCTTCCCGCTTTGATGAACGCCTCTTCCTCCTCACTTGCGGACGTTATGGAAGCTCCACTCCGTTCTTCTTCTCTTTTCCCCGTTCCCTTCTTAGGGTGTCCGCCTTCCTCTCGCCGCTCCGTTGAGCGACCATCGCGGAGTTCCGTAATACCACTATCCACATCCCCAACCCTTCCGGGCTCCTCGGTGCAGCCTCGGAATCCTCCCATACCATGAGCGCATCTTGACTTGCATTGCGGCAGCGGGCTTTCATGCGGGGGTGGGTCGCCGTGCCGGAGGTTGAGCGATCCTCACATGTTTCTTTGGTGTCTGGCGGAGGGCCTGCCACTCGTGACGATTGCTTGCAATCCACACACCTTTCAAAATCACCATTCCACAGCGAGATGCGGAGGGGCATCCAGCAAGATGCGAACCCTCGGCAATTGTAACACCGGCACTCATTTGCCGGGTTCCTTGCCATCGATTACGAATGCCCATACGTGGGGTTTCGTAAACTTGAGGTACAAAGTTTTGGTACCCAGATCGGTTGCCTCTTGAATTTGGTATGTATCTTCCAAGCACATCTTCCTCGTCCTCCTCGTAGCTGATTGCACTTTTGTTTGTGGGCAGTTCGACCTCGAGTGCTGTCCACAAGTTGAGCGAAGAGATTCGCCGCTCCGGTAGCAACCCTTCTTCTATCATGGTCCTTGATGGCATTAAGATGGAGTTTCTCGGTTTGACCATCATTTCCTCCATCTTGTTCCCTTGTTGCTCCACTTTTTGGCTCTTTGTTTCCACCTCTCTTCTCACACTCCGCGTCCTTTCGTGCATATAGCGGCTCCTTCCCTTTTGCACGTCGTCTTGTTTCCATCATTTTTCCCTTCTTCCTTCTATCCCTTGATTGCGCTCACCGTCACGAATTCTCCTCCGAATCCTCATTGGTCTCCTCTTGTGGAGCTACCGAGTCGGTTGAAAACTATCCTCCTCCATGGGCTGTCATCGGAGGGCGAATAGTACTTCTTCTTCTTTTGTATTTCTTTTGTCCTTAGTGCCCTTGTTCGAGTTCTTCTTCTCTTCCGCGTTGGACTCCTCATAGTTCAGAGCAGCCTTGATCGCCCGATCCAAATCTTTCTCAGCCTGGAGACGCACGTGTCTTCCCATCTCCGCGCCCAATCCTCTTGCAAACCAGCGAATGGCCATTAGCTCCGAGTGCGGACCAGCCCGATCCCGTAGGCTGTGGAACCTTTCCACATAAGCCTGCAGGGTCTCTTTCTTCCCTCTCCGCAATCCCTCCAACTTGGACAGGACATACCCTTCCACATCGACCCCTCCAGATCTTTCACAAAAGCTCTCTTCAAGGCCCCAAAGTAGGCGGGGTGTGGAAGAAGCTATGTACTCGCTTGTACCACTTGGCCGCCGCTCCGTAAGACTCCATAAAGCAGTGGGCACGATCGCATCCTCCTCGGTTGGCAAGTGCTCAAAGCAGCTCGACAAACTCGTCGGGATCCTCATGGCCCTTCTTTTCTCCAGGTAGATTGCTTAGTAGTAACAAGCAGATCGCCATAACTACCGTGGTAGTACTTTCACGATTGCGGTAGTTGGCGGCCTAAATGCGGGCCCGACCTCTACATTCACGGTGGACGGGCGGATCTAGGCAATCGGGCGAGATCAAAAGACAAGGTGGGGTACGGCCCTTGTACCGCCGTAGTCGAGAGTTGGGAATCGAATCCGTTAAGATCCGATCCCTAGTTCGAGTTGACTCCACCTCCCCTTCCTCGTCCAAGTGTGATCTCCGTGCTCTCCTCGTAACTCTGCAATCTTTCCGCTTGGCGTTGCCGTCTTGCGAGCGTTTCCCCAGTCGGATCGAATCGCTTGTCTCCACCGAGGCATCCATCAATCTAGTAATGCTAGACTCTCGTAAGCTAGGTTAGTCCTTCCTCGTCCTTGTGATTCCATTCCCGGCAGCGCCAAAATGTGGAGTGTGGATTGTGTCGAGGGACACCGTGAGGTCCACATTCACCCTCAATGTCGTTGTAGGCTTAGGATTCGCTCCCAAGGGAATGGTTTGTGCCAAGGCGCTAACTTCTATCACTCTTGCCTAAGTCGACTTACACTTTATCACTCCTCTTACCTATCTACTCAACTACTACTACCGACTTGTCCACCTTATCTCATTTCCGCAAATCTCATTCCTCATCACGGTGGTTGCTCGACTACCGAGGTGGGTCCCACCAAACCCTAGCGACTTATTTCGGCGCGCGCCCGGATCTGCAGGCGGCTACCGGTGCTCACGGATCGGACTTTGGCACTCCACACTTCATGCACACACACAATTCCTAGACCATTCCTAGGATACCTCCACTCCTCACACACACACACACACGGCGCCACTTTTACTAGAGACTGTTTTCCTTGTGCACTTTCCACCCGGCCAGTTTGGTTTCTCAATTCACACAATTCTCCCTTTGCTAGCCTCCAATTAGTTCCTTACTCTTCCCACTTACGATCTCACACCTCGCATCGCGTCTGATTATTTGATCTCTCCTTCACCGATCTCTTCTCTCTCTCTCCCTCCCTCAATTCGCCCAGGCTTCCAACCATCCACTCACACACCTCGATTTGAACACAACTTCGTGTTTAAAGGTGAAGGAAAGAAGAACCCGGCGTCAGGCGTACGAGCAAGCTCCGGACCCGCCGCCAATCCCTTGGCTTCCTCCTCCTTGTCGCAAATTGCTCCATCACCTCCTCCTCCTTGCGGAGCAAGCTCTCGACCACCCCTAGGAGCGCCTCGCACACCACCGCCAATCGGACGTCTCCAACCATCCACAGGCGTGGGGATCTCAACCGAGTTATCGTGGTGGGCAAAGTTGCCCCTCTTATACATCGGCCGGCCGCTTTTTATTTAGATCCTAAGCTAAGGGCACCCACAATTCGATTTGAACACAACTTTCGGGACAAGGTGAAGGAGAAGAACCAGGCGTCCGGGGCGTTCTGAGCAAGCTCCGGACCGCCCGATCCCTTGGTTTCCTCCTCCTTGTCGCAAATTGCTCCATCACCTCCTCCTCCCGTTGCGGAGCAAGCTCTCGACCACTAGGGCGTCTCGCACACCACCTCATCAATCGGACGTCTCCAACCATCCACAGGCGTGGGGATCTCAACGGGGTTATTTGTGGTGGGCAAAGTTGCCCCTCTTATACATCGGCCGGCACTGCCCAGTTTTAGATCCTAAGAAAGCTAAGGGCACCCACAATTCTAAGCGATCCTAGGTCGATGGGGCATCCTAACCAAATTATCTTTAGGATGCTACCACCTGCACTTATCCGCGCCCTCCCGACTTGCCTTTGGCCCCGTCCTCCATCGCCGCCACGAGCCCTCCGCCACGTCACGGGTTTTCCCACACTTCCACCTCACATCGCTGGGCCCTAATTGAGGGCATACCGCCTGGGCTTCCGCCTCTTCGCGCCTATTCTTGAGGATTACCACGGTTCCTCATCCACCCAAGCTGGACCTCCTTCGCTCAACTCCTCCAAAGTCGCCTCCGCATAATAGGGGCCAACCACACTCGGCGCAATGGTAGAAGTATGCACGGGTCCTCACTTGCGATGGTAGGACTGATCCCTCCTATTTCCACACGCACATGGGCGGTGAGGTTAAGCACGCGTTCTCCATTCACATATAGACCGAGCACGTAAGTTTCCTCATCCATGTGCCGTAATATAATAGGACCTCTGCGGTGAGGTGCTTACCCCTCCTCCGTAGACTACAGTGGTCCATGTCCTCGCGGGGCGCCGTCGCGCCTGTCGCCCGTCCGCGGCTTCGCTACCGCGGTAGTGGTCTCCACGACCGTCGTTGGTCCGGCCCGGTAGTGAGGTTTCTACCTCTTCTTTCCTTCCCTCGGTAGTGCCTTCCACTGTGATAGTCTCCACGACCGTCGTTGGTCCGTAGTGTAGGTGTTTGACTACCTTGGGCTGCTTCCTTCCCTCGGTAGTGCCTTCCACTACCCCGATCGTGGTCCACCACCTCGCTTCCCCTTCTCTTTTACGGCCACGTGCCTCATCCGCTCCGTTTATACTCCGCTGCTTATGGGCCTTTTCCACGAGGCCGCCTCCACGCTCTGGGCTCGCAACAACTCCCCGCATCTCTGGTTTGACTCGTGGGCATCCTTAATTTGAGCCATGAGTGCTTCCTGGCACTCGTCATGGCTGCAACTTCTCACAGGCCTGCACAAATCTTCTTGAATCTTGATTCTTATCTCCTCTAAGGCCGCTTGTCTTCCTCCGTTGCTTGCGCTTCTCCTTAAATCAAACTGGCCTTCACCACTTCCTCCGCCGCCCTGCCCAGGCCATGTGAGAGCCAAGGCCGCTTGATCCAACAAATCGCTTGGGCCGGATCATCGATGTCGTCGGCTCACGCAAGTCCACTTGTTGGCGGCCCGTGCACGCCATCCCTGTCGAGAACTTTCCTTCCCAACAAAGTGCGCACCCTCACCAATTGCGTCCACCTCTGTTGCGGTGGAGTCCCCTTGAAAATCTCTTCCCATCTTTGAGGAGGGTCCGCTCCCGAGGTCGACCTAAACCCTCGGTGATTCATCATCGCATCCAGTCGGCAAAATTTTCTTCCTCGGATCGCGCCTCTTCCTCCGCCACCTCGCTGCGTTTGGCTTTCATTTTCTTTGCTTTCACATGGCCTTGGCACCGCCTTGACACAGTGACGCGTCCACCTTCACTTTTTGGGACCTTTCACCCCGGTCTTCCTCTTCTTCTTTGGTAGAATTTCCTTCTCTTCCTCGGGCACTGTCGCCATGGACTCCCGGTATCCGATTCCTCCTCAATTTCCTCCTTGGGCTCCTCCGCTTCCACTTCACCTCCCGGCTTCCACATATGAAGGAGGCCACAATTTCTACCTCTGGCGGGCAATTAGCATGCGCATAAAGATGAACTAGGAATGGTGAGAAATTAGAGGGCGAGGTAGGAGAAATCAGTTCAACCTTTCTTCACTCAACTTCTCAAAGAGGATTCGTCCCATCGATTTTCGCCCGTGCCTCATCCGCTCCGTTTATCCGTTAGCTTATGGGCCTTCTCCACGAGGCCGCCTCCACGCTCTGGGCTCGCAACAACTCCCACCATCTCTGGTTTGACTCGTGGGCATCCTTAATTTGAGCCATGAGTGCTTCCTGGCGGCATGGCTTGCAACTTCTCACAGGCCTGCACAAATCTTCTTGAATCTTGGCCCTTATCTCCTCTAAGGCCGCTTGTCTTCCTCCATTGCTTGCGCTTCTCCTTAAATCAAACGGCCTTCACCACTTCCTCCGCCCTTGCACCGAGCCATGTGAGCCAAGGCCGCTTGATCCAACAAATCCGCTTGGGCCCGGATCATCGATGTCGTCGGCTCACCAAGTCCACTTGTTGGCGGCCCACGCGCCATCCTCCTCATCGAGAACTTTCCTTCCCAACAAAGTGCGCACCCTCACCAATTTGCATCCACCTCTGTTGCGGTGGAGTCCCCTTGAAAATCTCTTCCCATCTTTGAGGAGGGTCCGCTCACGAGGTCACCCTAACCCTCAGTTGATTCATCATCGCATCCAGTCAAAAAATTTTCTTCCTCGGATCGCCTCTTCCTCCGCCACCTCGATCGTTTGGCTTTCATTTTCTTTGCTTTTCACTGTGTAGCCTTGACACAGTGTGTGCGTCCACCTTCACTTTTTGGGACGTCTGCCTCCGGTCTTCCTCTTCTTCTTTGGTAGAATTTCCTTCTCTTCCTCGGGCTGTCGCCATGGACTCCCGGTGTCAGATTCCTCCTCAATTTCCTCCTTAGGCTCCTCCGCTTCCACTTCACCTCCACAGGCTTCCACATATGAAGGAGGCCACAATTTCTACCTCTGGCGGGCAATTAGCATGCGCATAAAGATGAACTAGGAATGGTGAAATTAGGGGGGTAGGAGAAATCAGTTCAACCTTTCTTCACTCAACTTCTCAAGAGGATTCGTCCCGATCGATTTTCGCCCCTTGACAACTTCATGGAGGAACAACGGCAAGTGGTCGGACAAATAATCCGCTTCTTGTCTTTGGAAGCGGAGAAGCCATCTGGCGGACCATTAAGCATCTTTGTTGCCAATTCGCGTCGACCAACCATTGGGTTCCCATTCGCCCGCCTTCACGGGCGGTACCTCTTCTTCTTTGTGCTCCTTTTGAAGGTTCCATCACCAAACCCCTGCCTCCTCCTTGCGCCCATACACTTCCCTAACCAATGCGGTCCCAATCACGAGGTTTTGCTCTAATTCCCTCGCCCGGTTGCTTGTCTTTAGGTGGCGGCGCACTCTACCGATCCGAATTGTAATTCCACCGCTTCTCCATGAAACCCGGCCGAGCTCCTTCACGGGCCCCAGCTCGGACTTTCCAATGGTCCATGTTTGGCCATTGGGCAGCAATCTCATTTGTGGCTTTGGGCGCCATCCTTCCATGATAGTCCCCCGGTCTCGCGCCTCGGGTGCCACCTCGCCCAATTTCTGGCAAGGTCGGCTTCGAGTTCCTACCTCCTCCAAGCTGCGTTTGGCTTTCATTTTCTTTGCTTTTTCACATGGCCGGCACCGCCTTGACCAGTGGCCTTCACTTTTTGGGACCGTCGCCGGTCTTCCTCTTCTTCTTTGGTAGAATTTCCTTCTCTTCCTCGGGCCTGCCATGGACTCCCAGTCGATTCCTCCTCAATTTCCTCCTTGGCTCCTCCGCTTCCACTTCACCTCCAGGCTTCCACATATGAAGGAGGCCACAATTTCTACCTCTGGCGGGCAATTAGCATGCGCATAAAGATGAACTAGGAATGGTGAAATTAGAGAGGTGGGAGAAATCAGTTCAACCTTTCTTCACTCAACTTCTCAAGAGGATTCGTCCCATCGATTTTCGCCCCTTGACAACTTCATGGAGGAACAACAGCAAGTGGTCGGACAAATAATCCGCTTCTTGTCTTTGTAGGAAGCGGAGAAGCCATCTGGCGGACCATTAAGCATCTTTGTTGCCAATTCGCGTCGACCAACCATTGGGTTCGGATTCGCCCGCCTTCACGGGCGGGCTGCTTCTTTGTGCTCCTTTTCGAAGGTTCCATCACCAAACCCCCGCCTCCTCCTTGCTGCCCCATACACTTCCCTAACCAATGCGGTCCCAATCACGAGGTTTTGCTCTAATTCCCGCCGGTTGCTTGTCTTTAGGTGGCGGCGCACTCACCGATCAGTCATGTAATTCCACCGCTTCTCCATGAAACCCGGCCGAGCTCCTTCACACCCCAGCTCGGACTTTCCAATGATCCATGTTTGGCCATTGGGCAAGCCATCTCATTTGTGGCTTTGGGCGCCATCCTTCCGCAGAGTCCCCCGGTCTCGCGCCTCGGGTGCCACCTCGCTGCGAATTTCTGGCAAGGTCGACTCGAGTTCCTACCTCCTCCGGCGCCGCGCGCGCCGCCTTCCTTCCACGGGGTTGCGACTTCAGGTGAGGGTTCGGCCCTCCACCACGATCGCGCCTCTCGCTCTCGCTCTCCGATCACGGTCCGCCTCTCGAATCGCTCCTCCACGCTCCGGCCGTTGCGCTCCACTCCTCGCTCGCTCCGGCCGTTGCGCTCCGCCGTTTGAGCAGCTCTGGTCACCCTACGGTTTCCTTAGGGTTAAGTTTGGCCCACTACCACCGGTTGTCTTCTCGCTTCATCCCAATCCACAACCCCATACTCATTCGCTACCGCTGGTCGACCCCTAACTTATAGACAAACCCCAAATAACCACCCCCTACCCGCATATATAGACCTTTTTGGAACATTGGTCCATGGGCCAAGGAACACCAAATTCCGGACCATTTATTATCTAACCTAGGCAATAAAACAAAAGAACTCCATAGGCCAAGGACATTTTTACTATGAATATCCCCAACTACCGTCAATCTGACTTATTTTCACACCACTCTCAGCAAAAAACAAAAAAAATTCACTTCAGGGCACCTTTTAACAGGGGTTTCCGAGACTAGATCGTTTACACATACGATTAAGTAGACAGAGGAACTTCATCCGTCCAGCACCTAGAGCATCCACCTGCAGCAGTCAAGGCAAGTAGGAAGAGTACTCTACCAGGCCCAGCGCCTCCATATGAAAAACATGCTTGCTTGTCGGTAGGCTCTTTGTAAGCACGTCGGCTGTATTTAGCTCCGTCGATATATACTCAATTTTGATCACCTTGCGCTCCACAGAATGTCGGACGTAGTGATGCTGAATTTCGATGTGCTTGGTGCGCGCATGAAAACGAGGATTCCCAACCAAAGCAATGGTCGACATGTTGTCGCAGAAGATAGTTGTGGGAATCGACTGAGGAAAGCCCAAGCCAGCTAAGAAATTGCGTTCCCATTCAGCTTTCTTGGCTGAGTCCGTAAGAGCTTTGTATTCTGCTTCCGTTGATGAGAGGGCTATGGAAGTTTGTTTCTTCGAACTCCAGTTGACTGCTGCACCGGAGAGCATAAAACAATATGCAGAAATACTTTTCCTTTGATCTGGGTCTGTAGCCCAGTCTGCATCTGCGTATCCCTCAAGAGTGAGTGCATGGTCACTGCCCTGGAAACATAGCCCAAAGGTAGATGTGCCTTTAAGATACCGGAGAATCCTTTTAACTGCCATCCAATGCTCGGGGCCTGGATTCTCGAAGTATTGGGAAACAGCACTTATAGAATGCTGGATATCAGGCCTAGTCCAGCAGCTAATGTAGTTAAGGCAGCCCATAGCATGCCGGTAAGGGATCTGGCTCATGGCTTCGCGTTCATAATCATCTTGTGGGCACGGTTGAGCAGAAAGTTTAACCCCAACGCTTCCTGGTGTGCTGACAGGTTTAGCGTCTTACAAGTTGAAGCGTCGAAGAGTCTCACCAATATATTTAGTCTGGTGCAGAATTAGTGTGCGATTGGGTCTATCTCTCAACAGTTGAACACCAAGGACAAAGGTAAGTGGTCCAATGTCCTTCATATCATATTCCTTGTGCAGCATACCTTTCACCCAGTCCAGTAATTCTATGTTGTTGGATGCTAATATAACATCATCCACATAAAGTGCTAGGATGACCAGATGACCGCCTTGGGAATAGATATACACGTTGGAATCAGCTGGATTCTGGATGAAACCTATCGACTTGAGGTATTTATCTATACATTTGTACCACTCACGGACACTTTGCTTCAAGCCATATAGGGTCTTGTTTAATCTGCAAACCCAATCTGGATGTTCAGAGTCCACAAAGCCTTCAAGCTGATCCATGTAGATGTCTTCTTCAAGCTCTTAGTATAGGAAAGCAATTGAAACGTCCATCTGCTCGAGATCCCAGTCTCTAGCAGCTGCAAGGGCCAGCATCATCCTAATTGTCTGTGTCTTGATTCAACCTCCTGCCATCCCTCGGAGCGGGATATGGGAATCCTTTGCCTACATCAGGAGCTGGATTCGCCAATCCCCTGCCGGGATATGGAGTCGGGTATGGAAATCCCGTGAGTGGGCAAGGAACAGGGCTTGGACAAGGACCTCTGCCTGGGCAAGGACTTCCGCTACCACCTCTGCCAAGCACATCGTTGGCACAGCAGGCTGCCTTGATGCCACCCTTCTTCGCATACCAGCCAACTTACACAACAGAGTTCAAGGAACGTGACAGGTTCAATGGAACTAAATACCACAGCCATGGGGAGCGTCGTGCGACCCTTGATGCTTGGCATGTGTGGAGCGTTGTGAGCGGGCAGTTCCAACAACCAGCTGTTACTTCTCCTCAACCTGACCAGGACAGATGGGAGAATGCCAACACCGTCGCACGCGCACTCATAATAAGTGGCCTGGACGAGGTGTTAGTACCTGATGTGGCTTTCCTCACTAAGGCTGAAGACATTTGGACACAATTAGCACAAACGTACGACGTGAAGAACGTGCTTACCCTCTGTGTTGTCAGGAGCGAACTCTTCACTCTTCGCATGCGTGAAGGAGACAAGGTTGCTGCTTTCGCGGTGAAGTTCAAGCAATTACGAGCCAACTTGATCTCCCTTGGTTTTCCCATGCCCGAACTTGATGCTGCGGCTCACTCTGACTGACCTCCTCCCGATTACGGTCCTTTGTAACGATTCACGGTGCAACACTCGAGATGTCGCAAAGCCGCCACGCAGATAACTGTCATGATCAGCTTTGCAGATGTTGTTGGGGCCCTCTTTCAAGAAGAGCAATCCCGTCAACCTCATCCCAATTCTAATCGCACCAAAACTGACAAAGTGCTTTTTACCACAAAGTTCAAACCACAAGGCAGAACCAAAAACTTATATGTCGCTGGGTCTTCGAGAGAATCAAGGCCAGGGCAGATCAAGAGACCAGGCTCATGCAACTGGTGTGGTTCTCTCGGTCACTGGGTGTAGGAAGAAGAAATCTAGAGAACCAAAGAAGGCCGAGAAAACTAACAGAACGTTTGAGGCCCATACGGTTTCCAAGGACAAACCAACAAAATCTTCCTCAACTGGCAAGCAACCTATGATTACGACCATACACTGTCTGCGGCCTCCGAGCTTGATGATGCACAGTATCTCGATTCGAGAACAGCGGCACATATACAGCACAGAAAATTGATGAGTAACTTCACTCCTCTCCACACAGCTGAAAAAGTTATGCTGGGAGATGAACTCACAAGAACAGGTCTGAAAATTCTTGGTCGAGGTTCCTGATCCTTCAGGCAGTCGAATGGCCAGATTTTTCAGATTGACAATGTCCTCTTTGTGCCTGACATGGCAAAGCATCTAATTTCAGTTAGCCAGTTGATGCAACTCAAGAGTTTAGAACTCAAATTCACTGCTACCGGATGCACACTTAGCGAGTCTCGACCTTCCTCCGTAGTTGCACAGGGCTTACTTGTGCAGGATCTATACAGGCTAGACATGCCGTGTCTCCCTGCTAACAGCGTGCATCTTGTTGCTAGTTCTCAGGTTGCTCTAGCACAACTTTGGCATGCTGTCTTGGTCATGCTAATAAGGATAAGTTGATCAAGATGTCCAACCTGGAGTGTTATCGGGAGCCCCTCCCTAAGTGCTTCAAAGACCTTCCTCTTTGTGATGCATGCATAGTAGCCAAGCAAAAAGAGTTACCTTTTCCTGCTACTTTGGCTCATAGGTCTTCTTCCATACTTGACCTAGTACATGCAGACATCTCTGGGAAGATCCATGTACCGTCTTTGGGAGGTTCTCTTTACTACCTCACACTCACCAACGATTTTAGTCGGTATTCCTGGACATACCCACTCAAGCGCAAATCTGACACTTTCCTGCTTTTCAAAGAGTGGCTCACTATGATACAGAGACAGACTGGGACTCACCTTCGCTGTTTAAGATCAGACAACGGCACAGAGTTTGTGAATGCTGCCTTTGATGAATATCTTGCAGCTCAGGGTGCAGTCCGCCAGTTCAGTATTCCTTATACCCAGCAACAAAATGGGGTAGCAGAACGACGCAACCAGATTCTACTCAGCATGACAAGGAGCATGTTGGCTTGGTCAGGGCTCAGCAAAGCCTACTGGGCAGAGGCAGTTGTCACTGCCACCTATATTCTCAATAGGCTCCTCATTTCTGCAGTTCCTGAACTCCTTTCGAGATGATTTGGAAACGCAAACCTAGTTTGCTTCATCTTCGAGTATTCGGTTCACCTGCCTATGCATATATCCATGAAGAACAGCGCATGAAGCTTGAGGATAGGGCCAGACCTCTTGTGTTTGTGGGCTATGGTGAGGAGACTAAAGCTTATAAACTTTATGATCCTCACTCTAGGTCCTCTATCTTTGCCCGCAGTGTCACTTTTAAGGAACTGTAGGCTCCTGCTTCCACAGCCACCACTTCTTCAGCATCTTCTCCTTTGGATATTGATGATTTCGACGAGTCTCCCTTTGCATATCCTCAAGATGCTGCCAATGAACCGCCTCCTGCTCCTCGTTTTGATTCACGGTGGCGGTTGAGGGGAATGATATCGACGCTCAGTCCGCATAATGATGCGCTTTATGCACGTATGTCTGACCATTACTGCGGCAGGTGACTGCGGAGGATGATACGGATCAGGATTATGAACTCCCTATTCCTGATGCTGAGGTGGTGGACTCCCCACTATCTGAGGAACATCAATTCAAGGACAGCTCACATTGATTCGGACACATGCACTGCCTTTGCCTATCAAGGCGCTTCTTGTGCAATCTGGCGGCGAGTTGGAACACCTTTCGACAAGCGGTCAGTTGAACCTCATGAGCTGGAGGCTGTTGAGGAACCACTGCAGCTGAACGGCTGTTGAACCTCATGAGCTGGAGACTGTTGAGGAACCAGCTGCAGAGCCTGAACCAGTTGTTGAGGAGCGTAGGTATCCCAGCAGATCCCGTCCATCAAGGGAAAATTGGAACACAAGGCCCTATGAACCTGAAGATTTCAGGATCTCTCGATCTGCTCGACTTTGTGAAGCTTTCTCCACCAGTACCCTCCATTTAGCAGAACCTAACACATATCAAGAGGCTATAAATGGTCCGGACAAGCATAATTGGATCCCTTCAATTCAAGATGAGTACAATTCATTGATCAAGAATGGGACATGAGAGCTTTGTCCTTTACCTGCTGGGAGGAGAACAATAAGCTGCAAATGGGTGTTCAAACACAAGCTGAATGCTTAGGGAGAATAGCACGGTACAAATCACAACTGGTTGCTCGAGGCTTCTCCCAAGTTGTTGGTGTAGACTTTAATGAGACATTCAGCCCTTTTGTGGACCATTAGCTGGGAATCTTCCTCTTCGTCATCATCTTCATCAACATCTAAAGAAGAAGCAAGTCTCTTCTTGGGCTTGATACCTACTTCTAGTCTTGGAGCAAACATGAGTTCATTGCATGCTATCATAATGACTAGAATGCAAAAATAATGATAAAGAAAATAAATAGCTTCCTATACCATCCATGTAAGATTATAACAGGAAGGATGAAAGCATTGCCATCGAGGCTCAAGTTAAGTATTGTAGCTACCAATCTCCTCAACAGTGAGAACCTCAGAAAGAAAAACGAGTTGTCCCTATGATAACCTAATCCACAAGAGACTCAATCCTAGTTGCAACATGCTCTTGATTCTGTCGGTATGTTGCTTGGCCTACAGGAATAGCTATGCGCACAGCCTCCTCTACCTCCACTTAAAACTTCGACCAATGTACTGCTTCTAATTCTTGGGTTCTAAGCGCAAGCCCTAAGTTGCAACCGACTCTTAGCTTTCATCTTGCCCAAGAAACCCACAACAATTGTGTTGCAAGAAGTCCAAGAATCGACTATCCACGAATTGATCCAAGCAAGTGCACGTTGATGCGGTTTCTAATTCGTTAAGAAAAAGTCATTGGTGTTAAAACGATCAAGTTTGACTCAGGTCCTGTTATGTACCAGGTAAAGTTTCGTGGCCATAATTCACAGGCTGTGTCTGAGCATACTTTAGTTGGTATTGTTGAGCATCCTAGCTAGTTTTCATGTATGAACCAAACTAAAATGATCGAAAACTGCGTGGTTCCCAACCATGACCATGACCGTTCTAGTTGGAAGGCCAAATATGAATCCATTCAGGTCCTTTATTGAAAAAAATTACTTTTTATGATACCTTGCTTGGTGTGTTTTTAGTTGGTATGGGCTTGGACATGCATGTTACTTCCACACGCTCACATTTGCTAATGCTTTACGAGCAGCTTAAATTCTACCTCCACAACTTGCTGCACCCTTGTTGTTTCTTCATTGATGGTACGTACCACATCATCCATAAAAGCCACAATTGGTCAATGAGCAATGTTTTAGAAATCTTCTCCAATGGCAACAATATTAATTTTTTTTAGGTGTTTCCTAGTAAGCGAGGATCATTCCACATTTTCGGCTCCGTTTTTGACGGATCCTTGTCTTCCTGCGTGGAGACTTTTGTAACTTTTGCCATATCTTCATAAAGTCTCACAACTTCGCTATCTTTATTTTTTCTAACTTCTTAGTTGATCTGTGAAGTGATCATTGGATTAAAGCAAATTTTCAAGAATCGAGTGATCAATCGCTTCATAGATTAGCTAAAAAGTTAGAAAAATTAAAATTGTTACCATCGGAGAAGATTTGTGGAACATTGCTCATCGACCAATTATGGCTTTACGGACAATGTGGTGCATACCATTGATGAAAAACAACAAGGGTGGTTCTCCTTTTTTGTGCTTCTTATCTTGCTAAGCGAGATGATTAATGAAAGCAAGTAATACATTGCTTCATACTACACAAGATAATACCACCACAGAATCTAGCCATTCACGCCTTGTCTCGTCACCACTTCGTACAACTCATAATTCCCTCGAACTCTTGCTAAGCGAGATGATTAATGAAAGCAAGTAATACATTGCTTCATACTACACAAGATAATACCACCACAGAATCTAGCCATTCACGCCTTGTCTCGTCACCACTCCGTACAACTCATAATTCCCTCGAACCAGACATCTCTACGAACTTCTCTTCTAGGCAAATTCGAATTCCTCTCTCGGGATTTTCATGCATATCGCGTTGGCTCCATCCCATATATTTCTTTCCGTTATACACCTTTTATTTGTGGGACTCAGATTTAAACCAAGATATAATTAAGAGTGGTCCCACAAATCTATTATCTTATTTACGTTTATATTTTAAGTAATATCGTAAATTATTAATCAATTTAGGGTTCATTGAAGATGACGTTTCTTTATCAATGAATATAAAATTCTATGTTAGATATAATTACATAGGTCTTCAAAACCTACGTGCTGATCCCTTATCCTAGGAATCTATGTATGTACTTCGTTCGATATCTCAGTTCCGTTTTGTTTTACATACTCCAAGTACCACAGTGCAAAAATGCATGCATGAAGCTATGGAATCAAGAAAGACAAAACTAATACCTACACCGAAAGATAATGTCTTGCTTGTTTCCTGCCCTTCGTGGGAAGTGGTGGTTGTTTTGCGGAGCGCGAGCAACGCGCATTGCGTTGGTTCTTGTGCTGCATCAGGAGAATGCTTGGCTGTTGAATGGTGTGCCTTTTAAGCCTGGGCACGTGGGGGAGGGATGAATACGGAGTCAGGACTCGGCTGACTTGAGCGTATCTGATGCAGTGGCTGCATCGGCTACCAATGCTGCAGGCACTCGGCCTTGAAGGCATGTGCCGATGTCGAACGGTGTAAGAAAAAGGCCATCGAAGATGAGGTTGACACCAGGCAGTGGGATATCCCCGCTCTCGTCCTCATCGACGAAGTTGGAGCTTATACCTTTCATGCTTGGAGAAAGAGGGCCTGAGTCATCGAAAGCTCGAGATGGTGCTTCGAACAGGGTGCCCAGTGGTAGCAACCTGCACATGCCAAGCTTGCGAGTTTTAGGGTTTTTGTGGGTATGGGAAGTGCAAGAAAGAGTTGGGTCGGTGTAGGGGTTGGCGAACGTACTTTGGCAGTTCTCCAACAAAACTAGCCACTTCAGATCGTCGTCTTGCTCGGGTGGGTTGTTGCAGATCTGATGACGGTGTCAAAGTGGGTGTGAGAGGTGGCATACCGTCCAAGGGACTCCATTGTCCTGAGATGGAGGAAGAGGACGGGTGAGTCCCTCTTGCTCCATCGTAGGCAAGCTTGCACACGGAACCGCTAGGTTGATAGTTGGCCATGAACTCCAGTAACGCTTTTCTGAGCTTGTGCATGGCTTCTCCATGCTTGGTCAGGGAGTTAGGGTGGAAGAGATCAGCACGGACTACTCCTTCACATACTTGCTTACATAGCTCTGTGTTGAAGAGGGGTACCCCGAGCTCCACACTCTGAGGTACCCATTCCCAGGCATCACTATCTGCAGACATGTGAGATGCATCATGTTCTTGACCCGGTCTGTGGATTCGTATGAATCTGACGTATCCAACTGTTTGGAGATTGAGCTCCTCTGTGGCTTGTATGATTCGGGGATGTGGAGCAAAGGGTTCTACTCTCCGGTCCCCTTCTACACTGGAGGCGGACTGTGCTAAGGGTAAGGGGACATCCTTGGTTGCAGGACCTCCAGTTTCGGTGTTGGTGAGACATGTCCTCGGGAATGGCTGAATGAGTACTGCAGATTGCTTCAGAACTGCATTCAAGCAATGTAGCAGTATGTTTCCTTCCACCAAAGTGCCCTCAAATTTGCCTCCCAGTCCGGCAAGACCAGTGCCATCCCAGGACCATATTAGAGCCTTGGCACATCCCGCTAAGTAGGGTGGCAGTAACCTCAGTCGTTGGCCCCTTACAAGCACCATGGACACAGGCCCCGACTGAGCCACAGAATACAGCAACAGCTTCATCCATGGAGACGAGGCAGCTTGGAATGGAGGACCAAAGTGTATAGGGCCTTCGCCATCTGCAGAGACTACTGAAGGAGGAGCTGGTAGAGGAACCATGGACACTACCACATTGTAGTCTCTTCTCAACACACGCTGTAGGGTGGCTGGGGGCAAACCTGCTAAGCTTTCACAACGAATGACATCAACTTTGCAGTTACGAGCTTTCCTGTTTCGCTTCCCTGGGCCTGAAGCGGAGTCGGAGGATGAACTTGCTCCTGCATTCGTATCCATGTCCATAACATTTGTAGGATGTCTATCTTGAGCTCCATTCTTTGGAGCGATGTTGCCTGCTTCGTCCTCCATGTTTCCGTCTGTGCTAACGCCCCCTGATCGGATGCAATCCAACGCATGACGCAGGCTGAAAGCATGGACGGCCAATTCTTGCAACTCGCCTTCTAATTCTGTGCCCTCAACTTTCCTCAGGTCCTCACACATGTCAGCTACACTGGAGTCTCCAAGCTTTCCAGCTTCGTACAGACTTACAGCATGTCCTTTCAAGCCTGGGAAACCATGCAAACTAAGATCAGAAAATGCGGACAACACATTGAGACTGCACTTTCGTCATCTTTCTATCTTTCTCACATACCTGGCGACAGTGAGCCCATCATGAGATAAGAGGTGAGGTTAGCATCCACCATCAGAGCAAATCTTGTTACCCCGCTAGGAGCCTTGGAGTCTCCAACAGCAGCGTCGGGTTGGAATACTCCAGGCACAACTGAAGTGGGGCTTGCTGGATGTCGGAAGGCCCAACCTTCATCACCGGCCCCATTGCCATCACTAACTGTAGAACTCTCAGTTTCCTGAAGAAGAGAGGCAGGATCCAACACTTTTTTTGCCCACCCAAGGCGGCAAGCCAATGACACAGCAGATTCAAGCTGGCCGAGGTCTGCTTGTAATGTCGTTGCTAATTCTGCCACTGTGGCACGTTCGCTCGAAGCCACAAATACGGCATAGAGAAGTCTGCAGACAGTCATCAGATGCTCAGCAACAAAAACAAACTGGTGGGCTAGCTCACACATGCCCATACACTAGTCAGCATGATGAATTATGATCTCACTCCTCTGTAGGGTCTTCGTAGGATTGATCCTTGTTTGAAACAAATCCTTCCAGAGCCGACACTGTCGTAACAAAGTGTGTGGAGCAATGAAAAATATTTGGTATTATACCAAGAAAAACTAATTAAATATTTTAAAGTTAGGAATTGAAAACCTTGAATATGGTCATCTGGAAACACTGGTACATCCAAGTAGACAACACCCTTCCGAAAGAGACCACGCACCAAATCAATATCAAGTTCGCCAATTAGGTTTTTGGGGTTGTCTTTTGTTAGATAGTTGATCAATTGTATGTCTCTATCTGAAAATTTCTGTTCCGCTTAATAGTAAGTAATAATCTTTTAGATTGCATTACAAGCTTTTTAGAATTTGTATGCTCATTTAGATATTAGAGACAATGCTTACTTTCAAGTCCTCTTGAGTCATGTCCATGACTCCCACCGTCCACCAAGGTTCCATTGCAAAATCTATAGGTTGTGTTGGGAGCATATCTTTCACAATAGCTTTGTTTATTTTCCACATGATTTTCTGTGGTAGATTGTTCAGTATAGACTACTATAGCATCATTCAATCTGTCATTTATTGATGGATAAAAAATAAAAAATAGATTACCTTAGCTCTACACTTGTTCATGATATCTATAAACTCATTTCGACCAATCCCAGTCAACCTCAATGCATCCGCTGCTGTGAAGTTTGGTATACTATCGTAGGGCTTTTCTACAAATATTGATAACATTCAATGTCAAATTACATTTGGCAAGTACATAACCAAGAAGAAAACTTTGTATGATTGGATGAGAGTGTTACCATTTTTCATAATATCAAATAAGATATCGCTATAATACCGAAATGGAGTGATCTTCATAACACGACATACATAACCTGATAGGTTGTATGGAAACAGCTGCAAAAAAGCGATAATATTGTTTGATGAAAGGTCCAAGGCACAAATTTAGCTATGAAAATTCTCTCGTACAAATGTGAGGAATTAATACGTTGGATAAAATTGCAGTACTTGAAACACACCGCCTGACTCTTACGTAAGTAAGAAACAAGCTCCTCATAGTATTCACTTTCTTTACAAATCATCCTTGCTAAACAATCGCTCCATTTGAGCCGCTTCTTGATGCAATAATCTTTTACCCTGTAAAGTGATAATTGTGTTACAACAAATGCACTAGTTGATAAAATAAGATTGCAACAAGCAAGTCTTCTCTAACTTTTTGTTCCAATCTTCTGATGTTGCAAAAAATAGCTTCAACCGCTTTGGAAGCTTCTCCCATGTAGCTTCTTCTTGTATAGCTCGTCCAATCATTCCCTCTTCCACATTTGTGGCTTCTCGTTGCATGATGTATTATATAAAATGATCTAAGACGGTACAGTAGTAACGCAACTTATACTATGGTAGGAGAGAAAATAATAGGTGATCAGGTTTTCTAACATGGATTGGAATGTGTTAATTGCATTGAATTTGATGAGGGAAACGTTAGGTAGGATAGTCACTATTGATATAATGCACTTATTCTTTTCAATTAAGATATTAGAAAAAAAATGGTTCTTAAAAATGTCACCTATACCTTACACATGCATAAGGTGACCAAATACCTAATTAGTAATAGATACCTAGGGGAAGCTAAAAATGATAAAGATAATTCTTCATTCAAAAAACTGCCAATAATATAAAATTATAATATAAAATAAATATATACGATGTTATCATATTTTGATAAAACTAAAGTGCTCTCATGCGTAAATTTTTGAAGTGAATTAAAATAAAATAATTCTAGCTATAAATGGTCTTTTTCCTTGAAAATTAGTTGGTTTTTTTTATCCTCATCCCCAAACTTTTTTTGACACAATTAATTGATTGATGGATTTGGTTGCATTTCAATTTGCATTACTTCTTTTCTATTGTTTATGTCCCTCTAGTTCAGATATACGTATGTGTCCACCTTTTTTTACCACTTTTCAACTGTACATTTTTTGTTCCATGGTGGTCCTTCCACCCTTAGTGCACATGAATAACATTGTTGTTGTTGTTGTTGTAACTTAGTCGATAAAAGACAAAGTTTCTAGTCTTAGGGATGGTGGTTCAACTCCCGTAGTCGACCTAGCATAGTTAGCCTTGTCGACGTGGTATAGAAAGTGTCATGGTACACACAACCAGGATGAGGTGGCACCCATCCCCATTTACCTTTACGTAATCCATCTGCATATGCATATATGATATAATGATTATTCTGATTTTTGTCCTTCATTGAGGAGTGAACCATGAGTTCATTGAAACTTCCTAAATAAGGGACACTTCGGTTGGAACACTATTGGGATGGAGTGCCATCCATCCTTGTTTGCTGTTGCCCCTTAGTGTTCTACGGTCATTTTGTAAGGCCTTCCGGGGCTGTCCAATATATAACGTCCACTTTCTCGCCCACAAAAAACGATGCTGTCGTAAAGGCCTTAGGCGTTGGCTCATATATATGATCTTTACTATCCTACCCGCAAAAAAGGTGGGGCTCTTGTAAAGCCGTTATTAGGGGTTGTTTGATGTATGATGGTTATTGTCTCACTCGTAAAGAGAGGGTAGCGCTGTTGTAAAGCCTTTAGGTCCTAATTGACATTTACTACCTCACTCGTAAAGAGGGCAGAGCTAACCTAAAGCCTTAGGTGTAGGGCGCTCTCATGTATAAACTATGCCTACAATGAAACTCTATTGTAAAGCTTTTCAGGGCCTCCCAGTCACTTGCTCTATTGTAAAGCTTTTCAGGGCCTCCCAGTCACTTGCTCGATTGTAAAGCTTTTCATGGCCTCCCAGTCACTTGCTCTATTGTAAAGCTTTTCAAGGCCTCCCGGTGCTTTTCAAGGAGGCCACATGCTCTATGGTAAAGCTTTTCAGGGCCTCCTGGTCCCTTCCAGTCACTTGCTCTATTGTAAAGCTTTTCAGGGCCTCCTGGTCCCTCCCAGTCACTTGCTCTATTGTAAAGCTTTTCAAGGCCTCCCAAGTCACTTGCCTTCACTATTGTAAGGTCTTTAGAATCCTTCAAATTAAGTAAAATATAAATACATGAAGTGAAAGAATACCCACGTATGATGGGTATTCACATCGATATCGAAAAGTTGTTAAAAAGAACTTTCTGGTGCTATAGGCCAAATGGACACACATTTATAAGAACACCGTGATTAAGCGCCAAATGGACACACGTTTATAAGAACACCGTGATTAAGCGCCAAATGGACACACGTTTATAAGAACACCGTGATTAAGCGCCAAATGGACACACATTTATAAGAACACCGTGATGCTTAATCCTGGGCTTAGATCAGCACTTAGATGGGGTGCCTAAAGGGAATGCATGCCCTTGGTGCAAAGTAGCTTAGGCACACCATGGTACAAGTTGTCAAGTACCAAGTCCCATGACGGAAATCCGTCCTTAGTGGACTTAAACAAAATTCTTCAACTTCTTCTTCAATACCCACCTATAAGTCTTTAGGTGGACATTTCATGGATTCTTCTATACCCACCTAGTTAAGTCTTTAGGTGGACATTTCATGGAGTGAACTCCCGAAAAGAACTCTCTAGTGCTGTACCTACCTAGTTAGAGTCTTTAGGTGGACATTTCATACACGGAACTCCCGGGACTTTCTCGAGTGAAATCATCGGCACGAGCGCCCAACTCCCTCAAGTGGATTGATCGGCAAGAGACCAGAGCCGATGTATCTCCATTGTCGGAAGGCTATCCAATACAAGACCTCAGGTAAAAGGTCTAAAAATTTGGTATATAGACAACTCTACCCCTTGCAATCCAGTTCCTCCTTGATGTCGCAAAAAATGGTATGTTACACAATCTCAGCAAGGATTAACAAGACGGGCTAAAAGATGGACCGCATGGCCCAGCCTGGAAGATACTCGGATATGAAGTATTGACCTTGGCCTGAATGGAACAACAGAGTGCAGCGGGATATTCACGACACCCTGGAGAAGTAGCATTGATGGAAGCGGAGGAACGTGTAGCATTGTGGGCTTTCTTGCTCTCTGTCAAGTCTTATGCCACATGAATTAACCGAGACTGCCAAAATAGATGCTGCATTGACGAGAACAGTTGCTCTCATCCTCCGCTTCGGTGGCTGCATGGAGCAAAAGGCTGTCTCCTGAAGTTGGTCAGCAGGTTACTGCACACATCAGGACCTAGACCACCAGCTTGTATGGCATGGAAATGCACCATCTGGTGGAGGCTCGAGCATCAGCATCAGCAGCAGCAGCCGCCCCAACGTTAGATTAATTCCCAAGAGTGTGGAGTGCCCTGCAACTGTGGAAATGCTCATTTGTCATCTCCACAGGAACACAAACCATCCCTGAAATGATGCACACGGTGGGCATCTCGAACAATAATTTCCCTCTTTTCAACCCTGGAAACTGTCTTGGAGCCGATATGGCAGTGATCGCACATTCTAAGATTCTTCACTATGAGCAGACTTGTGCCTGGAGGTGTGTTGAGGAGCCCAAATGCCAAGGCCAGCTTCTCAGCATGTCCACACAGGGCATCTTCCTTCTCATCCTCAGGAAGTGCTCCCAGCACAGGACTAACATGCCCTGTCCCCCGGGCCTGCAAAGTCAGACTTTTCAGCTTTGCAGATAGGTCCGCCCTCTTTTCTCCAACAACGAATTCGTGCACCTTGTTGTCAACTTCTATGGCGGCCATTGCAGGCTTCTTCTGAATCCCTGCAGACCTTCTTAAGTGATTGATGTCCCTTTCATCTTCCCACCTTCCTGCATCCGCATACATTTCTGACATCAAAGTATAGGCAGCTGGGTGTTCGGGTTCAATCTGAAAAATGTGGTCAAAGCAGCGCCTTCCCATATCAATGTTGCCATACACTTTGCATGCACTCAGCAAAGCCCTCCAACCAGCACTGTCATGTTCGGATGGCAAAGACTGCAACATGGTTTCTGCCTCTTCCAGTTTGCCTGATCGGCTGAGAACATCAACCATGCAAGTGTAGTGCTCTCCTATAGGTGTGATTCCATGCAAGTCCACCATCTCCTTGAAGTACTGCCGAGCCTCTTCCACTAGGCCCACATGACTGCAAGCAGCCAGGAGACAAGTAAAGGTTGCAGAGTCAGGCTCCACTCCCCTTTGTCGCATTTCCTCAAAACATTGCAAAGCCATGCCACATTTGTTATGCTGGCCATACCCTTTGATGAGAGCAGTCCATGACACAACATCCTTTTTTGTCAATCTGTCAAATACTGTGCGGCCTTCATCCACACTACCACACTTGACATACATGTCCACCAGTGCATTCCCGACTTTGGTCTCTGATTCCAGCTCCCTTTCCAGAATTTGGGCGTGGATTTGCTTGCCCTCTTTGATGGCCCCTATGCTACCACATGCTTTTAAGATGCCCACAAATGTTATGTCATTAGCAGGAGATGTGCCATCCTGCTCCATGCTTCTGTAGAGTTCAATGGCTTCCAGACCAAGACCCTGTTGGGCATATCCAGTGATCATGGCACTCCATGTCACAACATCTTTCTTGTTCAATCTATCAAACACAGAGCGCGCCTCCTCTAGACAACCACATTTGGAATACATGTCGACCAGGGCGTTTCCAATGAAGACATCTGATTCAAGCCTCCTTCTTTGGATCTGTGCATGGGCTAACTTTCCAACCTGTATGGCTGCCGTGCTGCCACAAGATTTCAAAACGCTAACAAAAGTATATTTATCTGGTGTCATGTCATACTGCTCCATGCTTGCAAATAACTGGAGGGCTTCTTGACCCAAACCATGATGGGAATAGCCCGCTATCATTGCATTCCAGGACACCATATCTCTAGTTGACAACCTGTCAAAGACTACGCGAGCATCCTCCAGACTTCCACATTTACAGTACATGTCCACCAACGTATTGGCGACATATACATTAGATTCAAACCCACTGTCAATCACATCAGCATGAACCAGTCTGCCAGACTTCAAATCTGCTGCACTGGCACAAGCTTTGAGCACAGCAACATACACGAAGTCATCTGGCAGAACACTTGATTTCCGCAACTGCTGATACACTGTCACTGCCTGCTTTGGCTGCCCGTTTTCCGCATACGCTGAGATGATTGACGTCCAACAGAATGCATTTGGTTTAGGCAGTTTGCTGAAAACTCGGGCCGCCTCCAGCAGATCCCCGTGGAAGCCATACATGCGTATGATGCGATTTGCCAGAATCATATTCAACTCATGCCCAGTGCTTACAGCAAGAGCATGAACCCGCTTGCCAAGGACCAGATCCTTCTTTGCAATACACCCTTGCAGGAGACGATACAACATGTCCAAGCTGATGCAGCTTTCGTGATGTTCCATCTTGTCCACAACATGAAAGGCCTTCTGGAGCTCTCCCTCATCACATAGTCTGCTCCAGGCTTCAAATACGAAGACACCGCCGTCATGCGCTGCCACCCTGCCCCGTCCAGAGAATGGCCAGAAGTGTCATAACCAGGATGTCTGTAGTGCCCACCTGGTATCCATGCAAGCATCCAGAACTGAAATTGCAGACATAACAAGAGAGAGGCACAGTGCTAGACTTCCATAGCTTGGATAAATGTTGCAAAGTACCTGCCATGACGTTTCTCCGACTGACAGCTAGCATCTTGAGCCCAGCGGTGACCCCAAGAGTTCTGTGTGCAGGAGATTTCCATGCGTTAGTGCTCATCAGTCAAACAAGCGGCCAAGGGACCACTTAACTGCCCATCAGAAAGAGAGTACCTTGTTGGGCAGCAGAAGTTTCCACCACGACTCTTGTGCAACTGACCCATCTGCAAGCCAGCTGGGACGTCAACAACCGAGACCCGAAACTCCAAAGCTGTTGAAATCGAATGCATCCACAGAGAAACATAAATGTACCGTGGCGTTTTTTTGTGCTCCCAAGACTGGACAGATGCCTGTACCAATCCTCCAGAGGGCTGTAAGGGCTTGGTCTACCTCGAACGATGCTGGACACAGAGGCATGTCCGCCGAACGCACGGATACGAGCACTCTTCATTCCGCTGGCCCAGTCTCAAGACTTCCAAACCGTTTGGACAGTTAACCCTGACAGGCTTGCACACATCACAGGACACATGCCATCTGCCTGCGCGGGGAGAGGAATTCACGACCGCAATGGGAGCTACAACTCTTTCTCTTTCGGCTACACTGTTTTGTATGCTTGATTGCAAGGGTCCAGGTTCTGAGATATCTGACGCTGGGTTGTAGGAAGGATCAGCTGCCCAATAGCGGAGTTTGTGCTGGGTGGGCTACCTCTCAGGGGCGGCAGGCGCCATGGATCCGAGAAAGTTAAAGCGAGAACTGCTTGACTTGGAGGCAGCCATGAAAGAGGACCAGGAGGCCCTGCAAATGATTGATCAGAGAGAGCACGCTATGAAGGAAAGGGAGGATGCTTTCCGGGAGCTGCAAGAGAGGGAGGCTGCGTTGAAGCAGAGGGAGGACGCTTTGCAAGAGTTGCGGCTGAGGGAAGAGGCTTTGAAACAGAGGGAAGACGCATTGCGGCAGCTTCGGGAAAGGGAGGAGGCTCTGAAGCAGAGGGAGGATGCCGCGCTCGTTGAATTGCGACGTAGGGAGGCGGCTGTGAAACAAAGGGAGGAGGAATTAATGGGCAGAGGAGCAACAACAGCAAGCCGAGAAAGAGGTCGGGCTGTCCCTGAGTTCGTGCCTCAGCACATAGCCTTGTCTCCTCCTCCTTCTGCCAGTTCCTTTGGACAGGATAGTGGCTATGAAAGGATCTCTGAAGACAGGTACCGGATTCGATTATGTTGGAATATGCAGTGGTAGAGGTCTTTGTTCTGCACCCATGTTATCTATTGGTTGCTCTCTGCCACCACAGAGAGAGCATGGAGAGTGAGGAGGACTACAACTATGCCTCTGAGAGACCAGACATGGAGGAGGAGGAATACACATCTGCTGATGGCAGTGATGAGGATTTTGATGAGGAAACCATGTACGACAACAACTCTGGAGGCGATGACTTTGAAACAGACGCCCCAACCTCACCTGATGGTGAAGAGTCTGAAGAATTGGAGGAGGAATCTCGGAAACCTCTTACAGCAGCACAGAGAAGATGGAGGAGGGCCTACTTCTTGATAAGGAAGCATCTGGTAGGCTACATTGTCGTTTCTGCATCTTCCACAGCTTCCATGATTCAGGTTCCACAGCCTCCCTACATTTGCAGGCTATTACAAAACATGGCATGCGTACTACGATTGGCACAGGAGCAGAAATGGAGGGTTTTGCTCTAGGCTTTGTGCCAGCGAAACATCCTGTGCGGATGAAAGTCTTTGCTTTCTTGTATCACCAGTATCCACACCCGGCAGTGGGGGTTTATTTTTGGCGCGTACATGTTTAGCTTCTCGGGACTTCGGAGGGTCTACTCTCCTTTACCTCTTATCTGCAGACGCACTGAGTACTGTCTGGCTTTTCTCATATGCGCACACCTCATAATACTGGTTATGAAGGCACAAGTGGAGGATATTGGGATGAAGCCTAACAGATCAGCATTAGACCTTGCAGATGCTGTGGTGACCTTTTTGTACACGTATGGTCTTCTCGCCATCTTGGCCATTGGCTTGCTTAGTTACTGTGATGAAAAAGGTTGGCTGAGCATACTGAACCCAACTGTTTCAGCGTTGAGATGCTTCTGCGTATTCTGTGCTTGGGCTTTGCTCGGGGTGAGCACACGTTTCTCAAGAACAGCTACAACAAGCTTGATTTTGTCATCGTCTTCGACTCCTGGTAAGCTTGTGTACTGCTTAGTTGCTCACATTTGATTTCCAACAGGTGATATTATTAACATTATAATTTCAATACCTTTCCTGTGTTTGATGAGGTGTGAGGCTGCTAAGTCTAGTCTCTCTTGTGTGACTCGTAGGATACATCTTCTAGTCAAACTTATTACCAAGAAGGACACTTTTGCCCGAATTGCAGTATTTCGTGCTTTCCGAGTCTTGCCGATTCTGCGGTCATTCTCTTTCTTTGGAAATCTCTTAGTATGTGGTCAATGTTGCTATCTTATGCAGTCGTTTTCTACCCTCACAACTCCTGCACAGCAAAAGAGACTTGATTCCACATATTGCTTGTATTTCAGGCAATATTAGAAGCCAGCAGGCGTTGCATTGCTCCACTCAATAATGTTATCATCCTCACATTCTTCATTCTCTCCTTTTATGGCCTCGTGGGTGTTCAAACCTTTGGAGGGTCCCTAAGCCGCAGGTAGAATGTCACAACTTGCTCTTATGCTTCATGCTCAAGATCTTGGTCAGTAAGAATGGTGTCTTCATAATAGCAAAGGGGAAAGTCTGTACGTCTGTTAGAAGTTTTGCGTCATGTATGTAAGGTAATGAGACTCGTTCCAAAGACCACCTCCTTGTCTTCATGAAAACCATCCGTACTTTGTCCTTCTCAAACTTGATTTCACAGGTGTGTAAGTTTTTATCCCTTATCCAACACCACTTTCCAAGAGCAGTTTCCTGAAAAATCCTGCGGAATCGGAAAGGGTTATCAGTGTCCTGATCAACAAGTCTGCGAGGTGACCCAGGATCTTCCGTCCTTGCATTCAATATGCCTCTGTTTGATGTACATAAACGAAATCATCATGCCCAAGCAGTTTCATTGAATTATTATTACTCATATATGAATCATAGTTTCTGGAAAATCCAAACTGGGGAGCAATGAACTTCGATAGTTTTCCGTATGCCATTTTGACGATGTTCCAAGTATGGAGTTTTGAAAATTCATAAGTTAACTGGAAAGAAATAAAAGAATATGCAAATTGGATATAATATAATTAATTTCTTATGTATTAAATAACAGGTTATAACTTTTGCTGGTTGGAGTACTATTATGTATTCCGTGGAGGATGCAGAATCTCAAGCATCATGTGTATATCTGTGTATTCTATATATATTATTAAATATATTTAAATATAAATATTTAATAATTTTTAATTGCAGCTGTATATTTCATCACTTTATGTGTGTTTTGGAAGCTATTTTCTAGTTAGTGTTTTCGTAGCAGCAATAAGCGGTGTTTTTCTAAGAGTTCAAGAGAGCACCGGTTACATGTATTGATTGAAATAAATTTAATTATGGATTTATTTTAAATATAATTTATATAAATAGACAGTATTTTCATTCCAATCAGATTCTTATAAAAAGACATCGGCAAGTTACACAATCCTCTCTTCACAGCTCTAAAGTGATGGAAAAGGTTTACAAGGAAATAGGATATGATGCTAGTGAAAGACCTTCTTGGCAAGGGCAACTACATAGGAAATCAATCAACGTCGTGAAAACAGCACATCGACGGACATTGAAGATATTCCGATCTTTTTCAGTTGTAGTGCTTGGTCGAAGAAAAATAAGTTTTGCAAATAATGTTCAAACATCTTTACCGTTGGGACCCTTCTCAATTAGCTACACTGTGGCTGACAGAGCCAAAGCTTTAGTGCTCGGTCCTACTTTCATATATGGCGCTCAGATTATGATAACTATGAATGTGTGTATACTTTGTTTATATCACGAAGGAATGTCTGATGAGTTTCATGATTTGTTATGTATCCATAAAAGTTTTTTTCATGTTAAATGTAGACAAGATGGAAGTTTTTACTAACACTGTGAGTTCCTTAATAACAAAAGATGTTTTGGAAGCAATAATGCTTTTAGCCTTTATCATAGAAATGTGCTTACGGTTCATTGCAGCGGGATTGAAGGAGTTTGTTGATGATGGTATTCTACTATTTATTTGATAAGTTTGTTTAAAATTGTGTTATTATTTCTAGAATCATACCCTTAATGTTTCACACTAATATTTTGTTCCAGGTATGAATATATTTGACGTTATTATAATTGTATTATCGTGTGTTTCACTAGCAACTCGTTTGTACCCAAATATCTCAGCAATTAGAGCTTTGCGTTGGTTCTACAGACCTGGAAAGACCGATGTTACAAACCGATCTATCATGGTTTGCAACTCCAGTTCCTTTTCATTAGGTTGCTAATGAGAAGAATGAACGATATAAGTTCAATCAATCATAGAGGCTCTACAAGCTCTATAAAGTGTCATCCTTGGAATGCATATGTATCAAACAAACAAAAAAACATCGGAATGAAATAATATTTCTTCAATAATAAATATATGATATTTATGAGCTCCTCCACTTACTTAAGCTTTGTTGCGCAGACCGATTGTATTAGAAGTTTGGGAGCGTTGTCCAGCTTGATATTCTTCTATTGCCTGATCATTTTTATATATGCCATTATTAGTATGGAACTTTGGGGTGGTGAGTTTTATAATTTTGATGACGGTTATCCAAGACAAAACTATGATACTATATTTAGAGCAATGCTCTCTTGGTTCATAATTACCACAGCAGAGAGTTGGCCATGGACTATGGGTAATTCAATGCGACCTGGAGTAAGGAATAAGTAAATGACACAACATAGATATAATACGTTAACTATCAAATAATTATATTGATGCAAGGATTATCACACTATGTGTTTGCCAATCTTTTTTGTCATCCAAATACAAGACCCATATCCTTTGCAGATGGACAGCACCAATTCTGTTTGTGTTCTACTTCGGATTCACAGTATATGTAATTCTCAATTTGATCATAGCAATTATATTAGAAAAGAGTGAGATGACAGATCGCCAGAAAAAACATATACAAAAGGTTTGACTATGAAACCTAGTCTGGTGTACTTATCATTCTTACTTTGAGGTTTTACAGGTCTTATTTCCTATAGGCCAGATAACCAGTTCTAATTCTAGCACTCTCGTTTAGGAAAGTTAAATATATTATATCTTTTGTTCATCTTAAAACTTACTATTACCTCAAATAACCAAATAAAACTCTACCACTCTTGGCAGACCGAACACTTGAAAGCCTTGCGGAAGAAACAAGCGCAATCGTGCTACACAAATAGACGAGGCAGCTGGTTTGTAGATGCAATGTCCACTGCTCACGCTGGTGTGAAGGGCATAGCAAGGAAAATAAATTCATCAATGAGGGTGAGCCAGATTTACATCCCAGGACGTTTATCTATGCTGGCCTATCGTGGGCGAAAAGGCCGAGCAGACACCAGGAATCCCGACTCTGGCAATGGGCTTGCTGGCGAAACCTCGCAAACATCCATGCCTTCATCTTCGTTGAACGATCACACCCATCATGCCCATGGTCTACCACATCATGCTAATTTACGCCGTCGTTCCACCCAGCGAGGATATCAGCTGCTTCACCAAACAGGCTTCCGAGGCAGCTTAGGGAGGGAAGGAAGTATAAGGCCTACTGCATTGGAGAGCTCAGTGTTGGCCTTGATGGAGGAGCAAGAATCTGGCTACAAGCCAGAGCCTAGTGGTACACTCCAATCCTCTGGGGATATGGCAGGGTCTGGTGATGACAGAAGTAGAACTCGGACTTCTTTTCGTCTTGCTGACTTCGAGGAATTCGAAAGCACAAGTGCTCGAACCAAGGCCCCCTGGTACATCACGGATTCAGCTCTGTTTCTATTCGGGAGTGAGAACAAATTTCGAGTTGTTTGTCAGAGGCTCATGGATAGCAAATGGTATAGAAGATTCATATTCTTTATGGTCTTCGTGAGCATTGTAGCAACGGTTGAAACCAACCCCCAGGGAAAGCCAATTGTGGCTCCGATTATCATTGACAGCGCCAACAAGGCTGTCTTAGTGGTTAGTGCTTCTCTGGGACGGCGGTGTACATGCTATCAGTATGCTTGAGGGTCGAAGCAACATGTAAGTATCCCTTTGCCTTGCAGGTGTTTGGACTGGACATAGTCTGCAAAAGCGTAAGCTATGGGTTCCTGCTGACTCCGGATGCCTATCTGGGAGATGCCTATAATTTTTTGGATCTGTTCAACTTTGTAGTTGATCTCTTAGCAACTCTGCCTGGCTGGTCTCAGTACTGGCTGAGAGTCCTGCGGATGCTTGTTGCCTTCCGACCTACAAGGCTTATTGTCCGAATTTCTGGTCTTCGGGATCTTGTTACATCCTTGCTTTTCACTGTTCCAGCCATCGCATCGACTCTGGCTTTTAGTCTGACTATATTTGCCATATTTGCAACAATAGGACTACAGCTCTTCAGGGGCCGGTTCAATGCTTGCAATGACGACTCAGTCAGTAATCGCCTTGAATGTGTGGGCGTGTTTGAGAATTCATCAGGTAAGACTCTGGCACAAGTTAAGCTGGTTTGCATCCCAGCTCTGATCCATCATTCTTGAAGCCTCGGGGCAGCACTCAGCTCATTGTTTTGTTGGCTGATACTGTGACTCACGCTGTAATTGTATCAGGAGTCCTTGCACCTCGTCTTTGGGAGACGCCTACTTATCATTTTGATGACATTGGCAATGCCATGCTGTCTCTTTATGTTTGCTCGACATTCGACAACTGGGTCTCCTATTTTTTGAATACAGCCATGGATATCCCCTCAGATCCAAATGACCAGCCAAGAAGAAACCACAGCTCTTTAAATGCCCTGTTTTTTGTGGCATTTGTCTTCATAGGGGGACACTTCGTTGTGCGTATGTTTGTCGGAGTGTTTGTGGATCAGTTTGGGATTGTGTCAGGCTCTAAGCTACTGACTGAGCGACAGAAGCTCTGGAGAGACAACAACCGGATAATTCAGAGGCTTTCACCAACTCGCATGCCAACTAAGCCTCGTGGAAAGCTCCGAAGTGTATGTTTTAGGATTGCTCATTCAGTGGGTTTTGGACGGCTGATTGTGCTCCTGGTTGTCGCTAATTTCGTCTGCCTAGCCAGCCAGACATTTCATACAAACATAACACCCAGGGTTTCAGCAGTGGAGCACAGATTTATTCAAGTTGATGCAGCGTTTGTGTTTGTGTTTTCCATGGAACTTGCAATCAAGCTACTTGGCTCTAAGGTAAGGCTTGTTCTCTGTTTCCTCAGATTGGTGCTACACGGACAGGTTTACTTCCTCCTAACACGTTGCACCTGCTTTGGTATGACGGTGGGCAGTTCCATGACTGGTGTGTAAACTTCTGGAACTTCTATGAAGGGATCATAGTTATCGGTTCAGCATTTTGCATCTTTCCTGCTAGAGGAACCACCAGGCTCAAAGTGGGGCGTGTGTTTTTTCTCGTCCGAATATTTCGGATCATCCGATACATCCCTCCACTCCACGCACTGGTCCAGACTGTGTTTGTGAGTTTGCCTTCAATGGTCCACATCATAAGTCTGCTCTTGATTATTCTTTTCGAGTTTGCTGGAGTCGGAGTCCAGATGTTCTCCCATGTCACGGATGGAGCTTGCATCGGTCCCCACATGAATTTCAGGACATTCGTGAATGCATTTGTGGTTGTGTTCCAGGTTCGATCTCTCATCCTGCCTAACAACTCATCTTCTTGCTCTAATATTCTACCTCGAAGCCAGATGTGACGACCTTGGTGCCTGCCAGTGTCCCGTCACTCCTAACAAACCATTTGCTGCCAGGTTGCCACAGCTGATAACTGGTCTTGCATTATGAACGATTGTCGAGTACAGTACCCGTCATGTGCCAAGAGCAGTAATCTGACTCAAGACGAATGCGGTTTCTCAGCAGGAGCTCTCGTCTACTTTATTTTCCTGGTGGCCTCAACTACATGGATCTGCACAAACTTGTTTGTAGCTGAGATCCTGGATACCATCACCTTTGGATTATTGAATGAAGAAGCCATGATCACTCCCAGCCATCTGCTCGACTTTCAGACGCTGTGGGCCCACAGTGAATTCGACCCGAAGTATGATTTCCACCAAACATTGGGTCTTGCATCTGCCCTGTCAGTGCTGGGTATCCATCCATTCTTGTATGCCATCTTCTCGGGGCTCCCTGTGCAGGAGGAAGGGGTTCATTGGGCTTCACAAACTTCGAACTTTCTTGAATTGCCTGGGCCTGCCCTTGGGCCGAAGGCCAAATGCTCCTGCCAAGTGGTAAGATTCATGTCACCTTATCATCCTCCGTTCAAACCTGATTCAGTATGGATGCTCAGAAATGCTTCCTGGTATCAGGTATACAAGGATCGAGTACGAGGTCATGAGTTTTCACCAACGGGGCAAGGGCGTTCCATTCAAGCAGTTGCTGGAAACACTCACCCTGTACAAGATCGGGGCACAGGTATTGACAATTGCAAATGCAGTAATCCTAAAGCCACATTAACCGAAACACAAGCTTGTTAGAATACTATGAGGGGCTGGCAAATAAATGCAGGGCCTGGAGCTTGCCTTGCGGATAGAAAGGGAGAAACAGATACAGCATGTGTACAGGCACGGAGCTGCCACGAAAATTCAAGCAGCGATCAGAGGGTTCATCGTGAGGGCCAGGTTGAAGAAGTTGGAGGAGACCAACGCGGAAATCGATCCTGCAGCCTTGGATGCTGGACAAAAATTAGATCCGGATTCTGAGTTCACTTTCAGGATAAAGAACATGTTGGATCTCAAACTGGAGATTTTCATGCTCAAGACATTGTGGTTCTAACTTCTAAGCTCTTTCAGGTTCTCCATGAAGTCGCTTGCTTGTACAAGTCAAGACTGTCCCTCTTACAACTTCTTCATTCACCAGCGTGCCGAAGAAACCCACCAGCTTAGATACTCAAGGCAGACTTGGGCATATCCACATCCCTGAGTGCTATGGCGTCTGCCCAGTTGCTTCCCGGACGAACCCTGCATAGCCCTGGGCTAGTCCTGCGTCGGCTGCCTTCTATTCCTCGGTTACGTCCGGTGGCTGGACGGTTTAGGCGTCTTGAGGGACCCAGCACAGTCTTCGTGAAGGCCTGCAGCGATGCCGGGAATCCGTCTTCCAGCGCTGTTCCGGGGCCGGGATTTGAGGACCCCAACAAGGAGGTTGCGACACCCGCCTGGAAGAGGTGGCAGAGCAATGCAGCGGACATGAGGGCGCAGGTGGCCAAGCTTGGCCTGGCTGCGGTGCTAGCTTACGGCCTCTTCGATGGTGTCACCTACACCACCTTCTTCTTCCTGGCCTTCCTGGGCTACGAGAAGAGCACTGGGAACAACCCGGCTGCCAACATCCAGGCCCTGCTCGGGATCGTCATCACCATGTGGGCCGGCAACAATGTGACCAGACCCTTCCGGGTGGCTGGAGCAGCTGCCATTGCTCCAGTTGTTGACAGGTTCTTGAAGAAAGTGCAGAAGGTGCTGAAGCTGCCGAACCAAGCCTTCGCTTTCATGCTGGTGGTGGCTTCTTTCGCCTTCCTCTGCTTCTCGCTGGTTGGCCTTCTAATCCTGTCACGTTGGGGAAGATGACATCCTTCCTTTTCAACAGTCCTTTTGGCGTAAGTTTCTTCTGGACTGGCATCACAGTCAAGCAAATTCAGGTGCGGGGTTTCAGGGTGAAGGCTGCCTCAGAGTTGTTTTTGCCCTCGAATGTATTATGTTGCCTAACAAAGATTGTTGGGTCATCCCACTCCTGCCCGCAGCTTTGCTTTGTCCTTCTTGGATGTCCCAGGTGTTCTTGTCTCTGCTGCAAACGACTTGGCAAGCGTTGAATCACTATGTCGATGCATGTCCAGTGGAACTAGTCTAATGATTTTCTAAAGCAGTGCAAAAGCTTTGGGGCTAGACCATAATCAACAGTATGGGGAAGATTCGGTTTATCTAACAGGACCCCTCACTGCAAACCTCTTTCCCTTGGCTTTCCACCCGAGATTCATGAGCAATCTTGTACTAATTACATCTCAACAGGTAGAGGAAGGGCAAGCGTTGTAACCAGCTGGTGCCGTTCGCAGACGAGCAAGATGTTGCACTTACAGTATATGCATCTGTACAGGAGAGGAATGGAAGAGGAAAATCTTTGGACAGATCAATGCTTCGGGGCAAGCAAACTACGATTCGGGATCTGCTCTTCCACCAAACAGCTTTACGCAGGATGTCGGTGTCAACTGCTCCACACACGCAGGGCAGTCTTCCCTCACACTTCTAAAAGAGAAGTAGGCAAAAAGTTCCTCAGGAAGGCCCTCTTCGTCAGCGGATAGGGAGCCCTGGGATTCAGAAACTTCTATGTGAAGCCTCTGCCGGCCAAGTTGCTTGAGCATGTGCCCTGCTGCAAACGCCGGTGAACCTTCCACCCAGAAATACTTCAAATCCGGCCCTGCTTGAGAGAAGGCCTTGGCCACACCCTCAGCAGTGAAGGGACAATGCCGGAACTCGAGCCGTCTAAGACTGCGGCACCCCCGAAGCAGATCCTTCAACCCATCGTCGTCGTCCCCAGCGCAAACCAGACATATCCATTTCAGCGTCGACCCACCATTCTCCCCGATATGCCGCAGCCCAACATTTGTCAAACTGCCTGCCCTCATCGCCAGCGCCAGCTTAGTGAGCGCCCTACACCTTTGCATAATGTACAGAATGCCCTCGTCTATGGGAACAAGCTGCGAGTGGTCCACCTTCTGGACTATGATCAACCGCAAGTCGTTCAACTTCCTGCAGTTCTCCCCCAAAGCCTTCAACGCATCATTGGACAACTTCGCAGCATAAACAGTGAGAAACTCCAGCTCGGAGCACCCTCTAGCCAACGCTGTTATCCCCTCCTGCGTGACCTCGTTCTCAGCATCCTCATCCACGTCCAACCTCTCCACCCTAAGCTTCTTCAACGACTTGCAATGCGCAGCAATCACCCGAAGCCCAGCATCCCCAATCATAGGCCTCACCTGGAGAGCAAGAAACAACAACCACATCCTGTCAGCCAAACTCCAAGGCACCACACCACATCACCATCCTCCACATCCTTCCTCACCTCAAGCGCCTCCAGGTGCTTGCAATGCGCAATGAGCTCCATCACACTCTCCCGACTGAGATCAGCCAACTTCAAGTCCAGGTTCCTGAGCGTCCCACTCAACGGCAGCAGCATGGGCAGATGAACATCCGCAGCATCGTACAACCCGGACAGCGACACTAGCCTGTCAGGCAACAGCCGCCCAAACCTCCCGGCCTCATCTTCTGGAAACAACCCCGTCCCAAGCTCCCTTAGCGCAGGAGCCCTAGCCAAAACCTCCCAACACGCATCCTGCTGCTTCCACACCCCCAACCTCAAGCTCCTCAACCCACGGCAAGACCGAACAAGCACCCCCAAGTCCTCCATCTCCGGCCCCTTCGCGTCCGGTTCTTCATCATCCCCAACCCCTTCTGGGTCAGGATCCGGCAGCAGCAGCTCCTCCAAACGCGGGTTGTTTCCCGCCAGCACTTTGAGCCAGTCCCCCCGCATATCGTCCATCCGGCTGCTGGCCATGTCCAGCGTCCTGAGCGACCTGCCATGCATCCGCCACTCCAGCCCCCGTCACCCACAGCACCAACTCCGAGCGACCCAATTTACCCAATTCCAACCCAATTACGAGCAACCCAAGTCCTAGCAACCCATTTCCAACCCAACTCCGAGCAACCCAAACAACGAGCAACCCAGCTCCACACAACCCAAATCCTAGCAACCCATTTCCAAGCCAACTCCCGGCAACGCAATTCCCGAGCAACCCAACTCCGAGCAACACATTTCCAATCCAACTCCGAGGAACCCAAGTCCAAGCACCCCAATTTCCGCCATCCCTCGACTCGACCTGATTGAAGCCTACCTGCAGGAGTGGGCGAGCATGAGGAGGCCGTGCGCGGAGAAGCCATCGCACTTGTCCAGCACGAGGCGCTGGAGGGCGCGGCCGCATCCGGCCGCGAGGGTCTCCAAATCCGCGTCGTTCACGACTGCCCGCTTGAGGTAGAGCGACTCGAGGGCGGGGTACTTGGCGGCGATCGCGCAGATCCAGTCCCGGCGCGGCCGCCCCAGTCGGCGGCCAGCTGCTGGAACTCCATGGCGCGCGGACGGCACTTGAGCTTGATGCGCTTGAGGCTGTGGAACCTGCGGGTGAGCCGGTCCGGGTACGCGGCGTAGCAGTTGGCCACCGTGACCTCGGCCCGCATCCGGCCGTCCACGAAGCACCAGCGCGAGCAAACCTCCGAGGCCGCGTGCAGCGCCTGCACGTCCGATTCCAAGTACCGGAAAATGGACTCCAGCAGCGGCCCGCGCAGCACCTCGTCCATGGCCCCCTCGCCCTCCTCGGCCTCGTCGCCCTGCGGCAGGGAGAGCAGCATCCGCTTGGAGCTGGCCATGGCGGCTGAGGGCCGCGGCTGGGGGCCCCAACCAACTCGCACCATCATCTCCTTCCACACCTGTTCCTGTTTCACATCGGCATCACACCTCCTCTGCTGCTGGCAGCTGGACCCTGGAGCCTGGGGCCTGGAGCCTGGGGCCTGGAGCCCGAGCCCGAGCCGCCCAGGCCAGGGAGGGAGGAAGGAAGGAATGAAGGCTGGAGGAAGGAAGGAAGGAAGGAAGGAAAGGAGCAACCGGCGTTGCAGAAGATGCGGACAGCCGCAGGCTCGGGACGCCGCACATGCATCGTCGTCTACTGTGTTCATGTTTTATAATAATCTAACAAGCGTCAGGCGATGTCGGACAACTCTGTTCACCTCACGCTGTTGATAATGCTCGCAAAAGGCCTTGTCGTTGGCTTAACGACCGAGCCTGTGACGGGAGCTTCCCCGGCCAATCCGCTCTGACTCTTACGCTGGCCTGCTTCGCTAATATGGCCGGCTTCTCTATTAGCGGAGACGTTGATGGGTTGATGGGTTGATGGGCATGATATGGCAGACTCCTGTCGTCGTTGTTTGGAAGTTTTGGGGCTCGCCGTTTTCCCGTTGCGTGACACAGCGGGGCCGGGGGCGGGCTCGCTGTCCGAAGTTGAAGAACGGAGTTGTGTTGGTGTTGCGTGAGACCGTGGTCCACGTATGTCGGTTGTTTTGTTGTATGTCGGGGACCTACACTTGTATAGAAATCCTTTGGCTTTTTTTATGGAGTTCTAGAACACGGACGCGCGAAGACAAAAAGACACTAGTGAGATCATAAACAAAGGGCGCTGTACTCTGCTGCTGCAGCAACACAGCAACACAGCAACGCAGGCGACCAAGTTGGTTCCTGACGATTTGGAAACAACCTAATCAACAAAGATTCCAAAGGTGTATGGTATGGTATATCCATTACACATCCGGTTCTTGAGAAAAGTTTTTTTCCCTCTCTACAAAATGGAATACTATATTCATGTATATTTTCGTCCACTTAGAAGAAGAAGAAAAAAAATGTATTGAAGTCCACTAAGGATGAATTTCCATCATGGGACTTGGTACTTAACAACTTGTACCATGGTGTGCCTAAGCTACTTGCACCAAGGGCATCCACTCCCTTTAGGCACCCCATCTGGGACTTGGTACTTAACAACTTGTACCATGGTGTGCCTAAGCTACTTGCACCAAGGGCATCCATTCCCTTTAGGCACCCCATCTAAATACCCATCTAAGCTCAGGATGCTTAATCACTAAGTTCTTATAAATGTGTGTCCATTTGGCCTAAGCCATTTGGACACTAAATATATATAAATTTTAGTTATATATACACTTCGTAGTACGGTACTGAGAGCCAAAAGTTCTTTTCTTGTAGCTCAAGTGCGTCCAAAAGTTCTTTTCGTGCAGCTCAAGTGCGTCCAAAAGTTCTTTTCCTGCAGCTCAAGTGCGTCCAAAAGTTCTTTTACTGCAGCTCAAGTGCGTCTAAAAGTTCTTTTCCTGCAGCTCAAGTGCATTATTCGCGTACTTCAAAAACTCTACCATTCTAGGGTTTTATTTCCGGTCTATAAAAAGTTATGTTCACAAAGTGAGTTTAGAGTTTAGGGTTTTCGCAAGGCTGATCGCTTGCCCCGACCGTGGCAAGAACAAGCAACAAGTTTGCACCATGTTGACTTGTGGACATCGTCGAAGCTGGTGTCCACTAAACTTTGTTGCCGGACGGGCTGGCTTTCTCATAAGGGGACACTAGACATCGATAATGGCCTATGTCATGCAATACAGAGAAATTGCAGGACTTCGGATCATCTAAAGAACTTTTCAGAATTGGTCCCCTGCCTGTTAAGGGCATATCTATGTAAATTTCTATATTGCCAACTTACAAGAGTTGGCATATTTGCATCATCTCACGATAACAAGACAGCTATAAAATTCAATGCTGACTAGCCAAGCCATGGCTAAGGTCTAAGTTACAACATGAGCGCCTACTATGGCCAGAAGTGCCTAGGTGCATAGAATTGAGCCTAAGATCTCCCGCAAGCAAACACTTGCGTTGATTATATGTTACCATGTTAGGGTGTCAACAAGGTCGACCATGGTCGTCAAACCCCGATGCAACCCTAACCAACTGTATCACAAAATTTTGAAATAGTGTGCATTCGATATAGGCGGAACCATTTTATACTCCCTTGGCACTTGAAACATAGTTCATGGTGGCACCCTTTGTCTAGAGAGATTATTTCACATATAAGCAATCGTACACCATAGTGTAGGAGTAAACGCCGGCGGGAATCAAAGGAGATAATTCTCACTAGGGGGCCCCTGTCCACAGCTACCACGACGACTCCGCACTACTCACATGCTACATCCTACATTCGAACAGCGAGCCGCCAACCCGTGCCGGCGCACCAGTGGACTGTGGAAGCGGCACCGATACTTCTTCGGGACATATACAAAACAGGATATTCATGGGGTCACACAACCTTGCCAATCAGCAGACTACTAATCGAATTTCTCGAGCTACCGCACCGTCCATGACCCACCGCGAGTCATGGGCGGGACCCCGGGCCAACAAACTTGTCAGCGTCGCGTACAACACTCCACAACGGAGTCCATTAAGATAGAAGGCGACCTGCTGACAGCCCGGACGATTTATTCGATGTGCTGATAGCCTGGGAGCAGAGATGTCACGAATCCTACCACGACCATCTGCACTTCCTTGAGGACACCCCACCAATTAGGCCCGGGGGCCTGGTCTGGACGTTCCTCTGCAGCACCGCCTCCACCTTCTCCTTCTGCTCGCGCTACGGCCAGATGTTGGCCAGGGTCGGCCTCAGGGTTGTCAGCTGCACGTGGGTTCCCGGCTGCCGGATTGGCTGGGACGGGCTCAGCTCCGTTTGCTTCCACTGCTGTAACACACCAGCTTATTTCATAAGGGACAATCCTACAGGAGGGCATGATAAGCATTCAGAGGCAGTGCCCATGCGAAACACCATACTTACCAGGAGCTGCCTGCACCTCTGGAGCTGCGGGTGGGGGTGGCATCATGGCACGCTGTGCACTCTGCGAAATCCATCGCAGCAACGGGGCCAATGCTCCAGTCTGATAGCTGGCATAGAGAGAGAAACAACAACGTCAGTGTAGAACTACAGATTTTCTTGTCACGAACCTGTTATCAACTGAACATAGTCGCACCATTCCATAAAAGTAAGTCTCCCTGCTTGGTTAAGTAAGAACAGAGCTTGTGAAAGTTTGCAAAGCGAACAGCAGCCCCAATTGAAAAGACATGGCTGTCTGTCCCCAAGCCAAGCTAGAGTGCAAACCATGGTGTGACCACTTTCCAGAAACAACGCAGCAACTATGTAAAACAAGTTGGACGAGAGTTTGGAACTTACAGATAAACGCCAGCTGCCAGAAATAAGAGTAGCGCCAATCGGTCCTTGGATCCATCATGATTGAACACCACCACCACCACAGCTAACTTCATAATCAAAAACAGGTCTAGCTGAAATCCCACTTGGAATCTCCTCACCACCTGCCTGGGGATTTCAGGCCTTGCTGCCCTTCCTACTGCGCCAGGGCGGTAACGAAGTCCTGCTTGAGCTGCTACTTCCCGTTGAGCTGGTGCGCCTCTTCCATCTTCAGCCTGCCCTGCTGCAGGAGTAGCTGTTGTACCAGGTGCATCTGGCGAAGGAGGGCCCCTGGAAGTTCAAGCCTGACGTTAGGAGGAGATGAGAAAGAGGAGGATCATCATTGTTTATGAAATTACGTGCCTCCGCAAGGTAGAGCAAGGGTTCTACTCAGACACAGCAAACAGAGATGCCCGCCGCACTGCAGTGAAGGACCAAAACGACTCACACATGACATGACAGTTATTAGGGGAGAAAGGAAGAGGTCGAAGAAACTCACAGCGGAAAATTAAGTGACAAAGGAACAAGACCACCGGGTGGATACCCCGACAGAGGCCCAAAATACGGGAACAGAGGAACTGCATATACACCCCCTTGCAGTTGATTTTGTTCTTGCAACGGTGCTTGGAAAAAGCTTGGATTGCCGGTATTGTGAAAGAAAGGGACCATAGGTGGTGGCAAGCTCGCAAGATCTGGTCTTGAACCACTTCCAGAAGCTCCAGTGGAATTCACCAGGGGTAGGAAGACCCAAGGAGCAAAATTAGCGTCGACACCAATAACCTGCGAGTAAGAAGTAGCAGGGAGAACTCAGACTACGGCCTAGCCCATAGCAGTCGCGAAGCTTTCGTGACGCTTTCGTCACTAAAATCCTAAACAGACTGTGGAATCACCTCGCAGCAATAACTTCTCACGACTCCAACGACGTTCATATCACTACCAGCACAACCTGGACTTACCCGTGGACAGCAGCCAGGATCAGATGCTAAGGTCGGACCAGAGTGACCTGTACCGGCCACAGCAGGCTGCTGCTGAGCATCAGGATTACTGGAACCTTTATCGCCCACATCACTCCGCTGCTTAGCATCGAGAGCATCGGAATTCTTCGGACACCCGGGCTTTCGATCCTCCTGCACCTCCGAGTTCACCACCTCCGCAGGCGAATTATCAGAATTAGCCAGACTTCCAGCCTCCTCCAAACTTCCAGCTTTCTCCACACTGCCAGCCTTGTCCAAACTCTCAGCCTTCGCTACCACCGCTTCCGAAGGTCTCTCATGCGATGAATCCTCGGCAGCCATGGCCGATGCACAGGACACCTCAACAGATCCGATCCCAAATACCTAAACACAAGAACTGGTGAGTCAATTCAGAATCCACGCTGAGATATCCACAATTCGCAAAACCTGGCTAGAACCTAGACTACAACGCTTCGCAACAACCAGCCAGAAGCGAGGGACCTCTATTCTGCAATTGCTCCGTTGTGCCTCGAAATGAGGTCAATTTTCATTCTTCTTCCTCACGAAACGCAGAAAAGCTGCAGGACGAAAATGAACGTGCGGCAGCACATACCTTCAGAGCTGGACAGCGACATCAGAGCGTCGTCAGCTCACCGCTTCCTGGCGCGAAGCACATCACTGCAGAATTCTCCGTGGCGGAGACACCTCGAGAAGCCTCAGGCCAAATGATCACAGAGGTGAAAAAACCCCGATCACCAGGAATTAATCATTTATGAGGAGCTTTCGAACGAAGCTTTTGATCTTCTACATGAACTTGCTAAATATGTGATCCTACACACTTGGGCACTAGCTGCTACTTCGTTTTTCTCACGGTCGACCATTACAACTGCAACGACCATTTGCGAATAGAAGAACACGGTACCCATCCCGTAACAACGATATCTCTCTTCATGTCTTGACATGATCTCAGTGGAACTGTGGCAGTCACAGCACATGCGTACATTCTTCGTTACCACCAGAGGTGTCCCACTCGGAGTGTTCAAGAGACCAAATGCCAGAGCCAGCTTCTCAGCATGCCCACAAAGCGCATCTTCCTTTTCCTTCTCACCCAGCGGCTTCAACACCAACTTTGGGTGAGGTACGTGGCCTCCTTCCTCCTTCAGACGTGCATTCGTGCTCTCTACCTTGAGGGCAATACCTCCTCTCCTTTCTCCCACCAGAAATCTGTGTACCTGCTTATTCACCTCCATGATCGCCACTGCAGGTTTCTTGTTAGCCCCTGCTGCCCTTCTCTGTGTTTCAATCCTGTCTACATCCTACTTGCATCTGCATAAGCATTAGCCATGGGCAGATAGGCTGGGGGTCCAGCGCCTAACGATGCTTTCAAAACACCACATCGCCCTCTCTATAGCCCCGTGACTTTTGCAGGCATTCAACAAAGACGTCAAGCCCACTCCATTACTTGCCCTCACATGATAATAGCATCTTCTCTGCCTCATCTAAATGGCTAGCACGCACAAGAAGGTCAATCATGCAGGTGTGTATGCTCAATAGCTAGTAGGTTTGCCATGGTGTTCAGCCATGGAGTCAAAGTGCTTGCGACCTTCGTGGACCAGTCCCTCATGACTACAAGCTACTAGAAGGCAAGTGAAAGCAGCATCATCAGGCTGAACACCGGCAACTAATATCTTCTCGAGAAAATCTAGTGCCTTGTGACCTTCATCACAGGCACCATACCCAGATATCAGGGCCTTCCATGTGACCACATCCTTTGTCGCCAACCTGTCAAAAACCTGCATGCAGCGTGCAGCCTCCAGTTTGCACATTTTGCATGCACGTCTACCAGGCAGTTGCCCAACACTGAGTTTCTCAGCAGTTCTCTTTCGACAATCTGTGAATGCAGCTGCGTGCCCTTCTATAAGGCACCACTGCTTGCACAGGCCTTCAGAAGGCAAGCAAAAGTAAAATGGTTAGCTAAAAATCAGCCCTCCCTGCGCCATTTGTCCATGCACGACAACCGCCTAATGTCCGAGCCCTTGCTGTGCATACCCAGCGATCAGGGCATTCCATGCCACCACATTCTTTGTATTCATGCTGTCAAAACCTGGCTGGCATCCTCCAGTTCACCACATTTTGCATACATGTCCACCACGCAGGTGCCCACCACGTTATCAAGCAGTCCTCTGTGGATAATCTGTGAGTGCAGCTGCCTGCCCTTCTGTAAGGCACCAGTGCTTTCACAGGCCTTAAGAAGGCAAGCAAAAGTAACATGGTCAGCCAATATGAGGCCCGCCTCCTCCATTTGTCCATACACAACAAGCTCCTCCTGGCCTAGTCCTTGTTGTCCATACCCAGCAATCAGGGCATTCCATGTCACAACATCCTTTGTTGCAATACTGTCAAAAACCTGGCGTCATCTTCCATTTCACCACACTATGCAGATATGTCCGCCAGGCAGTTGCCCACCACTGCGTCATCCAGCAGTCCTCTTTCTACAATCTGCAAATGCAACTGCCTGCCCTTCAGTAAGGCATCATTGCCTCCACAGGCTTTGAGAAGGAAAGCAAAAGTAACATGGTTAGCCAAAATGAGGCCCGCCTGCTCCATTTGTCCATACACAACAAGGGCGTCATGTCCGAGCCCTTGCTGTGCATACCCAGCAATCAGGGCGGCCACGTCACCACATCCTTCTGGCCGCCTAGGCTGTCAAAACCCTGGCGGGCATCTTCTAGTTCACCACATTTTGCATACATGTCCACCAGGCAGTTGCCCAACAAAAACATTATCCAGCATTCCTTTTTCGACAATCTGCAAATGCAGCTGCCTGCCCTTATGTAAGGCACCACTGCTTGCACAGGCCTTCAGAAGGCAAGCAAAAGTAACCTGGTTAGCTAAAATCAGCCCCTCCTGCTCCATTTGTCCATACACGACGGTAGTCCTCTTTGGACAATCTGTGAGTGCAGCAGCCTGCCCTTCTGTAAGGCACCGGTGCACAAGCAAAAGTCACATGGTTAGCCAAAAGCAGGCCCTCCTGCTCCATTTGTTCACACACAACAAGTGCCTCATGTCCGAGCCCTGACTGGGCATACTACGAGGGCATTCCATGGCACCACATTCTTTATGTTCATGCTGTCAAAAACCTAGCGTGCATCTCTCAGTTCACCACATCTTGAATACCCAGATATCAGGGCATTCCATGTCAACACATCCTTTTTGGCCATGCTGTGAAAAACCTTGCGTGCATCTTTAAGTCCGCCACATTTTGCATACATGTCCCCCAGGCAGTTGCCAATAAACAAGTCAGTAGGACTGTGAGGTACTGTGTATGACCACACAATACGGGCATATAGGTAGTTTGGTACGGAATACCGTCCTTCCAGCCCAAACCACAGCTGTGTAGGCTTAGCCACCTCCACAATCCACCCCATTTGTGTGGGCAATTAGCCTCCGACGGCCCCGGAAAGTGTTTGGGTATACTCTATCAAATTTTCTAGGTGGGAGGCGGTCTGCATGCCTGTCCGGTCTCTCGTTTTCTAAGTAAGGTCAGCTGATGAAGAAGGAAGTGCCACCAAGTTGGACGACTTTCCAGGGCTCGAACTAGTGGCAGTCACAGACAGAAAGAGAAACTCTGTCCTGTTCACAGACTTCCCGAACATGAGCTCGTCTCAGCACCTCAGTTTGCGTACTTTTGCCGAATGTGGCTCACTTGTTTTCTAGAAGATGCGCATCATCTGCTGTTGTCGTAGATGTGAGACTGACTGGGACTGAAGATGAGCCCCAACAGCCCATTCATAGTGTGTGATATATGGAAAATGCACCATCAAGTAGTAAATTTTTCCAAGAGAATAACAAAATTATTTATGAAAATTAAATTATGAATGAATAAATATGTCAAACATATATCTATGTATATGAACAATGGAGACTTTATTAAAAAAAAGAGATGGGAAAACCCATCTACTCCGAACCAAGGGGGGACAATCCACTAAAGGGCCAAGAGCCAGGGGGAGCTAGCCCCACGAATGCCAACCCCGAAGCTACCTACCGCCCCGATTATGTCATGGTCCGAGATGAGCAAAGGCCTACCTACAACTAGTGTCGATAATGCCACGTCTCCTTCGCTCGTTGTCGTCCTGTAAATAGCGTTGGCCAGTGCCCTCTACAACGCGATGAATACCCGCTGTCGACGGAAAGCCACCATCGAGGAAAGAGGGAGACCCACCCCGTTCCGACGACTGTGGTAGGCTTTAGCACAATCGTTAATGAGCCTGGAAAAATCCTTGCCCATAGCTCCATGAGTCTCAATGGCGAGGGGGATGAAGGCATAGCCGTCCTGCAAAGGTGTGTATTTGTGTACCTTGGCATTCGCGCATCCCTCCACTGCCCAGCCCGGAGGGTTGAAAATGACATGCTCACAAATGGAGTTCCAGGTAGGGTCTGTTATGACGACATCCGCAAAGGACATTTGGTCTCCCTGGATCAGAAATAGATCCGCCTTGACCGACACCCCATTGCGCAGGGTAAATGGCCGCTCCCTCTATGAAAAATACCTGCTCTCCTTGGCCATCGAGAACATGACGTCGTGAATGCGTCATGCATAGCCATATGTTCCCCTCCAATTGGACAGTGAGCTAGGTGGGTCCCTGAGTCGTCGAGGGGGGCCCCACAGCTATAGGCTGAGAGAGAACAGGCCAGAGGTTGGACCAAACCCAGGTGAAACCTCATCGTAATAGAAAAAGAAGCTGGTGTGATTCGGAACACCTGGAGGCAAGGCCAAGCTAGAAGCCAGGAGCATGCTCTCTTCCTCGAGCAAGAGCAGATGCGGGCACGAACAGGCCGGGGAATAGTAGAGTCCAGAAGGATTGCCCACTACGCCTGCCAATATTTCTTCTCCTGGAGAGAGGCCTGAAGGCCATGTAGCCCTTCCACGAAAAACGAGGAAAAGGGAGTCATGGCCGCCCTAGCCTCGAAGGAAAGGAAGTCCCTGGCCAACTTAAGGGACGCCTGCAAAGGGAAGGACCCCTCCTCCAACACCCGAGACGAAGGCCTCCAAGATGGAAACATACCGGATTCAGAAACGAGCGGTGAAGACAGGGGCAGAAAGGGCACAGCTCCCAAGGAAGGCCGCCGGCGCCGAGGCCTCCATGGCCAGCAGACCTGTGCCTTCAAAAGCGATAGGAAGGGATGCCTGCCGCTGAGCAAGGCCCCCTGCGGCACACTCGAAGGTCCCCAGCCCGATAATGTTTCCAAGTGCCTGCATAATCTGTAGGTCAAAATTCCGCTGGTTTAATAAAAAGGGGAGGGGGCCACCGTCTTGGTGAGGTAACCCGGCTGACGCGCGAAGTAGGACCAAAGGATGCCAAATGCCACTTGAGGGTCCCCTAATAGAGATAGGTCGCCGACGTGGGCCAAGTCCTCCATCAAAGCCTCATCCACAAAACCCTAAGTAAAGGACGGAGGTCCCACTGGGACCTGTTAGATTCAAAATATGGACAAAAAAACAATAGAGGAAAGGAGCACACTCTAATAATCAGAATAATCGAATAATACAAAATTGTTTGAGTGTATGTCTTATATGCATGTAATACGTGTCCCTTCATTATGTGACCTTTGGATTAACTAAATAGGCATAACTTAACTAGCTTAAACCCTAAGCGAGGGCAGCTTGTGCTCTAACAGGACCCCCAAGATGCGAAGTCCCCGCGAAGGAACTATGTCCCCCCCAGGAAATTGAAGAAAGGGAGTAATGCTAGACGGGGACCAAACCTTGCACTTCAGAATCCTGACCCTCAAACCCAAGCGGGAGAGCTCTGAGGAGAAGAGTGCGAACGCTTCCCTGACCTTGCCCCCCAGTCCTAAGATATGAGTGTCGTCCGCCACGAACGGAAAGAGACGCTCCCCAACCGCGCCGGTAGTAATGGCCAGGGCCCTGAAGTGCGCAACGGCAAAGAGGGCACCCCCCAAGGGATCCCCCTGCCTCGTGCCCGTCGCCGAGTCCAGCACGTGTGGTCGTACTTTCGTTGACGGACCAGCCGGGCGCACACTATATCCTGTATCGTGTAGAATATGGTTCGATCCCAAGGGAATGTATCTTACCGCACCGTTCGCCTATTAATTTAACTACTTTCGAGTACTTCTAACCAGTTTGGAATGTTATTGATGGGCGGACCTCGTCCACCGGAGTCCTTAACCCACCAAGGTACTCAGCGGACTTCGATCCTCCTACGGTCCACTCATGTTAAACACAAGCGCCCAGGTCCGTTTCCCGACGTGGCCCATGATCAGGACCCGCTACTACGTTCGCGTGGCTAAGCGAGCCTTATACCAAAAGTAATGCCTGAGGAACAACCCGACCCGTCTAATGAATCAAACAGACATACGAGTCGCCCTACAAAGCGTCAATGGTCGGAGGTTACAACCTCAGACCCACTCGTACCCTACCTAAGTCTCTACTATGCACCCGCCTTCCTCTCACTCCTACCACATTCCATATCAAGTTCTACCAGATAGGCCCGGTATCGCCGAACGTTTAGGGACTCGTCTACGTCCTCTAGTCCACCAGTTGGGTCATCTTCCCGCATTCTCCACTCTTCGCTCGCTCACACACCTCCGTAGTCCGTTCGATGTCTAGTGTCACGCTTCGGTGGGGTATCGTGTTGCCGCACCTCCGCATCCGCGTGTGCACAATCAGGCTAGTTCTAGCTCTTTACGCCCTCCGCTTACCATCTTGTTACCGGCGTCCGCTTCGGTGCACTTATCCCCTTCGCACTGCTCTTGAGGAGCAAGGGTCAAGGTTCTTCAGCACTGCAACCACCACCACCACGCATTAAGGCTTGCCACTAGAGCTAGGATAATCCTCTCCGAGGTAGTCCGCCCGCTCGGTGACTCAGCCGCATTCACACTTGGTTCAGAGGAACTTCGTGCACCATGCGGAATCAACCCCAAAAGGAAAATTGCATTACAGGGCAGTGACCTCCCTCTTATACTGCCTCTAAAGCAGCGCCTTTATTACAACCCGTAGGTTGGCCCTACTGCCAGCTACCAACACACGCAGGAGGGATATCAAATCCCTTACGCGTGGCTACCTACACCTACGGCGATTGGACTGCTGACCCCGGCTGACTCCCCCGTCTGGCAACCCAATCCCTAACCCTGGTGCCGGAGGAGTGCCTAGCGTAATTATCCTTGACCCTGCCTTCCGGCAAGGGTCCAAGTCTCACCCCGACCCGGATTAGGCCGCACTCCAAGAGTCACACGACAACGCCGTCACCATCTTGTCTTCCTCGGCCCGCTCAAAGACATGGGGTTTTGGGGATTCCCTCCCTATCCCCCGGTGGGCCCCCCGTCCACCAGTCCGCCCAAAGGAACGACTTGAGTCCGTTCACTTTGGGTCCATTGAGGCAGCTCGCCGGACCCCACCGAATCCGTTTCTAACTCCGGAGGATAGACCTCCGGGTCTATCCTTCCCCCCGGGGAGCGGACCTCACGGACCCCTACAATGGGTCCTTCCCTTGACTCAGCTCCTCCCTCCTCGCCGAACCACCGTCTTCTAGGCCTTCTAACCCGAGCACTATGTCCGGAGAGCATACCTCATTATCAGCCGGAGCTGACGTGCTTAGTCTGGCTTGCCCGTCCGTGCCCCGCTCCTCCTCCGACGGCTCGGCCTCGCCGCTGCTCCCATCCCCAAACAGGGTACCAAGGTTCCCTAGGGCTCCGTTTTCCCCCAGCCCTTCCTCTTCCATGGGCTCCTCCCACTCCTCTGTTGGGCCTACTGCCTCGGCAGGCTGATACACCACACTCACCTCCTTTAGGATTTCCGAGTCATAGTAGGTGAAGTCTGAGTCTACTTGCTGGATGGCCTCCTCCACATGGGCCCGCAAGACTTGGTACTCCTAACTCCATTAGTGCTCAGGCAGCGGGGCGTGCTCCCCCGCTCGTTGGGCCGTCTCACCTCCCAGTCCTTCCGGCCAAGCCTTGGCAGCATCTCGGAAGGCTGTAAGGGAAGCCTTCGTGAGCTCCTGGAGCCGCTGCTTCTCACTCGACCGCTCCTTCTCCCGCTCTGCCTCAAGGTCCTTCAGCTATTTCGTGAAGAAGCGAACACGACCCTCCGCTAGGCGTAGCTGAATTATCAGCTTCTGCTCCTCCCCCTGCCCCCTTTGGCAATCCTCCACCTCTTTGCTCAGGCGGTCCACCTGTTGCTGGAGTTGCTCCAGCACCTTCACTAGCCGACTAGTCTCTTCAAGATCCCTGGTTAGAAGATCGATGTCCAGCTACTTTCCTTTATTGTGGGTCTCTATCGTTCGAAGATTCAGTTGGAGACGGTGACCGTCTCGTTCTACTGCGCTGCTGTCGAATAGTGGACGCCACATTTGTTCAAAACCCGCAATAACGTACATGGTTTTCTAAGACACGCTTTTCTATGGATATGATGATGGGAAAGTCTACTGCCTTTTGCCCAACAGCTCATTTCAACGGAATCCACCGATATTGCGCAGACATTATTGGTCCACCTCTGGCTCCAAGTCTCCAATCCTGCCCTACAGGAGTCCATTCCTCTCCTCCACCACCAGAAGCCACAATTCTAGGGTCTCCTGCTCTGCTTCCCTTAGCTGCCGAGCCTCCTCCGCCCTTTGGAGCTGCGCCCAGAGTTCCACCAACTCCCCAAGCCACTCCTGATCTCATTTCCATGGGCAGCCCGGGCTTGCTCCCATGATATATGCCTGGTCTCTCCTCAGGTCAGCAACCTCCTGCTCTCGCTTCTTCAGCCCGGTTGTGGTTACTCCGGCCGCCTCCCTCAACCGGTTCCGATCCCGGCGGTAGTGTTCTCGGTTCTTCCTGGCTCTCTCCTCCCTGTCCTTCACTTCCTTAAGTTAGGACTCTAGGGCTTCTCGCTCCTCATGCCGGGCGGACTCCACCGCCTCTTGGGCTTCCTTCACTACTCACTTCGTGACCTCCTCCGTCGCCCGTGCCTTCTCCGTCGCGCGCTGTGCCTTCTCTAGCTCCTCGCTTAAGGCCTCTGCCTGGGCTTGGGCCTCTTGCGCCTGCTTCAGCCGTTCGCATAGCTGCAGAACCCTGGCTCGATCCTGTAGGGCGAACTGAGCCTTCCGTTATGCTGTTCGGCGCTTCTCCTCCTGGATTCTTGCTAGGGTTTTCCGCTCCGGGCTGCCACTGCTTGGCCTTGGAGCTTGACCATGCGCTGCCGAGTGGCCTCAACCTCCTGTGTCTTCTGGGAGGCTCAATAGACCCCCAGCTGCCAGTCGCTCTGGCCACGGCCAAGACCCATCGGGCTCCTTCTTCGGCCGAGGTAGGTGAGCTTCCTTCAAACTCCTCCGAAGGTGCGGGCATCTCTCGGCCCACCAAGGTTTGCCAGACCGCTCGTCGGAGTTGGTCCGGTTTGGGTACTCCGGCCTCGATCAGGAGGCCTAGGTCCTGTCCATCGGGCACCGGACCCTTCACCTCCTTGGCCCTCTTGGCGGCCAACTCCTTTTCCGCCCTTCTACGCTTAGGGTCCGGTGGTGGCAACAGAGTCCGGGAGCTGGCCCTTTTTCCTCTCCTGGTGGGAGAAAGCAACCGCTCGGTGCGACTGCTGCTAGTGTCCACCTTCCCCTTGGGCCGCATCTCGTTTCGCCCGTCGGACAGCGTGTTTCGCCTTAGCCCATTCGTCATTCATCGATAGTGTAGCGATGCCGTAGTTCTGGTGGCTACCTCTAGCGCTCTTCTTTCGGCCCTCCATCCTGGTCCGGCATGGCTCTGCTTGGCGGCCGGGGTTGGTCTTGCCGCCGCCGGGGCTGCCCCCACTGGCGCGACTCTTGGCTCCACCGGCACAGCCACTGGGGCCTGCTCCTCGGGTGCCCCGACTAGCAATAGAGAAGCGGGGACTTCTTCCCAAATTCCCTTGGTGGTGAAGGGATCCGTTTCAGTCGAATATTAATGGCATCCGAAATGCCCTCCAAATCTTCCTCGGCCTGGTTACGCCGCTCCGTGGCTCAGCAGCCTTTTGTCGTGGCCTGCTCCTCCTCGTCCTTCACTTCCTTAAGTTAGGACTCTAGGGCTTCGCTCCTCATGCCGGGCGGACTCCACCGCCTCTTGGGCTTCCTTCACTACTCACTTCGTGACCTCCTCCGCCTGTGTTTTCTCCGCCTGTGCCTTCTAGCTCCTCGCTTAAGGCCTCTGCACTGGGCTTGGGCCTCTTGCGCCTGCTTCGCCTGCTCAGATAGCCGCAGAACTCAGCTCGATCCTCAGGGCGAACCGAGCCAGGCCGTCTCCTCCTGGATTCTTGCTAGGGTTTTCCGCTTTCCGCCTGGCAGCCTGGGCCACTTCTGCTTGGCCTTGGAGCTTGACCATGCGCTGCCGAGTGGCCTCAACCTCCTGTGTCTTCTGGGAGGCTCAATAGACCCCTGTGCCTGCCGTGTCGCCACGGCGGCCAAGACCCATCGGGCTCCTTCTTCGGCCGAGGTAGGTGAGCTTCCTTCAAACTCCTCCGGTGCGGGCATCTCGGCCCACTGGTTTGCTGCATCAGCGCCTGAGTTGGTCCGGTTTGGGTACTCCTACCGATCGAGGCCTAGGTCCCGTCATCGGCACCGGACCCTTCACCTCCTTGGCCCTCTTGGCCAACTCCTTTCCGCCCTTCTACGCTTAGGGTCCGGTGGTGGCAGTCAGGGCTGGCCCTTTTCCTCTCCGGTGGGAGAAAGCAACCACGGCGATCATTGCTAGTGTCCACCTTCCCTTGGGCGCATCTCGTTTCGCCCGTCGGACAGCGTGTTTCGCCTTAGCCCATTCGTCATTCATCGATAGTGTAGCGATGCCGTAGTTCTGGTGGCTACCTCTAGCGCTCTTCTTTCGGCCCTCCATCACAGTCCGGCATGGCTCGCTTGGCGGGGTTGGTCTTGCCGCCGGGCTGCCCCCAGGCGCGACTCTTGGCTCCAGCCATCGGGCTGCTCCTGTGCCCCGACTAGCAATAGAGAAGCGGGGACTTCTTCCCAAATTCCCTTGGTGGTGAAGGGATCCGTTTCAGTCGAATATTAATGGCATCCGAAATGCCCTCCAAATCTTCCTCGGCCTGGTTACGCCTGCTCCGTGGCTCCGCTGCAGGCCTTTTGTCAGGGCCCTGCTCCTCCTCGTCCCTCCCTGCAATCAGCAAGTGAGTTAACCCCCGGCAAAGCGCGTGTTTCTCCTCACCCTCCTTAAGGAAGTTGTGGTGCCCCCAGACATGCAGGATGAAGGGGGACAACACCGACGGAGGAGGCCGTTAATGACGCAACTTCCTCGCCTCTTGCTCTATCCGGGCGAAAATGATCCACCCTCGGTCCGCTCGCTTCTCTCTCATGAGAGCATGCAGGAACACCAGGAGATTGTCCCCTACGTGATTTACCTTCGTGAGCATGTTCCAGTGGACAATAATTTTGGCCACCGCTCTCACCCATTGGTCCTTCAGATCCGACGTCAACCACTCATTAGAGGACCTATGGGCGTCCGTCCTCAAGAGCACCGCCTTGGCAGCCTCCAACTTTCCCTTCCCCTTCAGCGGCTCCGGCGCCACTCCTCCGGTCTCCTCCACGGGTCGATTGTACACCGCCCGAAGCGCCTCCACTGTCCAGCGCCTGGGGTCCTCCCTCAAACTCTTCGAGCGGACAAACTTGTTCGCTGCCGTTAGTAGCTTCCGGGCGTATTCGCAAACAAGAGTCACGCTCTCATAGGTCCAAACCGCCTGGAATACGTCTAAGTGCCAATTCTGAACAAGCTCGCCTGTCTCCTCCAGCCACGGGCAAAAATCTGGGTAGCACTTGGTGGTGATATTCTTCTCCACCGGCGTCCAAGCCTCTAGAGACTCCCTTGCTTTCTTGGGTACCATGCCGTTGCGTTGGTCGCCTCCCTTGCAGAATAGCTCTGGCGTCATTGCAACTCCCGTCGTCCTTAACCCGAAAGGAGAAAGGTGCACTGAGACCCGAGCCCTTGAAGACGAAGCGTTCGAACGTTGCAAGAGCAACCGCCAGAGGGCCAGGTGACGAAGCGTGAGAGACTAAGAGAACCGCCAAGACACCGAGTCTGGGAGTCTCCTTCTCCTCTCAACCGCGGTGCGGCGGGCGTAATTGTCGTGCTGGAAGGTGTCCTTTCGTTGTCAATAACTGCCACCCTTCTGCATCTTGTATCGCACTTTCACGCTCACCGCCTTCTTGGGCGCATGTCCTCAAATCGTGACTACCTACCTATAACGGCTTCTGGCAAGTTTGTGGCCCTTGCCTCCTGCATGTCAGACGGGCTCTATGCCACTGTCCACGTGTCAACCTTCCATAATTACAACCCACTCCTTCGGACTTGCCTTTTCCATCTACACAGGACCTCCTCCGAACCTTCTCTAGAGCTGCTTCGGACCCTGCCTTCCTTGATACCTGCGGACATCCTCCTGAGCTCCTTCGGACCTTGCTTACAGTGGAGTTGCCGCCACATCTACGTAACTGGCCAGATATGCCTTATTATCCACGCGTATCCCTTATTTCTCACACAAATCCTCACAAAAAAAAAAAGAAACCCTTACTAATCGACCTGTAGGGGGGTCAAAGCATCCGTCCCTTATCCACAGCACAGTAATGTCTTCATTAGATGGTCCGTGCTGAAAGTAGAGGGTAGACGCGGAACCATAGAAAGAGCAGATGAAAGGAATAAGACTTGCCAGGTGCCCGCCTGCATCCCTGAGCTCTGTAAAAATTGTCTTCCTAGAGACCGTGTTGAAAGTGTTCTCGACATCTACCTGCAAGGCAACCAATCTTGATGTGACTCTAGAACCACCGTAATACCAAACGCGGCCAACTCACAACCCCAAATTAGTGGGGGCAAAGATGCGCATGGAACTGCTCCCGAAGTTGGATAGCAATGATGCGACCTATGAGGCGTAAAAATGCCTCCCCAATGGTAATAGGGTGCACCCCAAGTGTGGGCTTCTCCATAGCCAGTAACCTGCTGGCCCCCAACACCCGAGAGATCCGGCGAGGAGTCCCACCCCTAGCCACTATCGGCACTTAATCCCGGATATCTTGTGGAATGAGGTCATCTGGGGTCGGATGCAGGGCACAGAGCGCAGAGATGGTATCCTCAAAGGCTGGTGCCACCGGCTCTGGGGGGAAGTGCCCGGGCAGCCCTAGCATATTCCCAAGAACAGCCTAGCACGAGACCTCTTAGGCCACGCCTTGGCGAGGTCCTGACAGACCCAACCCACCTTGGCAGCCTCTAGCCTGGATCTTGTTGCGCGCCCCCCTCCTCTTGCAGAGGTTCCCAGTACCCGGCCCGGAACCGACGGAGACGAGACGCCACCTCCATATGGCCGGAAGAACCAACCCTGAAGCGACGAAGACACCACCGGAGGAGAAAAAGGAACACAGTCCCAGTCGCCTCCTCCCCAGGGTCAAGCGCAAGGTGATCCAAAGGAAGCTCGTAGGCAAGGCGAACGTCGTCATGCAAGAGCCTCGGGAGACGCCGAAAAAGGCGGGGTCCTGGAATGCGCGCTTCGAACAGGGTGAGTAGATGATCCAATTGCATTTGGAACCACTGCCATAACTCTGGGGGCGAGCCGAGGGGAGCATCCAAACTCAGAGCCACATGTATAGCCCCACTAGAAGAAGCAAGCCTCACATGCGCGTCGCATGTGGTTCGATCGAAATCCTTGTGTTTGTGCCCAATGACATTTCACTCCTTGACCCCACGACAAAGCGCGCGAGACTTGGGTATCTTTGACCGCCACTAAAGAGTGGATCGCACCATAGTGAGGGCGGGAACAAATGAGAACGGCACGATTTAGGAAACAAACTATGGACGACTAGCCAAGGGTGTCAAGGTCGAGGGGGCACCGAGTGCCAAGGACAAAGCATCTCCGGCATTTCTAGACATACGAGTGTACACTCATATGGCGAGCCCCACCGGCTGGTTGAACTCCCGCCCAAAGGGCTCGCAAGCCACCCAAACACTTGACAACCCACCGTGCACTCGCCATCGAAATCCTAATCAGAAACCCTAAAAGCCCGCGGCCGACCGGAACATGACGGCCCGCCAAAGCCGGCTAGAACCGAAAAGTCGAGCCCCGCCACCGCAAACCTCCATCCTCACTGAAAACCTCAAGCCAGGAGAACCCTAAACCTGAAACCTTAGCTAAACTCGAAGACCACCGCATAACTCCGGGGCGAGCCGAGGGGAGCATCCAAACTCAGAGCCACATGTATAGCCCCACTAGAAGAAGCAAGCCTCACATGCGCGTCGCATGTGGTTCGATCGAAATCCTTGTGTTTGTGCCCAATGTGACATTTCACTCCCTTGACCCCACAGCACAGCTAAGCGCAGACTTGACGGGGGGTATCTTTGACTGCCACTAAAGAGTGGACTGCACCATAGTGAGGGCGGGAACAAATGAGAACGGCACGATTTAGGAAACAAACTATGGACGACTAGCCAAGGGTGTCAAGGTCGAGGGGGCACCGAGTGCCAAGGACAAAGCATCTCCGGCATTTTCTAGACATACGGAGTGTACACTCCGTATGGCGAGCCCCACCGGGCTGGTTGAACTCCCCCGCCCAAAGGGCTCGCAAGCCACCCAAACACTTGACAACCCACCGTGCAGACCCCCGCTATCGAAATCCTAATCAGAAACCCTAAAAGCCCGCGGCCGACCGGAACATGACGGCCCCGCCAAAGCCGGCTAGAACCGAAAAGTCGAGCCCCGCCACTGCAAACCTCCATCCTCTGCCTGAAAACCCTGAAGCCGGCGCCGGAGAACCCTAAACCTGTGAAACCTTAGCTAAACCTGGAAGACCAGCTGCTGCAAAACCCTATACTTATGAAACCCTAAACTTGGAAGTCGGCTCACCGCTGGGCCCTACCACTGCAAGACTCCACCCCCTGCCTGAAAACCTAAAAGCTTAAACCTTAAACCTATGAAACCCTAAACCTAGAAGATCAGTTTGCGCAAAACCCTAAACCTATGGAACCCTAAAGTAGTGAAACCCTAAACCTAGAAGGTCAACTACCGTAATACCCTAAACCTGTGAACCCCTATACTTGTAAAACCCTAAACCTAGAACTGCTCGGCTGTTGGGCCGCCATGACCTCCACCGGCCATTTAACAACGCCAGTATGTGACAAATCGAAATGTGAGTGTCTCGAGGTTTGTCTCGAAATAGCAATATAATTTAAACCTGCGTTTATCTCGGATATAGCTTTGTCTAAAATAGCAATATAATTCAAACATGCGTTCATCTCGTATATAACATCTCCAAATGAGTTGTCTCAAGGTATTTGTCTTTCCAAATGGATGTAATGTCACTCTAAGGTCCAACTCGCGCATATATTACATTTTACAGGGTGGAGGGTCACGATGGTGGAGAAAGGAGAGCTTGGGTTCACGTCATCTATGCATATGTACTAGTTATGGTCATCATAAAGTTATAAAAAAGCTATATGGTTACATTGGTAAAATTGACAGGCAGTGCACACTATCTTGGTCACAACAATATACGAGCAGCAATGAGGATTAATTTTTCATAATTGAGCTTTTGCTTTTTCAAACACCATCTCGTACACCAAACTGAAAACGTGCAATAAGGAAATTCTAATTTCAAAGAATTTGCACTTATGAACATCCACAATGAACACCAAAGTTGTTGTAGTATAATAATATAATTACATAAGCTGGATAGTATGGTGGTATGATTACATAGGCTTGATTGTCCACAATCCGCAGACTGGCCTAGATCCGGGTATTATTACATAGGCTTGATTGTCCACAACCCGGAGACTGGCATAGATCCGGGTATTATTACATAGGCTTGATTGTCCACAACCCGAGACTGCCCTAGATCCGGGTATGATTACATAGGCTTGATTGTCCACCCGAAGATTGGCCTAGATCCGGGTATGATTACAGAGACTTGATTGTCCACAACCCGGAGACTGGCCTAGATCCGGGTTCGATTCCGGGCAACAAATTGATTCCCGGCAACGAGAATAATTTTAATTTTCATGATTTAGCTTTTGCATTTTCAAACATCATTTCGTACACCAAACTCAAACAATAAAGAAATCCTACCTTCAATGAATTTATACTCATGAACATCCGCAACGAACACTAAACTCGTTGTAGTATAGTGGTATAAGTACATAGGCCGGATCGTCCACGACCCGGAGACTGACCTAGACCCGGGTTCGATTCCCGGCAACGAGAATAATTTTTCATGGTTTAGCTTTTGCTTTTTCAAACATCGCCTCATGGACCACACTCAAACGTATAATAGTCTTCTACAACGAGTTTGGTGTTGGTAATGCATATTGTTGAGTACGATATACTTCTTCTTCTACAACGAGTTTGCTGTTGGCAATGCATATTGATGAGTACGATTCATTAAAGTAAGGGCTTTCCTATTATACGTTTGGGTTTGGTTTAAGAGGTGATGTTTGAAAAAGCAAAAGCTAAACCATGAAAAATTATTCTCGTTGCCGGGAATCGAACCCGGTCTAGGCCGGTCTCCGTGTAGTGGACAATCCGGGCTATGTACTTATACCACTATACTCCAACGAGTTTGATATTGGTTGTGGATGTTCATGAGTACAAATTCATTGAAGTTGGGATGTCCTTATTGCACGTTTGAGTTTGGTGTCTGAGATGATGTTTGAAAAAGCAAAAGCTAAACCACCCGGTCTAGGCCGGTCTCCGTGTAGTGGACAATCTGGGCTATGTACTTATACCACTATACTCCAACGAGTTTGATATTGGTTGTGGATGTTTATGAGTGCAAATTCATTGAAGTTGGGATGTCCTTATTGCACGTTTGAGTTTGATGTTTGAGATGATGTTTGAAAAAGCAAAAGCTAAACCATGAAAAATTATTCTCGTTGCCGGGAATCGAACCCAGGTCTAGGCCTGTCTCCGGGTCGTGGAGGATCGGCCCATGTACTTATACCACTATACTACAACGAGTTTGGTGTTCGTTGTGGATGTTCATGAGTACAAATTCATTGAAGGTTGGATTTTCTTATTGCACGTTTCAGTTTGGTGTATGAGATGATGTTTGTCAAAGCAAAAGCTAAACCATGAAAATTATTCTCATACCCGGGAATGGAGCCCAGGTCTAGGCCGGTCTCCGTGTCGTGGACGATCGGCGTATGTATTTATACTACTATACTATAACAACAACAACAACAACAACTTTATTTATGTCCACTAGGGTGGAAAAACCACCATGGGATATAACTTGTACAACCATAACTTGGATGAAGGAGGGTGTACACATACGTACATCTGAACTAGAGAAACAAAAACAGGGAAAATAAAAGGCGGAGTATTGACAAGAAAGTTACAGTGTGCCAAGCAAGGACAGCCTGTGATCAAGCATCTCAGAAAGACATAGAGCAGAGAGCTTGGGAATATGAAAGGAAAAAAATCACCGCAGGAAAAAACCTTCACACTAAAACAGGAGAGAGTATTTGGCCCGGATGTTGTTAAATGCAGGGCAATAAAAGAGAAAGTGCATTTCGCATTCCGTAGTGGAAGAACAGAGCCTGCAAATGTGATCTTCGAGAGGAAGGGCTAGCGCTAGCCGGCGGTCAGTCTCAACCCGGAGCTGATGGGTGATACAAAATTGACCAGTTAAAGAGCGAAGCTTGAAAGACGTGGGGGAACTAAGGTAACGTGGCAGTTTTGGGAAGCTAGAGAGAGAAATCACACGAAAGTGCTCCTTATAGTAAAGAAGCTTGGTGGAAAGAGGAGCTGCAGAGGGAATAGGGTACCAAGTAAGGCGGAGGTATCGAAATTTGATTGCCTTACGGATAAGGTGGTTAGAGCGAGGGTGTGGAGGGGGGGATCGGGTAATTGAAGAGTGGCCAAACAGGGAGAGTAGAAGGACTAAAGTGGTATCGCTTCAACCACATGGAGGCTTTGGCATTCCAACAAGAAATAGAGCCATCAACCCAGAGAAATCTAGACGATCGAAAAGCAAGGAGAAGGTAAGGAGGGAGGTGAGGGTTTTGTTGGTCAAGAAGGTGGAGGCGGTAAAAGAAAGAGGAGAGACGGAAGAGGCCATCAAGTTCTAAGGGAAAGATGGCAAATTCAGAGAGAAGGGCATGAAGAGGGGTAGAGCGCTTCCAGGCGATGTGAGCACGAAGGAAAGAAGCTTGTACTTTGTCCACCTTAGGCCAGGAAGAAGGCAAAAGATCAAGGCCCCAGAGTTTGGTATCTGTTGTGGATGTTCATGAGTACAAATTCATTGAAGGTAGGATTTTCTTATTGTAAGTTTGAGTTTGGTGTATAAGGCGATTCCCAACAACGAGAATAATTTTATATGGTTTTAGTTTTTATTTTTTCAAATATTTTTGCATGGAAAATAATAGTTAGCTTCTGTTTTTTCAAACATCATCTCGTAGATAGTTTAGCTTTTGCTTTTTCAAACATCATACACCCCTTAAAGAATAATATCTATGGTTTAGTTTTTGTTTTTTCAAATATAAACCTGGGTTCAATTTTGGGAAGGAAAATAATCTCTAGGTTCGATTTCGGTAAGGAGAATAATTTCTATGATTTAGTTTTTATATTATTAAGTACGATAAATCAAATCTAGTACATTAAGTTTGACTTATTATGAACAGAACAAACGTACATCATACAAATATACATTACTTAGCATCATACTTATATAAATTTTTATATATAATAGTAAATATATAAATATATAAATATAGGTCTACTTTATGGAAAGCATAGCTCTCCACATCATTTGTATGTTGCCCAGGGTAGAAGAAAAAGAAGAATTTTATTTAAGTCCACTAAGGACGGATTTCCATCATGAAACTTGGTATTTAACAACTTATACGATGGTGTGCCTAAGCTACTTGCACCAAAGGCATCCACTCCCTTTAAACACCCCATCTAAGTACCGATCCAAGCTTAGGATGCTTAATCACAACGTTCTTATAAATGTGTGTCCCTTTGGCATGGTTTATCCCCATGTCATTGTATTCAATCCACGTCGTATACATGTGTATACATAGGTAGTCGTTGAAACGTATGAGAGTTAGGAGTCATCCTGGCAAGTTTGTTCAGTTGGGTGCCAGCCGAAAGGCCAGCCTGGTGCTAACCTTCGAAGCATGCACCGGGCTATCTCCTCCTACGTGCGGGGCTCTGTACGTCGAAGGCTATTCTGCACACTGGCACAAGGTATTGCGCAGTTTGATTTCTTGCTTGCTTCTGGCCAATGTCACTTCTTACACCACTTGGTGCATGCTGGTTTCTGTAGCTACAGCAAACATGTCAAATCGTGATGCTGGATTACTGTTAGCTTGAAGCTTGCTGTGATGATCGAATTGTAACAGCAGGACCAGATGGTGAAAGCACGAGAGATGGAGCCCCGATTTTTATCGGTCGCACGGACAAGGCAGGACGAGGATTGTTTGCCACCCGGGATCTAGCTGCGTCGCATTTGATTCACTCTTTAGACCCTATTCTTGCTCATCCCAGTCTGGAAGCACTTAGGAAGGTCTGGTACTTGAGGAACTTTGCTGGTGGCCTGGAGAAGTAGTCTCTTTGTCGTTCCTTATGCGTCCTGGCCTTGATGTTCCTTGCTGGAAAATGGCAGGTTTGCTATTTTTGTTTGCGGCATGGGAGTGGTGAGAGGCCGTTGAAACCATTTTCAGAGTTGCTGGGATTGGTTGACAGGACGGTGAAGCATGTGGGAACACATGAAGGCCGATCCATGGACGAGGTTGCTACCTTCTGCAGCCGAGAGTGTGCAATGGCTGCAAAGGTATCCCTTGCTTGTTGCCCAGGAGTTTGACATGGTAGAAATTGAGCTTCGTCCTAATAGTGCTCAAGCTGTGACAAATGTGCCAGGGCTTCTTTTCTGTCGAGAGGAGAGCTAACTGGTCGAACTTGTTAGAGCACTGCAGGTATTCAGTTGTGAGAATTCTGTGTAGGTCTAGGTGACTGCGATTCTTTTCTAAGTGGCTTGGCCTGTGGCAGTGAACATCAGTTGAAGTTCCCACTGATGGGAAGGCGACTGGCTTGCATGGTTGTGTCGAAGGAGGTTTCTCCGGATGTGCTGAACATGTTGTGTTATGCTAGACTCCCGCATGGCATACCTCAGTCGGTAAGCAGCCTCACCCGCATACCTTCGTTATGTCATGCCTTAAGTTGCAATCGGTGTGTGTTTCTGTGCTGTTTAAGACTTCATGCTTTCAGTGCAGAGGCTTATTCTGTTTCGGCCGCTGTTTGGCCGCAGTGGCAGCATGAAAGTCAACTGCTGCGTGGAGCTTTATCTGCTGCAGGCTTTTCTGAAGCTGTCAGCTGTATCCCTTGAATGCAGTTTGCATTGTGAAGAGTTTTACAGCTCGTGGGACGACGGAATACTGGAACTGCTTGTGCATCCTTAATGGGATGCAGTCTTGACAGATGAGTGGTATGCTGGCATTGTCTCACGACTGCATCTGAACTGTTTCCGGGTGGAACCCCTACATGCCACTGACCTATCACTGGAAGAAGCCGCTGCAGCATCCATAATGCGAGACGGTGGGGTTGGGTCTGCAGTTTACCTCTTGCCCTCACTCTATAATCACGACTGTGGTAGGCCTTATAACCTCGTACCAAGCTCTCTGTTTCAACATTTTATAAAGCCTCTTCGTTTCTCTCCTATCCATTTTCACTTTGACCGTTAACTGCTGCTTCCACTTTGTGCAGAGCCCAATGTCAATGTCACGTGGATAGACAACGCTACAGCACACTTCCAAACTGTATGTCCAGTCAAAGCAGGTATCCATGGTCTGTTGTTCAAGGATGTCAGAGACTCCTGCTTCTGCTCTGTAGTAGGAACCAGAGATGTTGCGATACCGTTGATCATGTTCAGAGACATTTCTGCCATCTCAGGCGAGGAACTACGCATCTGCTACATGGACGCAAGCTGGTCGCATGATGCGCGTCAACACTTTCTGTTCGAATCATACGGTTTTATCTGCGAGTGCTCCCGTTGTTTGCGGGGAGATGATTTATGATTTCAAATAATTACACATCCCATCAAGGATGACCCAGTTACTTCACAGTACAAACTGGAAGTTCTGTGCAACCTAGAGAGGTGCACTCTCGCCTCTCCCCCGATCGTTTCGCATGGTTTGCTTCTCGCTTGGGCTGGCATTGCTGTATTTCTTATGCATTGTGGCTTGCAATGCTTAATCTGGCCGTAGCTTCGCTTCCCTTTATTTGGATAGCGTAGAATACATTATCACATGCCAAGCTTGAAACCTGTTTTCGCTTCCGTGAATGAGGTGGTGAGCACATCGACATGGTCGTAGACCAAGAACCATCAGAAGACGTGCTTACAACGGCATGCCTGCACCTCAAGGGCTTTCAGCAGGAAGTTGAAAAATATGGAAAGGTACATGATAGGTGAAAATATTCAAATTACAAATCAAAAACACAATAATCCGATTCCAGCGTCACTCGCTCAGCAGCAGCGGAAGACGCGCTAGCGCATCTATTATACAAGGGAAACAGATAAAACTCCAGTCTGTGAACTCGACAAATGGAGAAGGAGCGAGCCCACTTAAGCGCCGGGGGTGAAGTTGGTGGCGTAGGCCCAGGCGTTGTTGACGGTGGGGTCGGCCAAGTGATCAGACAGGTTCTCGATGGGGCCCTTGCCGGTGACAATGGCCTGGAAGTAGAAGCCGAACATTGAGAACATGGCGAGTCTGCCATTCTTGAGCTCCTTCACCTTCAACTCAGCGAAGGTGTCGGGGTCGTCAGCCAGACCCAAGGGGTCGAACGACCCGCCGGGGTACAGGGGGTCGGACACCTCGCCCAACGGTCCTCCGGCCACACGGTAGGCCTCCACGGCTCCCATGAGAATCACCTGGGAGGCCCAGATGGCCAGGATGCTCTGCGCGTGGATGAGGCTGGGGTTGCCGAGGTAGTCCAGGCCTCCCTCAGAGAAGATCTGCGAGCCGGCCTTGAACCACACCGACTCCCCGAAGCTCACGCCGTTCTTGGCCAGCAGCTCGGGTGTAACGCACCCGAGAGTTCCAAGCATGGCCCAGCGGGCATGGATCACCTCCAGCTCCCGGTTCTTGGCGAAAGTCTCGGGGTCCGCGGACAGGCCCGCGCTGTCCCAGCCGTAGTCGCCGGGGAATTCTCCCTTCAGGTATGAGGGAGTGTCGGCGGAGAAGGGGCCGAGCCACTTGGGACGGTCAGGGCCGTACCTGAACGCAGCAACATCATCAACAACCTGATATCAGCAAGGTGCGGTAAGCTTCTACACTTCCCTCCACATTTCAATCCAGCTTAGACACGGGGAAATTCGGAATGCATCCTCGTAATTCCGATCCCGAATACAACGAGGGATCTGCTGTGCATCCTCCAGACTACAATCCAGGTTAGAAAGAGGAGGATTTTGCTGTGCATTCTGAACTCGTCGAGATTTCAACCCGGCAGCTTAGGAACACGAGGGATTTGCTTTCCATTCCATTGCAGGCAATTTGCATCAAGAATTGCAGGGAGTGATGGAAAGAAGGATACCAGATGCTGGATGGCGCGGATGCGGTCTTCCTCATCTGAAGCTTGGAGTCGCTGCTGCCCGCAGCGCTGAGGATCTCGCTGCGCTGGCGGAAGACGCTCTGCCCGGCCAGGGCAGCGCTGGAGGCGCATGCTGTGGCGGCCGCCATGGCTAGCGCTGCGGAGCTGGTCGGGCAGGGGAAGAGCGGGGTGTGCGAGGGAGATGGTGAGGGGCGGGAGCTGCGGACGATTCTGGCAAGGCAAATGCGACTGCTTTGTAGAGGCGCCGGGGCTTGGGGAGCAGCAGGGCAACATTGGACCCGGCCTATAGGGGTCTCGCACCGGATGCCGTGGGATCGTGCTATCCCAATTGGATAACGCGTCAGCTGATGCCAGGAGTAAAATTTATCGCTTCCCCTTCTCCGTTTACACATAACACCTCGCTTCGACCACTCCCCACCACATCATAGGTATGTACATTCATCACCGTAATAAAATGAAAAAGTAGACTGCAACAACAGCCGAGTGTCGTCCTTTACCATTAACCAAATAGGTAGTGCTTTCTCACGGTTGAACTCGCAATGGGGAGTCCGCGAGCCAAATAAATAGGACGGATATTGTACCTACATATATCTCTATTAAATTATTTATTTAAGATAATATTATATAATCACAGACTTGTCTTTGAACCAATACGATATGCTCATGAGACTTATACCTCGGTGCAAGCCTACTTGCAACTTTGATTACACATTTTGTGAAACCTGGCACCTTATAGTAGGAATATTCTATGTGGGTGATAAAGGTTATGCTTGATCATCACAAGCAAGCAAGGATGCTACTGCCATATAAAAGTTATGAAGGCTATGCTTGACCATCAAAAGCAAGGATGTTATCTTCATGTAAAAGTTATGAAGGCTAGATTTGACCATCAAAAGCAAGGATGTTATCTTCATGTAAAAGTTATGAAGGCTAGATTTGACCATCAAAAGCAAGGATGTTATCTTTATGGAAAAGTGATGAAAGTTAGGCTTGGACCATGAAAAGCAAGAAAATTATTATCATCATTTTAAAAGTTATGAAGGTCAGGCTTGACCATCAAAAGCAAGGATCTTATCATCATGATTGTAATAATGAGGAAGGTTAGACTCGACCCTAAAAAACAAGGACGCTATCATCATGATTGTAGAAGGTACATAAAAATCAAGGATGCTATCATCATAATTGTAAAAGGTATGATAGTTAGGCTAGATCATAGAAAGCAAGGATACTATCATCATAAATATAAAACTTAGGAAGGTTGGGCTCCACCATCAACAACAAGGATGTTATCATCATGATTGTAAAAGTTAAGAAAAGTTAGGAAGGTTAGATTTGACCATCAAAAACAAGGATGTTACACTAGAGTCTTAAGTGTGATAGAAGACTCCTAAGCTTAGCTTTTTCGTTTATGATAGGCAGATGTTTTTTAATGTCTCTTAGAAAGAGTGCTAGCTTTGAAGCATATAGGTAGAGAAGTAGTAAAAAATATTTTTAGTAAAATCTATCAATTAAAATTTTTTTTCTTATTTTTTGGGAATATTTAAATTTTAAAATAGTTTTTTACTTTTCAAATTAGAAAATCTAATTGGGACACCTCTCTTATTGGGACCTCTAAAGCCACTCCCATATAGTCCCAACTAGAGAAGGCCGATTGTATAAGTTAGACAGGGTACTATGATCAAAGAAAGCAAGGATACTTGGAAAGCAAGGAATAGTGGTAGTATTGTCCACTTGGACGGGATTTGCCTATCATGGGACTGGGTACTTAACAACTTGTACCATGATGTGTCTAAACTACTTGCACACGGGCATCCACTCCCATCAGGCACCCCATGTAAGTACCGATGGAAGCACAGAATGCTTAATAACGGCGTTCTTATAAATGTGTGTAGGCCAAAATGGACCACACGTGCCCTCACGGACAGGACTTGGGGAACGGGACGGCACGGTGAGGAAGACGCGCGTTGTTGGGCATGGGGCATGTTGCATGCATGTGGATGTCCAATTGAATGCCAAACCCACGGATGTTCCGTCTCCGTGACGACGTGGCCATACCGGCCGTACTCTTACTCTTCTAGTATCGATGCGTGCAGGCGCTCGAGGAAGCCGCATTACGTATATCGAAGATTGTCGAACGCAGAAGCACGTTAACTACTGTATGCCGGGTCTTCACTCTTGATACAACGGGTAATAACAGAACAGCAAACTTTTTTTTGTCGCGACGAAATCGAGGACTTCGTAAATATGTAGGTATCACGTTTACAAGCGAAGCCTCCCGCGAGCAGAAACCAGAGAAACCTAACACATGGAGATGAGGAGAGCAACTCCAGAAACAAACAGAGCACATGCCTCTGTGCCAGCCACAACAACAGACAGCAATCTTGATGCACTATGAGGAATACCAAACCAGCCGCTTGGAAGCAAAATCCATGGAGCAATACGATGCTTCAGAAAAACCAGAGACAGTTGAGAACACTTAGAACATAAAAACCCTGACGTGAACCAGTCTGATAAACTTCCAAAGGACCGGCCACCATTGCCGGACTACGTGCAATGGACAATTAACTATACCGTTGACGGGTTGGGATCATTGCTGGGGCCCCGCCCCGGTGCTGAGATCATTGCCAGACTACTGCCGCTGACATCCTTTTTCGAATTACTTTGGGTCCCCTGGCGGGGGGTGGGGTGCGCCAGGCAATGGAAGTAGTGCAATACCAGAGCGACGCGCGTGGAGCCGAGGTAGCAAGCTACCTCATATGGCTCCACCCCCTGAAAGAAATAAGATTAATATCATGTGGGCCGATGACCCACGTATCAGATATTAAACTGATAAGAACAGATACTACACTTGATCTTAGCCAAAAGGCCGAGAAAGGTATACTTCATAGTCGTCTGCACCGACTACTTCTATCGTCCAGGAGGCGCCTTATGTTCCTCACTCAATATGGGTTATATATCTATGAACTTGAAGCGAACCAAGGAGACCAACAAATTCTGCCATCTGTGAACTTTTCTCTCTTCTTCTTCTTCTTCTCCCACTTGAACCAGTCATGATTTGATCCCGTTCAAGAAGCTGTTTACGAACACGGTTGTCAGCTCCTCGTCCTGGTGGTATCCCTTTGAACGCCGCTACAGAGTTTGTTCCAAAGTTTGGGACACTCTCTTGGTGGACAAAGCCTGGCCAGCATAAACTCAGATATGTTTCCCGGATGCGTATTCAGATCAAGAGAAACCACTCGTGATGACAGGCACGATGCTCTGAGCGTCCGATGACACATGTATTGCCTGACCAACAAGAAGGCCTCGGAGAAAGGCTTGAGTGGAAGCACAGTTGTGGTGTGACCTGCGTCGACCTTGCATCCGCCGACTGACCCAGCCTGCCATGGCTGTCTGGAGTGTATTAATCTGCCTCCTCGGAAGAGCTCCTGCTCACCTGACTTTAAGGAGCCCACCGAGTTGGAGGACCTTGGCAAGAAAGCCAGCTCCTCCAAGAGAATGTCCGGCTGGAGACGAATCTTCCAGCGACGGTGGTGGGCACGGCCCCACGAGGGTGTCAGGCTGAACGACTTGTACGAGCCAACAGGAGCGGATGTGCCGGTTGCTGCTGTTGGTAGGGAGATGGGTGAAACCGTGAGGAAGCTATGTCATGAGGGCCATGTCCACGAGGCTGTTGAGGCTTTGGGAGTTCTGGTGGAGGCAGAATTTTGTATATCCAAATCTCTCCTGTATGCTGTTCTGAAGAAATGTGTAGCCGAGAAGGATCTTGTTTTGGGTCGCCGCGTCCATGCCTTGATGGTCAAACAGGGGTATCAGTCGGACACGTTCCTGGGCACCCATATCCTGCGGATGTATTGTTCGCATGGCAGGTTGCAAGACGCGATGGATGTGCTGGCACTGGTAGCAAAACCAGATGCCTTCATGTGGTGTGCCATAATTTCTGCGCATGTCAGACATGGGCAAGGCAAGGTCGCTATAGAGCTGTATCATCGGATGCGCAGTTCAAATGTGAAGGCAGATGGCCATGTGTTTGCGGCAGCCCTTCAGGCTTGTGCAAGGGGATCAGACTTCAAAACTGGGCAGCAGGTCCATGCTGATGTGTTGGCCAACGGTGTTGAGTCTGATTCGTTCGTTTGTAGTTGCTTGGTGGACATGTATGCAAAGTGTGGTAGCTTACAGCATGCCCAGGTTCTGTTTGATGGACTTGAGCAAAAGAATGTGGTGACGTGGAATACCATGATAGCAGGATATTCTCAGCAGGGCAAGGGACAGGAAGCCCTTCGTCTCCATAAGGCTATGCAAGATGACGGCATGGTCACACCTGACTCTGTGACATTTGTGTGCCTTCTGCAGGCATGTGCAAGTGTGGGCTCCCCAGCTTTGGAGAAGGGGAAGGAGCTTCATGCACAAGTAAAAGAACAAGGACGTGAAACTGATTTATTTGTAGCAAACAGTTTGGTGAACATGTACGCAAAGTGTGGCAGCTTGCACGAGGCTCGTGGTGTTTTTGACGTACTTGGTCAAAAGGATGTGGTGACATGGAATGCCATGATAGCAGCATATTCTCGTCAGGGCATGGCCCTCGAAGCCCTTCATCTGTACACAGTGATGCAAGAGACTGGCATCAGCGTACCTAATTCTGTTACATTTGTGTGTCTGCTGCAAGCATGTGCAAGTCTCGGCTTGACAGGTTTGGGGAAGGGACAGCAGCTTCATGCACAAATCAGAGAACGAAGACTTGATTCTGATGGGTTGGTTGCCAACGGTTTGGTAGACATGTATGCAAAGTGTGGCAGCTTGGAAGCCGCCCAGAGAGTGTTTGACGCACTTGGTCACAAAGATGTGGTGAAGTGGAATACCATGATAGCAGGATATTCCCACCAGGGAATGGGCCAGGAAGCCCTTCATCTCTACAGTGCTATGCAAGAAGAAGGCATGGTTGTACCCGATTCAGTGACATTTGTGTGTCTCCTTCAGGCATGTGCAAGCATGGGCCGCCCAGCTTTGGAGAAGGGGAAGCATCTTCATGCACAAATTGAAGAGCAAGGACATGAAACAGTTGTAGCTGTGGCCAATAGTTTGGTGAATATGTATGCAAAGTGTGGCAGCTTGGAAGATGCACACAGAGTGTTTGATGAACTAGTTCACAAGAATGTGGTGACGTGGAATGCCATGATAGCAGGCTATTCCCAGCAGGGCATGGGCCACGAAGCCCTTGTACTCTATAGGGCTATGCAGGATGAAGTCATCACGGCACCCGATTCTGTGACATTTGTATGTCTTCTGCAGGCGTGTGCAAGCGTGGGCCACTCAGCTTTGGAGAACGGGAAGGAGCTTCATGCGCAAATTAGAGAAGGTGGACATCAAACTGACGTGTCTGTAGCCAACAGTTTAGTGAACATGTATGCAAAGTGCGGCAGCGTGCAGGATGCTGAGAGAGTGTTTAATGGACTTAGTCAAAAGAATGTGGTGACCTGGAATGCCATGATAGCGGGGTGTTCCCAGCAGGGCAAGGGTCAGGAAGCCCTTCATCTCTACAGTATGATGCAAGAAGAGGGTCTGGCGCAACCCAATTCTGTGACATTTGTGTGCCTCCTGCAGTCTTGTGCAAGTGTGGGGACCCTAGCTTTGGAGAAGGGAAAGCAGCTTCATAAGGAAATCAGAGAACAAGGACATGAGGCTGATGTGTTTGTAGCCAACAGTTTGGTGAACATGTATGCGAAGTGTGGCAGCCTAGAAGATGCGCAGAGGGTGTTTGATGACCTTAGTCAAAAGGATGTGGTGACTTGGACTGCTCTAATTGCAGGGTATTCCCAACAGGAAAGGGGCCAGGAAGCCCTTGATCTGTACAGTGCTATGCAAGAACGCGGCACTGCTGCACCCAATTCTCTCACATTTGCGCACCTCCTGCAGGCATGTGCAACTGTGGGCACCCCAGCATTAGAGATGGGGAAGCAGCTTCATGTGCAGATTAGGGAACAGGGATACCAAGCTGAGATGTTTGTAGCCAACAGTTTGGTGAATATGTATGCAAAATGTGGGAGCTTAGACGATGCACAGAGTGTATTTGACGGACTTGGTGAAAAAGATGTTGTGACTTGGACTTCTCTAATCTCAGGGTATTCCCAGCAGGGCATGGGGCAGGAAGCCCTTCGCCTTTACAGTGCCATGCAAGAAATTGGCATCGCTGTACCAAACAGTGTGACATTTGTGTGCCTTCTCCATGCATGTGCGAATGTTGCAGCGTTGCATCTTGGAAGGCAACTACATGCACAGATTGAAGAACAAGGACTTCAAGCTGATTCATTTGTAGCCAGCAGCCTGATAAACATGTATGGAAAGTCTGGGAGCCTGGTCGATGCACAGGAGTTGTTTGATGTGTTTGCCGAAAGAGATGTTGTCGCTTGGAGTGCACTGATTGCGGGCTACGCCTGTCAAGGAGACAGTGAAGTGGTCTTCGACTTGGTCCAGAGAATGGAAGAGGATGGCATACAGCCTACTGACCTGACGTTTCTCAGTGTGCTAGCAGTATGTAGTCATGCAGGTCTGGTGAACAAGGGGAAAGAGCACTTTCAATCTATGAGCCACCACTATGGCATTGCTCCCAAAGTGGAGCACTACACATGCATGGTGGATCTCCTGGGCCGGGCTGGTCAACTGGAAGAGGCAATAGCTTTGGTGAGGACAATGCCGGTCCTGCCTACTGCTGCAGTATGGCACACTGTATTGGGTGCTTGTCGTAAGTGGAGCAACGTGGAGTTGGGACTCCATGCTTTCTACCAAGCAGTGAAGCTAGACAACAGAGATGCCGCAGCTTATGTGTTGATGTCAAACATATACACGAGTGCCCAGATGTGGGAGCAAGCACAGCAGATGCAGGCGAGGAGATTAACAATGCGGGCCTGGAAGCAAGCAGGTCAGAGCTGGTGGACAGACAGGGACGGACAGGTGCATAGTTTTCTGGTTGGGGATGAGAAGCATTTCTAGCGTGAAAGGATGGATTGGTGCCACGTCTGGACTAGTCCGGAAGACAAGATGATCGGGTTACTTGGGTGGTGGGGCACAAGAGGCGTTTCGGGGGCCCGTTGGGCGCTATACACATGGAGCGGAGCTAGCCTGGTCCAGCCTTCCCACCAAAAGCCAAGTGGCGAATTTGCGCGCCGGGGGTTCTGCGAGACTCTCCGCGCGCTAGTTTACCCATGACCGTGAGGTGCTTCAGGACAAGTGAGTCTCAGGATGGTGTTGGGGATTGTTCTCATTCAGCGAAGTGTTCACGGCCGGACAAGAGCAAGCGCTTAAAGGTATCAATCATCCATTCTACGCTACAAGCTTTGTGCTGAGAGAGCTGTGGACAGCCTAGCTAGTCAGCTTGTCCTTGAGTAAAGGGTAGCAGGCAGTTGGGCGTAGATAGCCAGATTCAAGTGTGTGTAGATAGCCAAATTCAAGTGTGTAGATAGCCAAACTCAAGTGTGTATTCTGTGAACAAAGGGCAGTGCCTCGAAGTGGACTGCGAATTGTCAGTGACGACGGACTACTTGGAGCCTAGTGTGTCAGTGACGATGGGCTACTTGGAGCCTAGTGTGTCAGTGACGACGGGCTACTTGGAGCCTAGTGCTGCGACATGAGGTTGAGAGTGTGAGTATGTGCATGTCCCTGATGATCAGAATGAATTGGCGAGGTTGCAGACAGCTGGGACGTCAGTACTTGTCACTTGTTTATGTATACAGACGGCCTCGTAAGGGGCGTTACTAGTACAGTGAAAAGGGGCCGCAACTGAGGGTTCCTTGAGACGTAGCTTGGGATGGACTCGGGCGGGGTCCCCATCGGAGCGTGCACTTGATTTGAGCTGCCCGCAGCCATAAGTTTTGTGGAGAGTGATTAACGCGCCTTTGCAGTCTCTGGGACAAGCCTTTTTAAAAGATGTAGTAGCCAAAGTTAAAGGTCTTTTGCAAGCTTAGCTGTGCCCCTTTCCTTGCTTTACAATGTTGGCCAAATTAGATATAATCTATCATGGGATCAATAGATATGGCGCGTGGCAGGGTGCCACGTGCCATGTTGAGAGAGACGTTTCTTCGTGGCAGTCTCGAAAACTTAGGAGATGCAAAGCTTTTGAGACCAAGTGTGTGAGTTAAGGCAGCTGAGAGATGCCTCCCTGCCATCGGGAGGCAGCCCGAGAAACTCGAGAGTTGCAAAGCTCTAACAGGGTAGTTGGATTGTTTCCTCGTGGCGGTCTCGAAAACTTGGGAGTTGCAAAGTTTTTGAGACCAAGTCTCTGAGTTAAGGCAGTGAGAGATGCCTCCCTGCCATCGGGAGGCAGCCCGAGAAACTCGAGAGTTGCAAAGCTCTAAATGGGTAGTTGGAGTGCTTCCTCGTGGCGGTCTCGAAAACTTGGGAGTTGCAAAGTTTTTGAGACCAAGTCTCTGAGTTAAGGCAGATGAGAGATGCGATCTCGAAAACTTGGGAGTTGCAAAGTTTTTGAGACCAAGTCTCTGAGTTAAGGCAGATGAGAGATGCGATCTCGAAAACTTGGGAGTTGCAAAGTTTTTGAGACCAAGTCTCTGAGTTAAGGTAGATGAGAGATGCCTCCCTGCCATCGAGAGGCAGTCCCATAAACTCGAGAGTTGCAAAGCTCTAACAGGTAGTTGGAGTTGCCTAAAACTCGAGAGTCGCAAAGCTCTAACAAGGTAGTTGGAGTTGCCTAAAACTCGAGAGTTGCAAAGCTCTAACAAGGTAGTTGGAGTTGCCTAAAACTCGAGAGTTGCAAAGCTCTAACAAGGTAGTTGGAGTTGGTAGTTGGAGTTGCCTAAAACTCGAGAGTTGCAAAGCTCTAACAAGGTAGTTGGAGTTGCCTGGTTGTTCTTGGCACTTTTATTGGTTTGGGAATTGATGTTATGGGACCACTTTTATTGGTTTGGGAATTTATGTCATGGGACAATTTTTTTGGGTCGGGAATTCATGTTATGAGCCCACTTTTATTGGTTTGGGAACTCATATTATGACACCACTTTTATTGGCTTGGGAATTCATGTTATGAGACCACTTTTATTGGTTTGAGAATTCGCGTTATGGGACCAACAAATAAGGAATTCATGTTATAGGAATTCATGTTATGGACCAATGAATAAGGAATTCATGTTATGGGACCAATAAATAAGGAATTCATGTTATGGGGCCAATAAATAAGGATTTCATGTTATGGACCAATAAATAAGGAATTCATGTTATGGGATCAATAAATAAGGAATTCATGTTAGGGATCAATAAATAAGGAATATGGGACCAATAAACAAGATATTTGTTATGGCCTTGTTGAAAGACGCCTCCACGTGGCAGCCCTGGAAACTCGAGAGTTGCAAAGCTTTCGAGGCCAAGCCTTTATGGTAGGTAGGAAGCCATTTGGTTTGGTGTCCCTGTATTGGCGGAAAAAGCCGTGTGCTGGTGCTTCGAATTGCAATTCCATACGATCGAGGAGTCAAATCCTTTGCATGCTATGTAATTTTGAGACAAGGTATTGTGGGTGGCAGAGCAGCCTTGCCGTTACGATCCACTGACATTCGGCGATCATGTCCCTTCGATTTGGTTTGGAGAGGGCGAGCCCGCATGTCACCCTCATTATCATTATCACCATTATCATTATTCACAAGGTGATCTCGCACTTTAGACCTCACACGAGGGAGACCAATGTAACTAGAATTTAAGATGATTTACAATTTTTTTTTAAATAATCAAGGGCTCCGACTACTGTGTGGGAGCCCCAAGGTGGAGCTAGGGCTGGAGTGCAGGAAGAAGGTGATCCATGAGGGTGGCAATACAATACTTTTTGCACCTCATGGACTATAAGTTGATGCATCCTAAGGAATTGTCGTAAATTTTGAAGCCTCTGGAGCTGGTGCCACAAGATGCCCTGCTGGAGGCATTCTGCTAGCAGGCGTTTGATTTTTCCTATAGGGGGCCAGTGATGTATAAGGGCCCATTTGTGTTGCAGTGGGAGCCTTTTGCTCGAGACACTTACATGCTGCCCAATGCCGGGGATGGGAAGGAGCTAAGGTGCTATACTACTTGTGGGTTTGCCAGGACTATGTCTCTAATTGTGGAGAGTAGAAGGAGGAGGAGGAGGTGTATAGACAATGTTACCGTGAGCAAGTTTTAGCAGCCCAGGCTGGGGCAAGTGTATAAGTGGGACTTTGCCATCAACCAGATGATGGGAAAGGATGTGGAGTTCGGGATCGGGTTGTGCATTGATGGATCAGAACAACACCTTCCCCTATTCTATGTGGCTGGGAGACTAGAGGAATGGTTGGATGCTGGATGGACAAGGCAGACCTTGGCACAACGAGACGCACTCCCTTAGCTGGTGGGTGGTGAGTGACCGTTCCGTGGAATTTAAAAAAAAACCGTTCCGTGAAATAAGACGGCTGCTCTGATCCCCATCGAGTAACATATCGTCCAATGCAACGGTTTCTTTTTTTTAGTTCTTATCATTTGAATTTTTTACCTAGGTATATAAAATGTAGGCCTTTATAATTCAAAATTGTCCACATTCTTGTACAACCCCATGAAAACCTATGCCTCAAAATCTTTCTTTCTTGTACCTATGTCAATTTGCACTAGGTGAGGATTATCCTTGAAAAGAGAAACTAGGAGATAACTATAGATGACAAAATTAACATCAAGTTTGATTGTCTAAAGAACTCTGCAGATGAAGGAGCAGTTTTGCAATAATTTATTTCTAAAAAATGAGCCTAGTTTATGATGGATTAATTGATGTAAAAAGTTATTCAAATATGCAAAGTCGATTCACAGAGGCGTGTAATTTGGACTTCTTGTTCTTGTTTTATCATCATTAATGATTCCAGCTCTACATGTAATTTCTGCAAAAAGATATGTTCACTCTCATTATCTTATACCTCAAAAACTTGATACTTTGTTTATGATCAGAAATATAAACCTAGGTCATTAATTTCATGAAGTTGTACCTCAAGTTCCTCATGTCTATCTGCTATTTGACATTTTTGATCATGAAGTTTTTGCTTTCTTCTTTCTAATTCTCTGGACAACAAATTTCTAGTACCCATAGCTTGCATTTTTGCTGTCTCAATTATCTTCTCTTTCTCGCTTGCTTCTTCCAATAGTTGTGCAATCAGCTGTTATCAAGTATTTCTAAATTAAGTTCACGACATTTCCATGTATAGTCACCATATATGAATTAAAATAATATTATGTATTTTTATTTTATTTATAATTTAATATGTTCGTATTAAGTCAAACAAGGGATGACATACCTACATTGTGAAAGTTAGAGATCTTTGAATGGAAGGCATTACAACATTCTCCAACTTGTTGACAACGTGTATACACTTCTGGGTGTAACAATCTTAATTGACCATCATCATCTACTACTACAGTGGTGATTGGTGCATGTGTTTGTCCACTAATTGTCATCATTGAGTGGAGAAAATTAACTCAAAATTTATAAAAATGACTCCCAACAAAATAATTCACAATGGATAATTGATTACAATATAATATTGTATTTCAGTATGAATCTTTATAAAAAAAATACTGAATTTTTATTTCAATTTTATTATCTATTTATAATTATCTCAAATGATGGATATATTAATTTTAGACAAGTTTTTTGAAAATAAAAGGTTTACATAACCCAAAATTCCATTGTTAGTGATGTGCAGTCCTTTGTCATCTTCTTGCAAATAGCAATGAATGACAATCCAAGACGAGGCTCATGATCTGTATCAATCTATTCTTAATCTTCCATTTGACTTACAAGAATATACGATCTTACAATATATGGAGGATGCGTGGCAAAATTGGAGGTATGTGCCCAAAAATCACACTTTGCACTTGCACATATGGGGATTTCTCAATGGAGATCCATCTACAGAAATAAAGACTTATCAATTTCTTTTATCATTACCATATCTTGTGGAACACATTGTTCTTTATTGCCTTTTTGAATTCAACTTCAGACCCTATCGTAATGAGCTGCTAATTAGTAATAACATTTTGCTTGACCAAGATAGAGTTAATGATATAGTTGAAACTCTAAATGAACTTCCTTTATGGTCACATCACTCCAAAGTTCAAGACATTATCACTCTTGAGAAGCAAGTGACATATGAAGAATTTGTATTGGGGCTTAATGGTGTAAGACATGTTCAACAAAGTTCTAAGGAATCATTGACCTTGAATGTATTACAAGAATGATTAAGCCTTAGACCACATACACAATTTGCATGTACTTCCCTTGTAGATATGATTTTGCTCAAAATGATGTTTCAGTAGGTATTAATAGATCCCTTGAACTTCTATATCAAGAACTTGAATGGTCTTAAATACATACTTCTTCAGTTATTTTAGTTGCAAGCAAACCCATAAGTATTTGTATAGATCAATCCAAATATAATTGGTAATAAAATAAATTAATTTGAAAATATACACCTAATCATACATAATAGAATAATAATGTGATTATTGGAATCATTCTATACTTAACCAACAAACCATATCAAACAAGTCATTTAAAGCTAAACATGCTAATTCAAAGATACCTATCAACCTTAGGGGGAACTTATAGAGTACCAATTATGGCGGTGCACGCACACCGTCGCCGATGCTGTCATCCGTATGATCCGGTTATCCGGTTCTCCGCAGGGTACAGTCCACCCCCCCTAATTGGGACTGGTTCGGAGTGCCTTTAGAGGTCCCATTAAGGGAAGTGTCCCGATTGTATTTTCCCTATTTAAAAATAATAAAAATATTATAAAATTTTAAAAAATCAAAAATACCCAAAAACAAAGAAAATTTTAAATTTTGATTGATAAGTTTCACTAAAAATAACTTTTACCACTTCTCTATATAGTTGTTTGAAAGCTAGCGCTTTCTCTAAGCAGCATCAAAAAACCTCTATCTATCATAAAGGAAAAAGCTTAGCTTAAGAGTCTTCAATCACACCTAAAAGTCTATTGTGCTCTCAAATAATGGATTCTTTTTCCTTTCTTTTTTTAAATTTGTTTAGTAAAAAATTAGAAATCCCATTTAGGGAGGTGAAACTAACATGAATGTATGTTTCAAAAGGTCCCAATTATCATTTAGGGAAAAGTCCCATTTATTACATTGTAAACTAAAGGGAGTAGGATGGGAGGTCCCATTTAGAGAGGAATCCCATTTATAGAATTCCCAATTAGGGGGGGCCGACTGTATCTGCATGATAGGCGGTTATACTCACCGCTGTACTACAACGACTTTGCTCCATCTAAAATTTTAAGTTTTTGATATGAAAAATTGATATTGATTCAAAAATAGATAAAATTGACTATTTGCCGTAAAAAACTGGAGGCTCCTATAATATGTCGGAATTAAAGACAAAAAGATTTTAATCACTGTAAGAGTTGATTGAAGCTTCTAGATTGATTGATCAAACCTTGTTTTGGGTTCAAGCTTATAAGTATGCAACTATGCGAACTATGTGGTTTGTGAATGGTGGTGTATTGGCAACTTGGAGCTATGTCATGATAATGGGCGTGCAAATGTACAAGCTTAATGAAGCTATGAGTGATTTTTGTGAATCACTAGATAGTTTGGCTAAGAAACTTCATGATTTGGATACAACTATTGAAGAAGTCAACTAACGTAATCGGGACATACATTTTTGGTGGCACCAAAGATCAGATGAAAAATATCATAGAAGACTCAAAGATGTTGCCGATCAAGTCGCTATGTACTTGATCGGCAGCAGTAAGAACTAGTACGTAGTGACGAAGGGCAGCTGCAGGAACTAGTGATGGATTTGGCCTGCTTTATGAGCTTCTGAAAGTAGATATATGAGCCACCAAAGAACATGTAGGAGGAGTCCTTCTAGAGTCCATCTTTGAGCAGTCCTCCCATGGTCTGTGTTGAGCAGTTTGCACACCAGAAGCGTGGAGACGACCATCTGCTGGGGTTATGCGGTTTGTAAGCTGCAATTGGCGTGCAAACTATGTACATTGCGCTCTACACTCTCATATTGGACTGCCGATTTGTCTGCTCCACTGGGAATCGGCTCAAGTCGACGACCTAATCGCTCACAGCACTTCCATACATCACGGTTGCAATCTCGGAGAACATGGCGGAAGGAAGGGATTTCCGCTCACCTCTCTTGGTGTCTGAGAAGGCTGGCTGGAAGGAGGCGCTCTGGAAGAACAAATGGAAGGAGATGAAAATGTTGACGACTGAAAGTGTTTCCCCAAAGAACAAATGTGGAGCGCTCATCCGGTGTTTCGTCTCGGCCGGACCGCCCGCTCGCTCGTCTAAACTATATATGTCGCCATGTCGTTGCATTACTGTGGGAAGCCCGCCAGGCCAGGACCCCGCCAGGGCGCCAAAGCGCGGAACCGGTGTGGCCCTTTCAAACACCGCGACCCCTTTGCAGCTAACCGCGGTTAGTAGCCAGGCCGCACTGCCGTCCGATTCCGGATCCAACGGCGCTGCAGCCTAACCCGCATCTGCGTCTCCTCTCTCCCTGTTCTTTTGTCCCTGGCGTGGTCCGGCTCGGGCCCCTCCCCTCCCGTCCCCGCCCTGACCTGGCTTCCACGAGACGTCGCCTGCACAAGACGCTGGACCTCGGGCCCGTCTCTCCCCCGTGCCTGCTGATGAGCCCGAAAATCCACTAAAATTTGGCCGAAGAAGCGCAGATTCTCGCGTCGTCTGCTGCCGTGGTTGGGAGACCGTGATCTGCCGGGGAGGTGATCTGCGGTGACTTCTGCTGGTGCTGGTGCTGGCGCGGGGTAAGAATCGCTCTGCGCTGGCCTGCGATCTTGTTGCAATTAGGTTTGCTGCTGCTCCTGGATTTGGAGAATCTCTTCGTTCGAGGGAGGGGAGCCGAGGGTTTGCGGACTCTGCCGTGGCTGCTGCTTCGCTCAGGCGGGGGGCGGGGGGTGTCGGAAATTGGCCCGCTTTGTGGTGGAAACCTAGGTGTGGGCCTTTATCTGGAATGTGACAAGACTCCCTGCGGGTATGATCAAGCATACTATGGGCAATGGAGGCGATTTCGAGCTGCCTCAGCAGCTCCTGGAGGTATTGCCCTCGGATCCATACGAGCAGCTGGATGTCGCGAGGAAGATTACGTCCATGGCCATTGCAGCTCGAGTGTCCAAACTCGAGTCTGAGGCCACCAAGCTGCGGCAAAAACTGGCGGAGAAAGAACAGCTGATATACGGCCTGCAGGAGCGCTTAGTGGAGGCTGAGCAGACGCTTCAAGAGACCACCAACCGCTTATCTCATGCCCTGGATGACCAGGTGCGTCTTCTTCAGTGTGACTTTTGCATGTTGCTTCACATGAAGGACGGGTGTTCGTTCCGCACGTACACGCTTGTCCAGTTCTGAGCAAGGCGGGGGGCGTCTTGCTGAAAGATTGCTCATTCTGCCGTGGTTTCATTTTTTCTCCATCCTCTGATCACTTTCTTGATGTTTTGCGTCAAAATACCTCCTGACAAGCCATGGTTGTGACTCTGTTCGCCAGGCTAAACTCACAAGCGAGAAGAACGTGCTTGTGGCTACTGTGAAGAAGCTTAATCGTGATGTGGCGAAGGTACGTACAGAGGCGGCTATTCAGATCCTGCGTGCCTAGGAGCAATGCCAGAATGTTGTTACGCTTTGCACAGCTTCAGGAGGAAGCTGGGTCCTTTCGTGAGATAGTCACCCATGCCGTGACAGTTCTGACTATGAGTTTAAAAGAAATTCTCCACCTTTTTTGCAGTTGGAGACGTTCAAGAGGACTTTAATGCAATCCCTGCAGGAGGATGAGGACGCTCCTACTGTGAGTTGCATCTTTCTAGTTCACATTCACGTTCAGTCACAGAAGCTTTAGCTTCGCGGTGCATCCAATTTGGAAAATGTATCATTTGACACAATTTGGCTCGCTCTTCCTTATGGACAGCCTGTCGATGCTGCTGAGAAGGTTCAGAGGGCAACTGTGCTTAGTGGGAAAGCTGCAAAGGCTGCAGGTAATGGGGCCCTGCCGCAACTCCTAGGATGTAAGTCTCGTGTGGAACTTGCGGACATATCTTTCTGACTGCAGATTACGAATTTTTTCAGAAGCAACAAGGGTGGATGACGAGCCATCCAACGGTGTGCTGGCAATGAGACCAATCATTGTCGGTGGTAGGGGGGTTGCACAAGGTGCTCCAGATCTTGCCGGCCAGGTGGATGAAACGCATGGTGATGCAGACGGTTTGTCTACTCCCCTACTTCACTACTGCAGTCAATCTTGCTTGAATCTGCATCAGGCTGTCTGCGGCTGTGAAGTTGAGCTGTTAACAAGCTTCAGGACCTGCTGCACTGGAGTTGGAGAGCATAAAAAGATTCCTCTGTTTTTTTTTTTTTGCTGGTGTCCACTCATTGAATCGTGGGTTGGTTGTTTACAGTGTCAAGGTCAATCAGTAATCCTCAACGAGCCATCCTGTCATTGACTCCGTCTTTGACACCACAGTTAACCCCAACTGGGTCACCTAGGAGAAAGTCTGCAGCTGGCTCACCTAGGCGGGCATCTGCTGCAGGTTCTCCCAGATGGAGTTCAAGTGATGCCAGACTACCTTTGCCATCCTCACAGCCAGCAAGCAACACGACCACTGCTCCAAACTCTCCGCCTCCTACAGGCTCAATGCCCGGTTTGCACTTTGACATTTTGTTGACAATGCTTGGAGAGGCTTCATCTCTTATGTTGAGACGATGAGGCTGATTTTGTCTCTGTTGTTTTGACAGCACGTACTCCACGGGTGGATGGCAAGGAATTTTTCCGCCAAGCTAGGTTTGTTCCTCTGCCTTTTGTCATTGGTTCGCATATTTATTTAGGGTAGTCTGTGATGTTTCTCCGGTCGATGCAACTGTCTCAGAGCATTGCGTGTGAAACGTGTGTGCTGGCAATGAGACCAATCATTGTCGGTAGGGGTTGTACAAGGTGCTCCAGATCTTGCCGGCCAGGTGGATGAAACGCATGGTGATGCAGACGGTTTGTCTACTCCCTACTTCACTACTGCAGTCAATCTTGCTTGAATCTGCATCAGGCTGTCTGGCCTGTGAAGTTGAGCTGTTAACAAGCTTCAGGACCTGCTGCACTGGAGTTGGAGAGCATAAAAAGATTCCTCTGTTTTTTTTTTTTTTTGCTGGTGTCCACTCATTGAATCGTGGGTTGGTTGTTTACAGTGTCAAGGTCAATCAGTAATCCTCAACGAGCCATCCTGTCATTGACTCCGTCTTTGACACCACAGTTAACCCCAACTGGGTCACCTAGGAGAAAGTCTGCAGCTGGCTCACCTAGGCGGGCATCTGCTGCAGGTTCTCCCAGATGGAGTTCAAGTGATGCCAGACTACCTTTGCCATCCTCACAGCCAGCAAGCAACACGACCACTGCTCCAAACTCTCCGCCTCCTACAGGCTCAATGCCCGGTTTGCACTTTGACATTTTGTTGACAATGCTTGGAGAGGCTTCATCTCTTATGTTGAGACGATGAGGCTGATTTTGTCTCTGTTGTTTTGACAGCACGTACTCCACGGGTGGATGGCAAGGAATTTTTCCGCCAAGCTAGGTTTGTTCCTCTGCCTTTTTGTCATTGGTTCGCATATATTTATTTAGGGTAGTCTGTGATGTTTCTCCGGTCGATGCAACTGTCTCAGAGCATTGCGTGTGAAACGTGTGTAGGAATCGGCTAAGTTATGAGCAGTTCAGCGCATTCCTTGCAAATATTAAGGAGCTCAATGCACACCGTCAAACCCGGGAGGTAAATCCTAAGAACCCCGTTTTTTGTGACTACCGCACATTCAAGAGAAGCTGGGTGATGGGAGTCAGTATTCTCAAACGCAACTTTCTGTGCAGGAAACGTTACGGAAGGCCGATGAAACCTTTGGCCCAGAGAACAAGGACCTTTACATTGCGTTCGATGGACTCTTGAGTCGGCACCTCCCCACATGAGAAACCAATTGGCAGAGTCGTCTAAGATGGGCCCCTCGTAATGTCTGGGATTAGTTTGGAGTTACGTGATGAGATAAATTAATGAAGTTATGTGGTTTGCTTTGGTATAGGTGGTCAGTGGATAGCACTACTCTCTGCCGGTCAAAAGAAAGCAATCAAGTAGTTGGTTCTTGTGAATAAAGCAGTTCTATGATACCTGTCACATCAACTTCTACATTGTTACTCCCTTTTCATAGACTTACTTTCTGTATCAAACTTATTGACACACCTATATTAAATGTATGGGCATTTTATTAGGTAGACTCTATCCAGAGTTTCCACAACCAGCACTTCCAAGGTTTGCAGGATGACTTTTCCTTAGGCACGGTCTGGGAGTTTGTTGGTTTCCATGAGTGGCCTGATTTTGGCCTAGGCACTGCATCCCATGAGGGGGTGGGGTTTGTGTTTCGATGAGTGCCTGTTTTGGTCTGGTTTCGTGTTTCGACAAGTGACTGTTTTAGCAGGGTTTCGTGTTTCGACGAGCCCTGTTTTGGCCTGGTTTCGTGTTTCGACGAGTGCCTGTTTTGGCCTGGTTTCGTGTTTCGACGAGTGACTGTTTTAGCAGGGTTTCGTGTTTCGACGAGCCCTGTTTTGGCCTGGTTTCGTGTTTCGACGAGTGCCTGTTTTGGCCTGGTTTCGTGTTTCGACGAGTGCTTGCCTGTTTTGGCCTGGGCGTTTGCTCTTTTTTGGTGTAAAGCGTTCGGATTTGGTTGCTTGCTCCTACATTTCGTGAGTTTTACTTCCTTTTTCCTATCTAAGTCTGTGCAATATATCTTTTATATATTTTCTTGATTCAACTAAGTGGCTTGGTTCTACATTGTCGCTCCTTTGTACATCTCCTTCGGTTCTACGAGTGGCTTCCTATATTTTATTTTCTTGGTTTCAATGAGTGATATAATTACTTCCATCCTTGCAAGAGGATGTAGGAGGATGCATAGTGAGAGGCATGAGATTAGAGAAGCACAAAAGAATATGATGGTTTGCTTTGGTGTAGGTGGTCAGTGGATAGCAATATTCTCTACCGGTCGAAAGAAAGCGATCAAGTAGTTGGTTCTTGTGAATAAAGCACTTTTATGATACGTGTCACATCAACTTCTACATTGTTACTCCCTTTTCAAAGACTTACTTTCTGTAACAAACTTATTGACACACCTATATTAAATATATGGGTATTTTATTAGATAGTCTCTATCCAAAGTTTCCATTGAGCACTTGCAAAGATTTGCATGATGACGATTCCTTAGGCAAGGTCTGGCAATTTGTTGGTTTCCATGAGTGGCCTGATTTTGGTCTAGGCACTCATCCCAAGTAGGGTTGGGTCTCAGTGCCTAATTTAGTCTGGTCGTTTGCTCTTTTTTGGTGTAAAGCATTCGGATTTGGTTGCTTGCTCCTACATTTCGTGAGTTTTACTTCCTTTTTTCTATCTAAGTAATCTTTTATATATTTTCTTGATTCCACTAAGTGGCTTGGTTCTACGTGGTCGCTTCCTTGTACATCTCCTTCGGTTCTATGAGTGGCTTCCTACATTTTGTTCTCTTGGTTTCAATTTATTTCCTTGGTTTCAATGAGTGGTATAGTTACTTCCATCCTTGCAAGAGCATGTAGGTGGATGCATGGTGAGGGGCATGAGATTAGAAAAGCACACAAGAATATGATTGGAGAAGGATAAGACTCACATGACATTGGAGGAACATGTGACTATGAAATTGGGGATGGATAAGAATCTTCATAACAAGGATAATAAGTATGTATATGAAACAAAATGAGAGACAACAATCAATGGTCCCCTCCATGTATACGATAGTAGAAAAGGAACTTGGACTTAAGGGATGAGTCATGTTGCTGGATATTTAACCTTCTTTTTTCTTCTTTTAATTTTATCTCTCTTATTTTAATTTTTTAAATAATTTTACTTTATTTTATTCTTTTAATATGAAGTTTACAATATTTTAAAAAATAAAAACAAAAAAATTTCTATAAAAATTCTGTTACCGTATCTAAAAGATCATTTAGATTGGGGATTAAGTTTGATTCACAATTCAATTAATTTGGATATATTTTAGATAAATTGTCCAGCTATTGGTGGACCTTGGGCTGTTGTCCATCCGCTTGGCTAGTTTGAATTGCTCTTGGAGGAGGACTTTGATGTCCTCTCCAATATGGCCACTAACTTGGATTTTCAAATGAGCTCCTTGCCTTACCAGGCTCATGCAATTGACCTTTTCATATTGGGCCACTTGGCTTTCTAGATGAGCTTCCTACTTTATCGAGCTTTAGGTCAAACATTTGAACTCTTCTATACTCAATTTATATCGATTACGAGCTGGTGTTCCCACCAAAAATATTTAGGTAAATTTTGGTGAACATAATACAGTCCACCCCCCCTAATTGGGACTGGTTCGGAGTGCCTTTAGAGGTCCCATTAAGGGATGTGTCCCGATTGTATTTTTCCTATTTAAAAATAATAAAAATTTTATAAACTTTAAAACAAATCAAAAAATACCCAAAAAAAGAAAATTTAAATTTTAATTGATGATTGATAGGTTTCACTAAAAATAACTTTTACCAGTTCTTTATATAGTTGTTTGAAACCTAGCACTCTCTCTAAGCAGCATCAAAAAACCTCTACCTATCATAAAGGAAAAAGCTTAGCTTAAGAGTCTTCAATCATACCTAAAAGTCTATAAAGCTCTGAAATAATGGATTCTTTTTTCTTTTTTTTTTAGATTTTTTTAGTAAAAAAAAAGAGAAATCCCATTTAGGGAGGTGAAACTAACATGAATGTATGCTTCAAAAGGTCCCATTTATCATTTAGGGAAAAGTCCCATTTGTTACATTATAAACTAAAGGGAGTAGGATGGGAGGTCCCATTTAGAGAGGAATCCCATTTATAGAATTCCCAATTAGGGAGGGCCGACTGTATTAGGTCTAGGCAAGGACACAAACCTAAATCAAATAGTTCAAAATCATTGAATGAGGTGGACCAATAGGATTCTCTTAATTTTCTTTGGAATCTCCCTTTCGAATCACATGAGTGAACCTAGCATGATGAGTGAAAGCCACACCTTATGACTCCCCCTCCCTCACTTGGATGGAATAACGAGAGCCAACCTAGCAACACGTATCCCATGAATATGGAAAACCAATACTGACATATGAAATACTAAAAACTATTAGATAAATAGAACTAATAATAACACATGAAATACTAGATAATACTAGATAAATAGAACCAATAATAAAAAATAAAATACCAGCTAATATTTACTAGATAAATAGACTATATTCCTGGTAGATAGAATGATGACAGATAAATAGGCTATATTCATAATAAATAGGCTATATTCATAATAAATAGGATAATATCATATAAATAGGTGGTATTTCTGATAAATATGATAAATCTAGGTAATGAGGATAATACCCACTAAATAGGACAAAGGATGTAAAATAGAATAAAACCCGTGTAAATAAATGGGTAACCCAACTAACCACAAAAACAAAACGATCTAATGTCTAATAACATAGAACACGTATTAAGGAGTTCGCAGCTAAGCACACCCTTCTTGGCTTGAGCCACACCACTGCATATGTACCAAACCTGAAGACTTCAGTAAACCTGTGTAACTAAATGGGTAACCCAACTAACCACAAAAACCAAACGATCTAACGTCTAATAACATAGAACACGTAAACAGGAGTTAGCAGCTAAGCACACCTTTCTTGGCTTGAGCCACACCACCGCATATGTACCAAACCTGAAGACTTCAGTATACCTGTGTAACTGAATGGGTAGCCCAATTAACCACAAAAACAAAACGATCTAACGTCTAACTTAGAACACGTATTAAGGAGTTAGCAGCTAAGCACACCCTTCTTGGCTTGAGCCACACCACCGCATATGTACCAAACCTGAAGACTTCAGTATACCTGTGTAACTGAATGGGTAGCCCAATTAACCACAAAAACAAAACGATCTAACGTCTAACTTAGAACACGTATTAAGGAGTTAGCAGCTAAGCACACCCTTCTTGGCTTGAGCCACACCGCCGCATATGTACCAAACATGAAGACGTCAGTAAACACGGTCCATTCCCTGTACCAAACATGAAGACGTCAGTAAACACGGTCCATTCCCTGTACCAAACATGAAGACGTCAGTAAACACGGTCCATTCCCTATACTAGATTTTGAAAATGCGATGTATCAGATGTAGTAGTCCTTTCGTACTTGGGAGTTGTAACACACGACTACATAGTACATGCTCTTGATAAACTATTAGGCATGACTAGTTTTTAGATTTCAAAGTATTGTTTAGAGTGTACACAGTTAGATAAGCATAAAGCGCCTTAGACCAACTCGGCCATCCTCACATGAGTAAAATGAAATATGTTATTGTTAACTACTACGGATCATGTAAAGAGTTTTGTGAAGGCGTGAGTTGCAAGTACCTTTGCGTGCACGTACAAATGCTTGGAATGAGATTCGAACCCATGAACTCTTGTACCAATGTTAAGTGCTCTAGATAAACTTGGCCATCCTGACATGGGTAAGATGGGAGAGGTTATTGTTATTTACTAGGAATCATGTAAACAGTCTTGTAGAAAACATAGAATAAGCTATTACGTTCTTTCTCCTTTTCCTTTCTTTTTCGGTGAATCAAGTTGCTAAAGGGGCCGTTCCGCTTTCTGGGGCCAAACAGAGAAGATGCTTTTGCTTTCTTCTTTTTTGTCCAGCCACGAGAAATTGGATGTGAGAGAGAAGATACTTTTGCTTTCTCTTTTCTTTTCTTTCCAGCGAATCAAGCTTTCCTCGGCACGTTACATATGCTGGAAGCGTTACCCCTTTACTTTCTAGAATTTATACTAGCACTTGCGACAACACTAATAATAATTTTATATCATAAAAAATATTATCCTATAATTATTCACAAAAATTTGATTTACTTATAATAAATATTATAATAAATATAGATACTAGTTCATCCAAAGTTGACATTTGTTGATAAGTATTATAACAAATATGCTATCTAGATATGGATCTAGGGATAAATAGGTATACGCAGCTGGGATTATATATTGATATATCTCTTACGTACGGATAATGGAAGTGAAGTTTGAGATGAGTTTGGTGATGTCGGTCTACCAAAGAGTGCCAGTTTATCACATGCGCAAGGAGTGCAATCATGGGTGCATTTAACATGTGGGAAGTGCCGAGAAGCTGGTCCGTGGTGGTGGGGAACTGTTCTGTTGTCAGATGACCGGAGATATCTGATCGACGTGGATAACTCATCCGCCACATGTACTGCAGAGCTCTCGTGGATATCGCTCGTGTCCTGACTCAACGTGGCCAGATGAAAAGTGAAGGAAGCGCTATGGTGCCGAGTGCCGAGACGCTGCAATCTTTACTTCCAGACCTGTGTAGTTGTAGCCGGAATGGCGGCACTACAGCACTTGCCACCCGGCACGCAGATCGAGAGAGCAACTAGGACTGGGATGGATGGGAGGGAGGAGAGTATAACCGAATATTCTGTGTGATACTTTTCATTCATCGGCCGGAAAAGCAAAGCTCAATCATATTCCCCTGCAGAGGGCAGGGGCTTGAGGTCTTGCAGGTTTGATGCTAGCCTAGCTAATACAGATTTCTTAGCATGCCTAGTTTTCTCTCCACCAATCTGTGTCTGTTGCCACTTTTTTCGTTTAGCATAGTCTATAGGTATGTTCGAACAACCTAATGTGGCCACTCAAGCTGATGATACACTCTCCATACCAGCAGCAAGACCGGGCGGGGAGAGTTCACAAAAAGAAGAAATCGACAGAACCGTCGACGTTAAGCCAAAGCAGCCACCCCCGCAGGTTCCTCTTCCCGGGCTGCATCGACCTTTTGTTGTTGCAGCTTAGCCTGCTTCAACATGGACGCCAATCCTGCAACTACCTTGCTCCTATCCCGGTGAGGGGACCTAGGCTCAACAGCCGGCGGTTGCCACTCGCTGTTATCCCGCATTTGCACCTCCGTCCCCAGGCCCGAGAAGGGCTCCGCTTCAGACTTGGTGAAGAGCATCCTGTTGGCCCCTCGCACCCGCCCCTCCATCTCCGCCTCCTTGGCAGCCATCACCTTCCACCGGTTCTTCTCCCCATCCTTCTCCGCGGGAGCCTGCTTCTTGTCCAGCACTTGTCTCCGCACATTAGCTACCTGGGGAGCAACGTTGCGCGGAATCTCCTTCAAAGCCTGCTCCTCCTCCCTCTGGTAATGCACCTCCATGGCGTTCCTGAACCTCTCGTCAAACCCGTGCCCGCGCACTGCCAGGGACCCGATGTCCCTGCTCAAATTGCTGTCCACCAAACAATGCTGCGGGGGCACGGGGTTCGTCGTCCGCCTGTACGCGGACAGCCATTTCGCCCGCAGATACTCCGGCTTCCTCCACGGCGGGAGATGCAGGTTCCGCTTCTTCAAAGACCGCCTTGCCGCGTCCGACATGATCTTCACCAGCTGGTTGATTCTGTCCGCCTTCCCCACAAAGACGACAGGAAGAAGCCCGAGTATGGCGACGTAGCTGCTCGTGGGCCGTGCAATCTCGAATTGTGCTCGAAAATCTATGTCCACCAGCAACCTCTCCTCCTTCCCGCCCGTGCTCGTCTCGTCCACCAGCACGTCTATGTACTCATAGTCACCTGCAACCATGAGTGGAGCGTGAAGCCCAGTCAGTCCCACTCCCCAACTTGCACGTCTGAAGAAATCATTCCTGCATCACCCGAAAAGCAACACGCAAAGACGCGGTTCAAGAGCGTAACGCTCACCTCCAGGATACCCCCCGGCGTGGTCCCATCGCGACTTGCAGATGGCTGCATTGTATCCCCTCCGCCTGAGCTCTCCCATCACCAGACGCCGCAGGCAGCCGGTGCAGTTCTCGCCCCCGTCCTGGCACACCCGGTTCGCCTCCTCCTTCACCTTGGCCACGGCCTGCCCAGCGTCCAGCAGCAGGCTCTCCTCCAGCGCGTTCACGCTCGGGACAAAATTCTGCACACCAGGTCGCAACCGCGGTGAGCAAGGAAGCAAGCATTGGCGAGGAATTAACGAGGGAAGCGCAAATCCATCAAGCAAGCATCCTCCGCAGCCTACATTGCAGCAACAACCGGAGGCAGCAGTCAAGCAAGGATGAAGGAGCTTCAGGGAAGGGAAGAGGCCTAGAATTGTTCCTCACCTGGACCATGTCCGCGAGCTCCTTCCCCTGCACGGACTTGGCGTCCTCGTTGTCCCCGGGGGAGGCCAGGCCGTCGCAGACGCCGTTCTCGCAATTGCAGCGCGGGCGGCCGCACTTGGTGGCAATCTTGCCGCCGTTGGAGTCCTCCAGCATGAACTCGTGCACCATAGCCGCCAGGCACACCGAGCTCGGCTCATGCTCGCTGCCGCTGCTGCTCATGTAGTGCGCGCGATCCGCCTCCCGCACCTCCTGCGCGATGGTGCGGAACAACCTGTTCCCCCGGGCCTGCGCATCCTGCTGCTGCAGCCCCTGGTTCGCCCCTCCCGCTTCCCGCATCTGCGCGGCTGCCCGCGCCCCGACCTGCACCGGCACAGTGGCCGTTGCCGCCCTCTCCGCCTTGCCCTCCGTGCCAGCACTCTGCCTGGCCGCCTTGGAGGCCGAGGCCACCGGCCGCAGCGTGGCAAGCCGCGACATTGTCCTCCTCAACCAATCCCCCCTCCCTTCTCCCCCACTCCAGGACCCTGCCCAATCCTTCTACGCAACCACCATCACCATCCCCTTCCTCCTTCCCTTCCCTTCCCTTCCTTTCCCTTCCTTTCCCTTCCTTCCTTCCTTCCTTCAGCTCTTTTCAAAATTCACACACTCCACTCCCACACCACTCCCAGGCAATCAATGACGCCGGCTAGCAAGCAAGACTGTGAGTTCACTCTCCTTGCTGGGCCAATTGCCAGCCCGCTTTCCAGGCTTTGTAACACACAGGAGGAGAGAAGAAGAATAGGAGACGGCACCGACTGGAGTGCACAGTCCAGGACTCCCTCTTTCACTCACTCACTCAACTCACAGGCCTGCATGAAAGAGCAGGGCTGCGGGGCCGGGGAGCTATATACAAGCCAACACCCACACAGCCAGGGGCTAGAGGCGCAGCAGCAGTGCAATGGAAAACGCCTCAGATAAGCAAAGCCGCTCTTTCTCTCTCTCGCACTAGCCCACTGAGATTCGACTTGAGCCAAGAAAGCACTGCGCACTCGCGAGGTGAAAACGACACGCCCTTCTCCTCAACCCCTTTGATACTAGGAGCATATCAGATCTGGGATGCCGCTCCTGGGAACCTTCTCCAGGCACCAAGCACCTGCACCTGCTCCACCTCACCCTCCCTGCCACCTCCTTCGCTTTTATCCCTCAAATGTACCAGAATATGACAACACCGCGGGGAATCGTATCAGCATATTTCTTTCTACCTTCGCCTTCCCCTTCCCCTCTTCCCCTCTTCCCCTCCTTCTTCACCTCCGTCACCTCAACAGCAGCTTGGCGCAGAGAGACGCAATTCACCGGCAAACCAATACCAGTACAACACCCACCAGCCTGGCAGCGCTGGCAAGCCCTGCCACCATGTTTACACTCCCTCCCCCGCGGGGGAGGAGCCCGGCCTATGTCGGGTCGCCCAATCTGGTAATTTTCTCCTCTTACACAGAATATCCCCATATACCACGGCTTCACCCCGCTCCCCTCGGTCGCCGCCCGCCGGTCACCCCGCACGATACCGGCATCCCGCGTCGATTCGCACCGCGCCCGAATATCTTCCTACCGGTCCGCGCCAGTAGCCCCGCTGCCACGTGGCGCGCAAAGTCACCGTGGGTGAAACCCGATTTACCCAATCGCACGCTCGCGACGCCGCGTCACCGCCTGCTTGCACGCGCCGGTCGCCGCGTAGGCCGTGTCCAGGGTTGGCGCTTCCTTTGACCGTACGCGAGGTCGGCCCCGCTTGGGCACGTTGCGGCCCGTGCCAGGCCTGGTGCTTATCCGGTTAATATCGACCGGTTCGAGCCAGGCTGACTCATCACGCCGGTCGTCCTCGCCCTCTTTTACCACGTTTCATCCTCCTTCACCCCACATGTACATACGGATCTCTTACGTACACAGCACTCGTACGGTTACGACATTTATTTATTCTGGCGTGCGACGGCACATGAGGAGGCTGTAGGTACCAAGTTATGGTGGCAAAATGTCACCACGCTTGAAACGCCGAGCGGCATTGTGTCGTCATCGGCGGTGGACTATCACATACGCGACCTTCCTTATCAGTGCCGGATGTTCAATGTACATGGTCTCCCAAAACCAGATGCCTGCACCCGGGTGAAAGTCCTTCACCGCGTCCAGGTGCGGGGTACCTTCGTACTTGGACGGACGGCGGCGGCGGCCGGTCCAGGTGCAGCCCCCCGGGCGGGGACCAGGTGCATGGCCCCGCCCGGTGGGCTGCGACCGCGCGGAGGGGGCTTCAGCTGAAGGCCGATCTACAACCGCCAACTGACCCCGGGTCGGGCCTGACCCGGGTGCGGTTAGGCGGGGAGGCCGGGACGGAGGTGGCAGGCTTATCCGGCCCCGTCCAGGACTGCTCCCGCGGAGAGGACGGGCCAACGTGGCCCGCAGCTGCTGGAAGCCCGGGATTGGATGTAGCGAGGGAGATGGAGGAGGTTGGGATCGTATGCGCGTGCGCCAGGCTGCACTTGGGGATTTGCATGGCAGTGTGGTAGCACATGGACGGGGTTTGGTGCCACATCTGCGACTGACGTGGTTTAGGACGCGTGATTAGGTTTCTGCTTTGAGGAGTGAGTATCGTGGCAAGAAGCACGGATTTGCACACGCTGCCGGACAGCATTCGGTGGCTGGCTGTGCTCGGCATGTGGATGCACCGGGTGAAAGTCCTTCACCGCGTCCAGGTGCGGGGTACCTTCGTACTTGGACGGACGGCGGCGGCGGCCGGTCCAGGTGCAGCCCCGGGCGGGGACCAGGTGCATGGCCCCGCCCGGTGGGCTGCGACCGCGCGGAGGGGGCTTCAGCTGAAGGCCGATCTACAACCGCCAACTGACCCCGGGTCGGGCCTGACCCGGGTGCGGTTAGGGCGGGGAGGCCGGGACGGAGGTGGCAGGCTTATCCGGCCCCGTCCAGGACTGCTCCCGCGGAGAGGACGGGCCAACGTGGCCCGCAGCTGCTGGAAGCCCGGGATTGGATGTAGCGAGGGAGATGGAGGAGGTTGGGATCGTATGCGCGTGCGCCAGGCTGCACTTGGGGATTTGCATGGCAGTGTGGTAGCACATGGACGGGGTTTGGTGCCACATCTGCGACTGACGTGGTTTAGGACGCGTGATTAGGTTTCTGCTTTGAGGAGTGAGTATCGTGGCAAGAAGCACGGATTTGCACACGCTGCCGGACAGCATTCGGTGTGGCCGGCTGTGCTCGGCATGTGGATGCACCGGGGGCTTGGTACGAGAGCATGCGCCGGGGAAGGTTACGGGTATGTTGGAGTGGAAGGGAGGTGGAGTCGAGTACACCTGCTGATGCGCCTTGGAGCCCGGTTTTCGCGAGTCTAGCTTCCCTCTGAATGGCTCACTACCCCTGGCTGATAGGGATCATGGCGTGGCCTCGTCGGAGACGGAGGTTGCTGTAGTACAGAGACGGGTTGATAAGGATGCTGCTGGCTGGTTTCCACTGTACGAGGGTGTGTGCGTGTGCTTCTTCCACTTCCTGCCACTTGTGACTTGGTGGAGGAGCTTTTTATCACTCGAAGCTGCTTCGCGTCCGTGCATATCACACACCATAGCTGCTTCCTGCCTGAAATGAAGGAGCAAGCAAGTCAGGAGTGCTTTTGCCACTTGTTGCCCGTCAGGTTGGCGGTGGAAAGGTGCTTCTTCTAGCTAACACCTACTGCCTGTCCCGCGAGCATGTCTGACACTCAGATTCCATGTCCTCCTCGCTTCTTCACTTCTCATCCACATACAGATGTACAGTCTTGCACTCGATGTAACCTATGTCGTGTGGTATGGAGCATGTACATGTGGAAAGTATGTAGAGTATGATATGCATTGGGAGTTGGTAGGAAGCTGCTGCTCTCGTTTTTATGCTACGAGTACTATACATACACAATGCAGTTAACTGGCGCCATTGTCACAGTTCAAGAGCAGTGCATAGCTTGCATGCCACTCCGGCCGCTGCACAGCCTGCAACGTTCGTCACTAATTTTGGTAATCGGCCCGGCGGCCGAGAAAGCAAGGGGCATCCCGATTCCCACTTCCCACAGCTCCAGCCGCGAGGCCCCAGGGCGCGGGAGGCTCCAGCCGGGCTCCAGTTAAATCTGTCTGCCAAGGAGACAACCTAGCACGGTGGAAGGAGAACAGGGGGACCGACTGTCCAACAAAATTGTCAGCAATTAAAGGAGATCGTCAAATTTATCCTCTCCATATGGACAATGTGTCTGGCAACTTGGCAACGGATGAAGGGCACTGCAACCTGACCATCAGCTGTCTGCTGCAGCCGCGTCACCAACAGCACCAGCATCGTGGGGCCTATCCCGAGCTTGCTGCCAAAGCTTTGTCGATTTTTCCGCAAGTTTAGGCCTGAAAAAGAATCCTGGCCACCTTTCTTCGGAAATCAGACATACTGGTGGTGGTCACCCGCATGTGCTAGATACATCTCTCACCTCTTGCTAAGTCATAGCATCTCATGTCATAATATGTATGATCTCCTGACATCTGATGTGGAAGGGCTCGTTGTTGTCACCGTCTGGGGTACATGCATTCAAGATTGCCCTTATCAACACCCGCTCCCTCCTACCCTCCGTAGGAGTGAGTGGCAATAAGGTGAAGCAGGCGGGACCACAAGGGCACTTTGTGAATGACGTGCTTTCCAAGTTGGATACCACTTCCTACTGCTCACACCCGGCATCTGACAAGTGACACCTAATGATTTTATCAGACAGCGCCGGGATCAGAATGCTCCAAGCAGAAGGCGGTCCCATGGTTGAACAGGGGAGAACAGTACGCATATGACAAGACGAAGTTACAAGATTAACAATCTTGTGCTTAAAAGAAGGTTAGACAGTGCTGCAATGAGATATATGTGAGCACGGTACCGGAGGAGGGTTCTGCCTGGTCCACCTACTGCAGCACACCAGGTGATTGCTGGTGGAGCATCCGAGGGTGCCTGAAACCTGTTCATCCTAGCATTGGCTTGGCGGTAGCCTGTTGGACAACCAGCCTTAACACGCTGGAGAGATCAAACATCCCAAACATCTTGCGTGCTTGCAGGTGGCCTGGGCATCATAGTAAGACAAGAGGGGTGTAAGACTGGTGGCGCAATAGGAATATGAGTTTGACACTCCAACAACACCAACCAAACAAAAGTTTGAGAGCACTGTAAGGCATGCAAGCAACAGCTACAGTTGCACAAGCCCACTGTGTAGATAGCCCCACGTGAACATGCCCATTTCTAGAAACCTGGATGTGAGGTGGGGGTCCATTGAATCTGCACACAAGAGTCGCCAGCGCTATCCTCTTTTTGCATTATCAAGTCTCAGCAAAACAGTTCTTCTCATACACAAGACAACAATGTGTGCGCCGAGCCGAGACTGTGACGGGCCCGTCCACTGTGAAGAACAATGGTATCAGCACAGAAAAGTCACCATCCAGTATTAGGCTGACATGAGTCAAGCTGCAGCACAGTGATGAACAACACACAGAAAGCTCAGCACATCACCCGGGCTGCCAAGTCCAACTTTGCAACAGCAACTCCACGGCACAGGCGTCACGGATCATTCATGAACGCTGTTGCGTAGAAGCTGCAAGTTGGATGACACCCGACGCCTCCGTTGAAATCGATGTTCCCCCAACGCAACGTCCGAACAAACGCTTCCACATCACAACTTCCAAAACCCTAGCAACGTTACCATCACAACGTCTGCTCACCATCTGCCCAAACCACTGGTGTCCATATCCTTCTCGAATTCCTCCTCCTCTTCCCACGCGTCTCAACGAGGCTCCGCAAACACACACAGTCATCCCATCCACAGTTGCCTCCTCCATGCTCCCTCCCCCATCATCCCATCACTACACTAAAACTAACCCCTCCCCAAATCGAAAATCAAACTTAACACGCGCCGCCGTCAATTTTGAAAAAACAAGAGATAAAGGGATAGAACGTAAAAGTACAAACAACCTGTCACGAGATCACGACAGGGAAAAGTGAAGCAGCAGCGCTATCCAAGCCTTATCTTTTGCTCGACGCCTATAGGCCGGGTCCAATATTGCCCTGCTGCTCCGTGTAGCCATGGCGCCTCGCGCGACCTCTATAGCCGGCCTCGCAACAATGTCGAGTAACAAGCGCCTCGCACCTGCCGCCTCCGACTGCCCCCGCTCTTCCCTGCCCGACCAGCCGAGCAGCGTTAGCCATGGCGTCCGCCACAGCATGCGCCTCCAGCGCCGCCCTGGCCGGGCAGAGCGTCTTCAAGCAGCGCAGCGAGATCCTCAGCGCTGCAGGCAGCAGCGACTCTAAGCTGCAGATGAGGAAGACCGCTTCTGCGCCATCCAGCATCTGGTAATCTTGCTTCAGATTGCGTGCAAAGCTAACCTCTCCGTGTTTCTAAGGCGGATTGAAATGTGGAGGAGTGAAGAATGCAGAGCAAATCCCGAGTGTTTCTAAGCCGGATTGAAATTTGGAGGGGTTTAGAATGCATAGCAAATCCCGATCGTTTCTGAACCGGATTGAAATTTGGAGGAGTTTAGAATGCACAACAGATCCCTAGTGTCTCCAAGCTGGATTGAAATGCGGAGGAGTGTAGAGTGCTTAGCGAGTCCCTCGTGTTTCCAAGCTACTGGATCGAATTCTGGAGAAGTTTAGAATGCCTAGCAAATCCTTCGTGTTTCTAAGCTGGATTGAGATGTGGAGTGGTTCAATATGCATAGAAAATCCCTCTGTTTGTTCGCCAGATTGGAATCTCGAGGAGTTTAGGATGCGTAGCAAATCTTGTATTCTACGCCGGAATGAAACCTGGAGGTCTAGGTAGAATGCATAGCAAACCTGTCGTGTCCGTGAGCTGGAGTGAAAACAGGGGAAGTGTTCAGAATTCTTCCGGATCTTGCTGATCTCGCACTGTGGAACTCCTTGTTGCTGCATCCAGGTACGGCCCTGACCGTCCCAAGTGGCTTGGCCCCTTCTCCGCCGACACTCCATCATACCTGAAGGGAGAATTTCCCGGGGACTACGGCTGGGACAGCGCGGGCCTGTCCGCCGACCCCGAGACGTTCGCCAAGAACCGGGAGCTGGAGGTGATCCATGCCCGCTGGGCTATGCTTGGAACTCTCGGGTGCGTCACACCCGAGCTGCTGGCCAAGAACGGCGTGAGCTTCGGGGAGTCGGTGTGGTTCAAGGCCGGCTCGCAGATCTTTGCCGAGGGAGGCCTGGACTACCTCGGCAACCCCAGCCTCATCCACGCGCAGAGCATCCTGGCCATCTGGGCCTCCCAGGTGATCCTCATGGGAGCCGTGGAGGCCTACCGTGTGGCCGGAGGACCGTTGGGCGAGGTGTCCGACCCCCTGTACCCCGGCGGGTCGTTCGACCCCTTGGGCCTGGCTGACGACCCCGACACCTTCGCTGAGTTGAAGGTGAAGGAGCTCAAGAATGGCAGACTCGCCATGTTCTCAATGTTCGGCTTCTACTTCCAGGCCATTGTCACCGGCAAGGGCCCCATCGAGAACCTGTCTGATCACTTGGCCGACCCCACCGTCAACAACGCCTGGGCCTACGCCACCAACTTCACCCCCGGAGCCTAGACGACTCAGGGCCTCAGGCATTTAGTCCTTCGGCCAGCTCTCTGTATCATACCTGTGTAGCATACTACACGGGGCTCGCTTAATCTCTCTCTCTTGTCTAGCGATTTTCTCTTGATCTTTCTATGGTCCCGATGTGCTCACTCTTGTCTCGTCATCGTAGCTTTATGGTCTCCATGTGCTCACTCTGTCTCCTGATTCGCGTTGATAATCGGTGCTACTGCAGAAAGATTGGAATAATTTGACACTCCGTCCAACTAGCCCTGCCTCAAACCTCGTAAACGTTTTAGAACACAAAAGACGGGCTATCGTAAACGATTTTTCCACAGCCAACCGCTGGGTGTGGAGTGATACTGTGCGTGTCGTGGCCAGGGATGGTACAAATCGGTCCAAAAATGGCCATATCCCATCGGAGCTTGGAACATTTCTGGTTCTTCCTCATCTTTCGATTTGAGGAATCCTCGTAGGACATTACTTGAGACACCGAGATAGGACTTGCTCGGCACATTTGTAACTATTTATTTTACAAAGTGCAGAGTTTATCAAAAACAAAAAAGGCTATATATGTGGTACATGAGTTCGCTAATTATCGTATTGAAAAGTAATCGTGTGATTACCTATAGATGTTCTGCACTCTTCAAGGCTATAAATCCAACCTTTCATAGAGCTTATTTGGTTGATCGGTAAATCATAATAATCCAAGATAAAGTCTTATTCTTTATCTTTCATTTGACTTACGAGGACAAAAGCCAATCCAAGACAAAGTTATGGGTCTTTTTGAATCTGTTTGTAATCTTCCACTTGACTTACAAGAACAAATTATTATGAAGTATATGAGTAATGTCGAAGCATGGCAAAATTGGAAGTATGTTCCAAAAACTCACACTTTGCACATTAACATATGGGGATTTATGAATGGAGATCCAAATATAGAAATCATGGCTTATCAAATATTATTATCACTTCCACATCTTGTGACATCCATTGTTCTCTATTGCCTCTATGAAGTCAACTTTAGACCCTACCATGATGAGATGCTAATTAGTAATAAAGTTTTAGTTGACGAAGATAGAGTCAAAGATATGGTTGAAAGTCTCAATGAGCTTTATGTATGGTCAAATCTCCTAAAAGTTCAAGACATTATCACCTTTGAAAAGGAAGTCACATATGAAGAATTTGTGTATCCACTGTAGAATAATGTTTCGTGGTCACATTCAAGCAAGCATGCATGGAAAGGGACGATATATGCCCATTATAACTCTTGGACTAGGAATAATGAAATCTTGAATCAGCAATGCCCCCCATGAAACCATTCCACAAGCTATGCCATGAAACTCAGATACTTCCTTGCCTAGTCACTGGCTCTAGAGTCCCGAGTCTGGCGGTGGTCGTGCCATGGATATAACAAATAAGTCCTATATATTTCAGAGCAATATTAATTCCATTGCTATGGAGAAGACACTTCGATTCCACCTGTCATGTGGAGAAGGCACTTCGATTCTAGACCGTCGTGGAGAAGACAGGATTCTGCGTGGAGAAGATAGCCTCGATTCCACCGTCATGTGGAGAAGACACTTCGACTCTAGTCGTCATGTGGAGAAGACGCTTCTTGATAGAGTGCATGCCATGGCCATGGATACGATAAATTAGTCCATTAATGTCTAGATCCGCACAAGAATGAAATGGAATGTCGAGCGGACAAGGAGTTGCGAGCTCTAGGTTTTACAGTAACATAAAGAAATTTTATACGTATACATCAAGAATGATGTAATCACATTTAGCATTTATGTCGATGACCTCATCCTTGCAACAATTGGACTTTATCTCTTCGATCACGAATCATGGCACAAAAATTCAAGATGTCGACCTTGGACATTTGCAAAGTTGCTTAGGAATACACATTCAGCGCAACAGAGAAAAAGGATCCTTACCATGACTCATTATATCTGGAAAGTGCAGAGCATTTAGGACTCAAAGATGCCAAACTCACGCAACACCTCTTCCAAGTGGTCTCAAGTTGAGCAAAGATATGTCGCCAGCTACATCCGAGAAGGACGATATGAGAAATGCCATAGGCAAGGTGTGGGCAAACTCATATGTTGCCAATACAACACGACTGTGAGGGCGACTGACAAGTGCTCGTCTCAAGATCTCGAAAACCAAGACACATTGGACTTGTGTTAAGAGGGTTTTCCAGATCCGAAAGGCACACCAAGGGTATTGTGTATACTCACAAAGATGGTGTGGCAAACTCATATATGTTGCCACACAACACGACTGAGGTAGCGTACGACAAGTGCTCGTCTCAAGATCTCGAAAACCAAGACACATTGGACTTGTGTTAAGAGGGTTTTCCAGATCCGAAAGGCACCAAGGGTATTGTGTATACTCACAAAGATGGTGTGCACCTCGACGTGTACACCGATCCGATGTGACATAGATACGAGGAGGTCGCCAGTTATGTGGTGAGCTATGTCGAGGACCTATTTGTTGGTCAAGCAAAAAGCAACCAACAGTTGCACTCTCAAGCACAATATCTCCGGAATACAGAGTACTTACACCCATAAGGAGGTTATTTGGCTAAACCGCTGTTTTGAGCTTGGCATTGAGTTGCTTGCTTGCAAAATCGAACCGACAACCAAGGGTCAATTTCGCTAGCTGAAAATCCCCGCCTTCCACTCCTGACAAAGCATGTGGCGTGGAATACCATCGGATTAGAGAGCTACTAGTCAAGCACAATATCTCCGAATACATAGCAACACAAGAAAACCCACCGACATTTTCACAAAGGCTTTAGTGGATCTACATGAGAAGCATGTAAAGTTTTTAGGCCTAGGTGACTCCTCAGAGTCCCTAGGTAGTAGTGCATAAAGTCAAGTCATTCTGGCAGCATTCTAGCTACGGGCACTGAAAAAAGAACATTCATCGTCTGTGTAGTCGTTGAAGTTTGTCTCATCACGAGACTTCAAAGAATAGGAATCCCCATCGGATTCCGATTCTCGGCCTGGTGACTCTCCTCCTCATCTTCAAGGATCTGGCTGCTATAGGAGCAAGGTTTTTCCTCCACTCTCCTTGCCGGCCCAAATCTCTATTGAGGCTCGATTCTTCTTCCAGCGTATGTTGGATCCCCGCCATGATAGTGGGAGCTTAGTGTAGCATCTCACATGCACAACAATAAAAGATTGCAACGAGTATTGAAGCTGGGATCTTACTATAAGTCGACCACATGAAATGGGTAAGCCCAGAAGCGACCTTGACACGCCTCATCACCTTGGTAATCGCCCACATAAACCTGACTACGTAGGGCGCGGATGCTTGATGGAGCCATAAGAGACGATCCGGTCTCCTTGAACAGTCTGCAGCTTAGGAAAGCTAGTCTCTGGGTTAGTCTCATTTTAAAAGCCGAAATCGGGATTAACAAGATGGGCCTTTACTTGTCGCCGCTTTGGTCCGGATGAGGCGGGCGGCTGCAGCCCGCCCATGGGCTCACTTGTCCGGGCGGCTCGCCTTGCTAGGACCTCCTTGGTCGTGCCTCCTTCCACGAGGCGACACCTTGTACCCCGCACTGGAGTGCTCACATCGTGAGGAACCCGAGCTGTTCTAGTGTGTAAACCCGCCCATGCGGTCCCTAGGCTGATTTCACGCTTGGGTCTGGAGTCTCGAGGAGGCGAAGACATGATGCTCCCGCTCGCACTCCTTAGCCACGGACAATGAGAACTACACTCAAGCACAGGCGTATGCTATTGTTGAGTAAGCGCACCTTGGTGCGACCACTTCACACCGGTGTCTCCATGCTTTTATTCGGGGGTCAAGCTCGCCCATGGTACTCCGCTGCAAAGAACTAGGGCGAATACCGCTGCCAGACAAACAGAGTCAAGGGACACACAAGGAACCCACGAAGAGAAGACAAGTCATGATCAACAAGTGGGAGTGAAGGAATAATTATTGTTTATGTGTTGACTCATGCTAGGGTTATGTTACCTTAGTTTAGTTAACCTATCGATGTGTAAACTAGGTCTAGTCACCTAGTACCCTTCGGTAGGGTTGTGACTCTTACGAGTAGACGTAACACTTGGTATCTTAATTAGGTTGTTTTAAGCATAAGCAAGTTACTCTTTATTTGATCTTTCAATTCAATCAATAATGTAATTGTGTTTTATTAATTCAATTCACATAAAATCTTCAAAACGTCCAGTGCCACTCCTTGACCAGCTCCCCGCCTCCAGCCCGTCAAGTCCGGTAGTGACGATGTTGCGCTCCACCAAGTGCCATGGCTCCCAAACCTCGCCGCCTTCTTGGGTCCCATCCTCCGCCTCCTCCCCCCGTGGCGTGAAGCTCCACAATCTTTCGCTCGAGCAGGCGTTAGTTGCTTCAGCATCGTGCCAAAGGGTGCCTGAGCGATCAAAAAGACAACACCAGAGGGCCGGGTGTCTTAGCGCGAGAGAATACGAAGATCGCTGCAAAGTTGCTTGGAAGAATGACCTCCGCCTTGCCTCTCACCAAGTGAATGTGAAGTCAAATCCAGGAGGCGGCCGCCATCGCTATCAAGTGAAGCGCCGAGCTCGCATGGCTTACTCCCGCCTTACGCTTCCGCTTACACACTACGACGGCCTTCGCGCCTCGGCATTATACAGCCTTCGCCCATGCGCGTACTCTAGTCTTACGCCAGTGAGCGTCAATACCTACCTATAAACCAGGCAACCACGGTCTGGCTCGTGATGCCCGTCTTCCACTCAGTTCCATCCACGTGGCGCCGCACTGTCTAACTCACGCCCCAACTTCTAAGTTACCTTACTGGCGTACTTATCGGTGAGCCAGGTAGTGGGGTCCGGACTTATCCCGACCCTCCGGTCGTGATCCGGGGTCACTGGAAGTGCTGCATGGAGTGCAGTTGCCTGCACTGCCGAGTCCGCTGATTGTAGTCGAACCGCAGTCCGGGTGCAAGTCGATCTTCGCCCGCCACTTTCCGCCTTATTTTACACTCCATACCTCTGAAAAAAATAAGTGACTTGTTCCTAACCCCAAGGAGAGCCGTTGTCCACAATGAGTAATGTCGAAGCATGGCAAAATTAGAAGTATGTTCCAAAAACTCACACTTTGCACATTAACATATGGGGATTTATGAATGGAGATCCAAATACGTAAATCATGGCTTATCAAATATTATTATCACTTCCACATCTTGTGACATCCATTGTTCTCTATTGCCTCTATGAAGTCAACTTTAGACCCTACCATGATGAGATGCTAATTAGTAATAAAGTTTTAGTTGACGAAGATAGAGTCAAAGATATGGTTGAAAGTCTCAATGAGCTTTATGTATGGTCAAATCTCCCAAAAGTTCAAGACATCATCACCTTTGAAAAGGAAGTCACATATGAAGAATTTGTGTATCCAGAGAATAATGTTTCGTGGTCACATACAAGCAAGCATGCATGGAAAGGGACGATATATGCCCATTATAACTCTTGGACTAGGAATAATGAAATCTTGAATCAAGAATGCCCCCATGAAACCATTCCACAAGCTATGCCATGAAACACTATACTTCCTTGCCTCTCTAGCTGGCTCTAGAGTCCCGAGTCTGGCGTGTCGTGGCCATGGATACAACAAATAAGTCCTATATATTTCGTAGCAATATTAATTCCACCGCTTGCTATGGAGAAGACACTTCTATTCCATTTTGTATGTGGAGAAGACACTTCGATTCCTTCGTTGTGGAAGACAGATCGATTCCACTACTACATGGAGAAGACACTTCGACTCTAAGCCGTGTGGAAGACACTTCGACTCTAGTTGCTCGTGAGAAGACGCTTCTTGATAGAGTGCATGCCATGGCCATGGATACGATAAATTAGTCCATTAACGCGTCTAGATCCGATCGAGCTTGGAGCCCTCTACCGTGGCCATGGATCGACAAATTAGTCAAGTAATGTCTAGATGCGATCAAAGCTTGGAGCCTCTTGGGTTCTTCCGGCCATTCGATCTAAGTAATCTTTGTAAGGACATTCTCTTGAGAGACCGAGTAAGGGCGTGTGTTGGGCACGTTTGTAACTTTTATTTTATAAAGCCTTAAATTTATTAAAACAAAAGAGGATATGTTGTAAATCGATAAGATAATTATTGCAATCGATGTGCATCCTTGTAGAATAATGCTTTGTAGTCACGTATAAGCAAGATCGTAAAGGGACCATAAAAATATTCAAGGTGAGGCAATGGAGTCACCATCCAATAGTTTAAGCAAAGAATTTCAAAAGAGACCAGAGTTACCATCAAATGGTCTAAGATAGGCAGAAGATTGGCTCAAGATAGCGAGATATTTCTAAGGCGAGGGCGATGAAGTCACCATCAAATGTTTTAAGCAAAGAATTTCAAGGCGTAACCATGAGAGATAGTTACCATTCAATGATGGCTCAAGATAGTGAGACTTTAATGGAAGATCTTCCCACTTGTGATCTCCCAATGCTACGTAGTGGCTCAATGGGAAGAAAATATTAAAACCAATACCTCAACCTTTTGATACGTAACGTGAAGAAGAAGAAAAGACACTTACTTAACCCTTAAGACACAATCCTACGTAACCCCGATTGAGAAAATGTATTACTTCATTTACCCATTCGTGGTATTATGTGACTTCATGGCTCCCTCCAAAAATTTGAGAAAGCGTATTACTTCATTTACCCATTGGTGGCATCATTGGACTTCATGGAGTGCAGTTGCCTGCACTGCCGAGTCCGCTGATTGTAGTCGAACCGCAGTCCGGGTGCAAGTCGATCTTCGCCCGCCACTTTCCGCCTTATTTTACACTCCATACCTCTGAAAAAAAATAAGTGACTTGTTCCTAACCCCAAGGAGAGCCGTTGTCCACAATGAGTAATGTCGAAGCATGGCAAAATTGGAAGTATGTTCCAAAACTCACACTTTGCACATTAACATATGGGGATTTATGAATGGAGATCCAAATACGTAAATCATGGCTTATCAAATATTATTATCACTTCCACATCTTGTGACATCCATTGTTCTCTATTGCCTCTATGAAGTCAACTTTAGACCCTACCATGATGAGATGCTAATTAGTAATAAAGTTTTAGTTGACGAAGATAGAGTCAAAGATATGGTTGAAAGTCTCAATGAGCTTTATGTATGGTCAAATCTCCCAAAAGTTCAAGACATCATCACCTTTGAAAAGGAAGTCACATATGAAGAATTTGTGTATCCACCGTAGAATAATGTTTCGTGGTCACATACAAGCAAGCATGCATGGAAAGGGACGATATATGCCCATTATAACTCTTGGACTAGGAATAATGAAATCTTGAATCGAATGCCCCCATGAAACCATTCCACAAGCTATGCCATGAAACTCAGATACTTCCTTGCCTCTCTAGGCTCTAGAGTCCCGAGTCCCGGCGCAGTGCGTGTCGTGGCCATGGATACAACAAATAAGTCCTATATATTCGTAGCAATATTAATTCCACCGCTTGCTATGGAGAAGACACTTCGATTCCAGCTCACTGATGTGGAGAAGACAGATCTCGATTCCAAATTGTCGTTGTGGAGAAGACAGATCCGATTCCACTACCGTGAGAAGACACTTCGACTCTAGTCACTGTGAGAAGACACTCGACTCTAGTTGCTCGTTGTGGAGAAGACGCTTGATAGAGTGCATGCCATGGCCATGGATACGATAAATTAGTCCATTAACGCCTAGATCCGATCGAAGCTTGGAGCCTCTACCGTGGCCATGGATCGACAAATTAGTCAAGTAATGTCTAGATGCGATCAAAGCTTGGAGCCTCTTGGGTTCTTCCGGCCATTCGATCTAAGTAAGGACATTCTCTTGAGACCGAGTAAGGACGTGTTGCACGCTTTGTAACTTTTATTTTATAAAGCCTTAAATTTATTAAAACAAAAGAGGATATGTTGTAAATCGATAAGATAATTATTGCAATCGATGTGCATCCTTGTAGAATAATGCTTTGTAGTCACGTATAAGCAAGATCGTAAAGGGACCATAAAAATATTTCCAAGGTGAGGGCAATGGAGTCACCATCCAATAGTTTAAGCAAAGAATTTCAAGGCGTAACGAGTTACCATCAAATGGTCTAAGATAGGCGTAAGATTGGCTCAAGATAGCGAGATATTTCTAAGGCAGATGAAGTCACCATCAAATGTTTTAAGCAAAGAATTTCAAGGCGTAATCAGAGATAGTTACCATTCAATGATGGCTCAAGATAGTGAGACTTTAATGGAAGATCTTCCCACTTGAGCCTCCCAATGCTACGTAGTGGCTCAATGTCGGGAAGAAAATATTAAAACCAATACCTCAACCTTTTGATACGATATAGAAGAAGAAGAAAAGACACTTACTTAACCCTTAAGACACAATCCTACGAAGCCTCCAAGCCATTGAGAAAATGTATTACTTCATTTACCCATTCGTGGTATTATGTGACTTCATGGCTCGCCCAAAAATTTGAGAAACGACATTTCATTTACCCATTGGTGGCATCATTGGACTTCATGGAGTGACATCCTCACGTTCCCATCTTTTGTCTTTGCTTCTCATAACATTTTCCTTTTTGTAAATAGATAAGAATCATTTTACTTTGCTTTTGATACCACTTTCGCTACAAAGCTTGGAAGAGGACATAGTAATATTAAAATATTCAATGAAACATATAGACGTTATGGAAATGGAGATCCAAATACGTAAATCATGGCTTATCAAATATTATTATCACTTCCACATCTTGTGACATCCATTGTTCTCTATTGCCTCTATGAAGTCAACTTTAGACCCTACCATGATGAGATGCTAATTAGTAATAAAGTTTTAGTTGACGAAGATAGAGTCAAAGATATGGTTGAAAGTCTCAATGAGCTTTATGTATGGTCAAATCTCCCAAAAGTTCAAGACATCATCACCTTTGAAAAGGAAGTCACATATGAAGAATTTGTGTATCCGTAGAATAATGTTTCCATTGGTCACATACAAGCAAGCATGCATGGAAAGGGACGATATATGCCCATTATAACTCTTGGACTAGGAATAATGAAATCTTGAATCGAATGCCCCCATGAAACCATTCCACAAGCTATGCCATGAAACTGTATACTTCCTTGCTCTAATTCTTTGCGCTCTAGAGTCCCGAGTCCCGCAGCAGGGTCGTGGCCATGGATACAACAAATAAGTCCTATATATTTTACATTAGCAATATTAATTCCATTGCTTGCTATGGAGAAGACACTTCTCGATTCCAGTGCTACATGTTTGTATGTGGAGAAGACACTTCGATTCCAAATTGTCGTTGTGGAGAAGACAGATCGATTCCACTACCGTGGAGAAGACACTTCGACTCTAGTCACTGTGGAGAAGACACTTCGACTCTAGTTGCTCGTGGAGAAGACGCTTCTTGATAGAGTGCATGCCATGGCCATGGATACGATAAATTAGTCCATTAACGTCTAGATCCGATCAAGCTTGGAGCCTCTACCGTGGCCATGGATCGACAAATTAGTCAAGTAATGTCTAGATGCGATCAAAGCTTGGAGCCTCTTGGGTTCTTCCGGCCATTCGATCTAAGTAATCTGTAAGGACATTCTCTTGAGAGACCGAGTAAGGACGTGTTGGGCACGTTTGTAACTTTTATTTTATAAAGCCTTAAATTTATTAAAACAAAAGAGGATATGTTGTAAATCGATAAGATAATTATTGCAATCGATGTGCATCCTTGTAGAATAATGCTTTGTAGTCACGTATAAGCAAGATCGTAAAGGACCATAAAAATATTCAAGGTGAGGGCAATGGAGTCACCATCCAATAGTTTAAGCAAAGAATTTCAAGACAATGAGTTACCATCAAATGGTCTAAGATAGGCGAAGATTGGCTCAAGATAGCGAGATATTTCTAAGGCGAGGACGATGAAGTCACCATCAAATGTTTTAAGCAAAGAATTTCAAGGCAGAACCGCAGAGATAGTTACCATTCAATGATGGCTCAAGATAGTGAGACTTTAATGGAAGATCTTCCCACTTGACAGTCTCCCAATGCTACGTAGTGGCTCAATGCTGGGAAGAAAATATTAAAACCAATACCTCAACCTTTTGATACGTAACATAGAAGAAGAAGAAAAGACACTTACTTAACCCTTAAGACACAATCCTACGTAGCTTCAGTCTCCAAGCCATTGAGAAAATGTATTACTTCATTTACCCATTCGTGGTATTATGTGACTTCATGGCTCGCCTCCAAAAATTTGAGAAACGTATTACTTCATTTACCCATTGGTGGCATCATTGGACTTCATGGAGTGACATCCTCACGTTCCCATCTTTTGTCTTTGCTTCTCATAACATTTTCCTTTTTGTAAATAGATAAGAATCATTTTACTTTGCTTTTGATACCACTTTCGCTACAAAGCTTGGAAGAGGACATAGTAATATTAAAATATTCAATGAAACATATAGAATCAAGAAATTTATGTCTAATGCATCAACATCTATTCATCGGGCATAAGTCTAGTATAGTCTGCTCATTGTGGAGAAGACACTTCACGACTCTAGTTGCTCGGCATGGAGAAGGCGCTTGATAGAGTGCATGCCATGGCCATGGATACGATAAATTAGTCCATTAACGTCTAGATCCGATCGAGCTTGGAGCCTCTGGTACAAGTACATGGATCGACAAATTAGTCAAGTAATGTCTAGATCACGATCAAAGCTTGGAGCCTCTTGGGTTCTTCCGGCCATTCGATCTAAGTAATCTGTAAGGACATTCTCTTGAGAGGCGAGTAAGGACGTGTTGGGCACGTTTGTAACTTTTATTTTATAAAGCCTTAAATTTATTAAAACAAAAGAGGATATGTTGTAAATCGATAAGATAATTATTGCAATCGATGTGCATCCTTGTAGAATAATGCTTTGTAGTCACGTATAAGCAAGATCGTAAAGGACCATAAAAATATTTCCAAGGTGAGGGCAATGGAGTCACCATCCAATAGTTTAAGCAAAGAATTTCAAGAACCACGGAGTTACCATCAAATGGTCTAAGATAGGCAGAAGATTGGCTCAAGATAGCGAGATATTTCTAAGGCGAGGGCGATGAAGTCACCATCAAATGTTTTAAGCAAAGAATTTCAAGGCGAACCCCATGAGATAGTTACCATTCAATGATGGCTCAAGATAGTGAGACTTTAATGGAAGATCTTCCACTTGCCAGGTCTCCCAATGCTACGTAGTGGCTCAATCTTTGGGAAGAAAATATTAAAACCAATACCTCAACCTTTTGATCGAATATAGAAGAAGAAGAAAAGACACTTACTTAACCCTTAAGACACAATCCTATTTAGCTTGCCTCTCAAGCCATTGAGAAAATGTATTACTTCATTTACCCATTCGTGGTATTATGTGACTTCATGGCTCCTGCCTCCAAAAATTTGAGAAACGTATTACTTCATTTACCCATTGGTGGCATCGTTGGACTTCATGGAGTGACATCCTCACTGCTCCATCTTTTGTCTTTGCTTCTCATAACATTTTCCTTTTTGTAAATAGATAAGAATCATTTTACTTTGCTTTTGATACCACTTTCGCTACAAAGCTTGGAAGAGGACATAGTAATATTAAAATATTCAATGAAACATATAGAATCAAGAAATTTATGTCTAATGCATCAACATCTATTCATCGGGCATAAGTCTAGTATAGTCTGCTCATTGACCAAAGGTGGTCCTTGGGTCCTATTTTAGATCGTACTAGGACCGTCCCCCAGAAAGAGGGGCCCGGGCCCGGGACGTGGTCAAAAAATGCCTTGCTTCGTATCATATTTGTGAATGGCAGTGAGTAGTACATATGGGAAGGTGAAAGTGAAGTTATCTACTAAAAGCTTTTCCTTTTGCTCCATCCTTATGGATAAACATGTCATGTATGAAGATCATAAGCTTATCTTGTTAGAGAATTTGGAGACTTTATATGTAGATATTTCAAAGTGTAGAGAATTTGGAGACTTTACATAGATATTTCAAAGTGCAAAGAATTTGGTATTGATATTTCAAAGTGTACATCAAGTCCCTTGCTTTGGAAGTTTAATGTTTGATATGGAGTAGGCCGTAGGGCACTAACAAGCGGACAAGGGCATGATTTATAATCCACGGGGCCATGGAGCTAGGAATGGATGCCACCCACCAGTATCGATCCGTCCCAAGGACGCTTTCAAGACTGTGGAGTTCCAGTGAACTAAGTCTGCATGCCACTCCTTGAAGGGAGGACCACAAGAAGTATATCACCCATGAAGTGCATGCCACTCCTTGAAGGGAGGACCACAAGAAGTATATCACCCATGAAGTGCATGCCACTCCTTGAAGGGAGGACCACAAGAAGTATATCACCCATGTCAAAGCGTTGACCCCTAATTGACGGGCTTTTCTAGGATCTTTTAATCGAATAAATCTGAAAATTACCCTACTAAGCTACACATATTTTACGATTATTGAGGACCTCGTTGAATTCTTGAGTTATTGCGTGCTTAACTTACTGATCATGTCTCGACGGGAGTGCACTCCTCCTTCTTGAGTCCATGCACACATGACAACTATGCCACTATGACCGCCCTCAAGCCCGCAATGAGTGTTCATCCTCGCTGCCTCGCTTATGGAGGAGGCCTTCCCGATCCTTGACCGCAAACCTAATAGTACGTTCTAAGAAATTCCCAAAGGCAAACGACTAGCGAGTTGGAAGGGCTAAACTACATGTCGTCTATTTGGCCAGCCCGCAACGCCTTAGGGCAACGGAATCCCATCCCACAACATTGCGGCTTCACTCGTTTGTATCCTAGTTCGCAGTAACAGGCCACCGTTACACACATGGGTGTTTCAAATTGGCATGGAGTAGTGGAACCACGTCATGAGGATTTATGAAGGTGTCCGCGTATGGCAACATCGAAAATCAAGGTCACCTTTATCGCAAGAAGAAAATCCAAGGTCACCTTGGAAGAAAATCCAAGGTCACGCGGCAGCAAATCAAGGTCACCTTTGCTGCAACACAAGCTCAAATTGGGCTTCAAGGGTCTTACTAGCCATTGGCAAGGTCATCCAAACCACCGCCGCAACAAAACCAACAAGTTTCTACCGCACCCAAGTTAAGATTTTGAGTAGAAAATAGGTTGGAGACCCAAGGAACAATGTTTCTTTTGCCTCTTCACAAATTAGATGCAATTGATAATTTGGGGCTGCAGCTTACTAGTATCTCCACGCCCAGCCCCACCTGTTGTGTTCATAAGCTGGAGTGAAAACTGGAGAAGTGTTCAAAATTCTTCCGGATCTTGCTAATCTGGCACTGTAGAACTCCTTCTTGCTGCATCCAGGTATGGCCCTGACCATCCCAAGTGGCTAGGCCCCTTCTCCGCCAACACTCCATCATACGAAGGAGAATTCCGCTGGCTACGACTGCGGCCGGGCCTATCCGCGACCGAGACATTCGCCAAGAACAGGGAGTTGGAGGTGATCCATGCTGGGCTATGTCGTGGAGTGCCGTGCGTGCGGGGGACACTAAATCGGTCCGAAATGCCCAAATCCGATCGGAGCTTGGAACATCTCGGTTCTTCCTCATCTTCGATTTGAGGAATCCTCGTAGGACGTTGACTTGAGACACCGAGATAGGACTTGCTCGGCACATTTGTAACTATTTATTTTACAAAGCACAGAATTTATTGAAAAAAAAGGTGGCTATATATGTGGTATATGGGTTCACTAATTATCGTATTGAAAAGTAATCGTGTGATTACCTATAGATGTTATGCACTCTTCAAGGCTATAATTCCAACCTTTCATAGAGCTTATTTGGTTGATCGGAATCATAATAATCCAAGATAAAGTCTTATTCTTTATCTTTCATTTGACTTCTGAGGACAAAAGCCAATCCAAGACAAAGTTATGGGTCTTTTGAACTGCTTTGTAATCTTCCACTTGACTTACAAGAACAAATTATTATGAAGTATATGAGTAATGTCGAGCATGGCAAAATTGGAAGTATGTTCCAAAACTCACACTTTGCACATTAACATATGGGGATTTATGAATGGAGATCCAAATACGTAAATCATGGCTTATCAAATATTATTATCACTTCCACATCTTGTGACATCCATTGTTCTCTATTGCCTCTATGAAGTCAACTTTAGACCCTACCATGATGAGATGCTAATTAGTAATAAAGTTTTAGTTGACGAAGATAGAGTTAAAGATATGGTTGAAAGTCTCAATGAGCTTTATGTATGGTCAAATCTCCCAAAAGTTCAAGCCATCATCACCTTTGAAAAGGAAGTCACATATGAAGAATTTGTGTATCCACTGTAGAATAATGTTTCGTGGTCACATACAAGCAAGCATGCATGGAAAGGGACGATATATGCCCATTATAACTCTTGGACTAGGAATAATGAAATCTTGAATCAACAATGCCCCCCATGAAACCATTCCACAAGCTATGCCATGAAACCTGTATACTTCCTTGCCTCTCTAGCTGCTGGCTCTAGAGTCCCGAGTCCTGGCAGTGTGCGTGTCGTGGCCATGGATACAACAAATAAGTCCTATATATTTCGTAGCAATATTAATTCCAGGTGCTTGCTATGGAGAAGACACTTCATTCAGTCAACATGTGGAGAAGAGCCTCGATTCCAAATGCTTGCTATGGAGAAGACACTTCTCGATTCCAGTATGTGGAGAAGAGCCTCGATTCCACTGATTCGTTGTGGAGAAGGATCCGATTCCATTCAGGAGAAGACACTTCGACTCTAGCGTCGTGGAAGACACTTCGACTCTAGTTGCTCGTGGAGAAGGCGCTTCTTGATAGAGTGCATGCCATGGCCATGGATACGATAAATTAGTCCATTAACGTCTAGATCCGATCAAGCTTGGAGCCTCTACCGTGGCCATGGATACGACAAATTAGTCAAGTAATGTCTAGATGCGATCAAAGCTTGGAGCCTCTTGGGTTCTTCCGGCCATTCGATCTAAGTAATCAGTAAGGACATTCTCTTGAGAGACCAGTAAGGACGTGTTGGGCACGTTTGTAACTTTTATTTTATAAAGCCTTAAATTTATTAAAAACAAAAGAGGATATGTTGTAAATCGATAAGATAATTATTGCAATCGATGTGCATCCTTGTAGAATAATGCTTTATAGTCACGTATAAGCAAGATCGTAAAGGGACCATAAAAATATTTCAAGGTGAGGGCAATGGAGTCACCATCCAATAGTTTAAGCAAAGAATTTCAAGGCGTAACCACGAGTTACCATCAAATGGTCTAAGATAGGCGTAAGATTGGCTCAAGATAGCGAGATATTTCTAAGGCGAGGACGATGAAGTCACCATCAAATGTTTTAAGCAAAGAATTTCAAGGTAACACAGAGATAGTTACCATTAAATGATGGCTCAAGATAGTGAGACTTTAACGGAAGATCTTCCCACTTGACAGTCTCCCAATGCTACGTAGTGGCTCAATCTTGGGAAGAAAATATTAAAACCAATACCTCAACCTTTTGATACGTAATAGAGAAGAAGAAAAGACACTTACTTAACCCTTAAGACACAATCCTACGGTCTCAAGCGATTGAGAAAATGTATTACTTCATTTACCCATTCGTGGTATTATGTGACTTCATGGCTCCCGCCTCCAAAAATTTGAGAAACGTATTACTTCATTTACCCATTGGTGGCATCATTGGACTTCATGGAGTGACATCTCTCAGTTCCCATCTTTTGTCTTTGCTTCTCATATCATTTTCCTTTTTGTAAATAGATAAGAATCATTTTACTTTGCTTTTGATACCACTTTCGCTACAAAGCTTGGAAGAGGACATAGTAATATTAAAATATTCAATGAAACATATAGAATCAAGAAATTTATGTCTAATGCATCAACATCTATTCATCGGGCATAAGTCTAGTATAGTCTTCATTGACCGGTGGTCCTTGGGTCCTATTTTAGATCGGCACTTAACGACTATCGTCCAAAAAGAGGCGGATCACCGACGTGGTCAAAAAAATGCCTTGCTCAGTATCATATTTGTGAATGGCAGGTTAGTAGTACATATGGGAAGGTGAAAGTGAAGTTATCTACTAAAAGCTTTTCCTTTTGCTCCATCCTTATGGATAAACATGTCATGTATGAAGATCATCGAAGCTTATCTTGTTAGAGAATTTGAGACTTTATATGTAGATATTTCAAAGTGTAGAGAATTTGGAGACTTTACATAGATATTTCAAAGTGCAAAGAATTTGGTATTGATATTTCAAAGTGTACATCAAGTCCCGTGGAAGTTTAATGTTTGATATGGAGTAGGCCGTAGGGCACTAACAATCAAGTGGCGCATAAGGGCATGATTTATAATCCAGGGCCATGGAGCTAGGAATGGATGCCACCCAGTACTGATCCCCAAGGACGCTTTCAAGACTGTGGAGTTCCAAGAACCAAGTGCATGCCACTCCTTGAAGGGAGGACCACAAGAAGTATATCACCCATGAAGTGCATGCCACTCCTTGAAGGAGGACCACAAGAAGTATATCACCCATGTCAAAGCGTTGACCCCTAATTGACGGGCTTTTTCTAGGATCTTTTAATCGAATAAATCTGAAAATTACCCTACTAAGCTACACATATTTTCACTTCTGATTATTGAGGACCTTGTTGAATTCTTGAGTTATTGCGTGCTTAACTTGCCTCGATCATGTCTCGTATCGGGAGTGCACTCCTCCTTCTTGAGTCCATGCACACATGACAACTATGCCACTAAGGTGTCCTCAAGCCCGCAATGAGTGTTCATCCTCGCTTATGGAGGAGGCCTTCCGATCCTTGACTGCAAACCTAATAGTACGTTCTAAGAAATTCAAAGGCCCGAACGACTAGCGAGTTGGAAGGGCTAAACTACATCTTTATTTGGCGATCCCGAACGCCTTAGGGCAACGGAATCCCATCCCACAACATTGCGGCTTCACTCGTTGTATCCTAGTTCGCAGGTAACAGTGGCCACCATACACATGGGTGTTTCAAATTGGCATCGTGGAGTAGTGGAACCGACTGTCATGAGGATTTATGAAGGTGTCCGCGTATGGCAACATCAAGAAAATCCAAGGTCACCTGCGCAAAATGTCACCAGAAAATCCAAGGTCACCAGCGAAAATCCAAGGTCACCTTAGCTGACAAAATCCAAGGTCACCTTTGCTGCAACACAAGCTCAAATTGGGCTTCAAGGGTCTTACTAGCCATTGGCAAGGTCATCCAAACCATCGCCGCAACAAAACCAACAAGTTTCTACCGCACCCAAGTTAAGATTTTGAGTAAAATAGGTTGGAGACCCATGAACAATGTTTCTTTTGCCTCTTCACAAATTAGATGCAATTGATAATTTGGGGCTGCAACTACTAGTATCTCCACGCCCACCCCATTGTGTTCATAATGGAAAACCGGAGAAGTGTTCAAAATTCTTCCGGATCTTGCTAATGGCATCAGTAGAACTCCTTCTTGCTGCATCCGGTATGGCCCGACCATCCCAAGTGGCTAGGCCCTTCTCCGCCAACACTCCATCATACGGCGGGAGAATTCTGCGACGATCGCGATGCCGGGCCTATCCGCGACCCCGAGACATTCGCCAAGAACAGGGAGTTGGAGGTGATCCATGCTGGGCTATGCTGTGGAGTGACAGGGTTGCGTGGACACTAAATCGTCCAAATGCCCAAATCCGATCGGAGCTTGGAACATCTCTCGTTCTTCCTCATCTTTCGATTTGAGGAATCCTCGTAGGACGTTGACTTGAGACACTGAGATAGGACTTGCTCGGCACATTTGTAACTATTTATTTTACAAAGCGCAGAGTTTATTGAAAAAGAAGGAGGCTATATATGTGGTATATGGGTTCGCTAATTATCGTATTCAAAAGTAATCGTGTGATTACCTATAGATGTTATGCACTCTTCAAGGCTATAATTCCAACCTTTCATAGAGCTTATTTGGTTGATCGCGAATCATAATAATCCAAGATAAAGTCTTATTCTTTATCTTTCATTTGACTTACGAGGACAAAAGCCAATCCAAGACAAAGTTATGGGTCTTTTTGAACTGCTTGTAATCTTCCACTTGACTTACAAGAACAAATTATTATGAAGTATATGAGTAATGTCAAGCATGGCAAAATTGGAAGTATGTTCCAAAACTCACACTTTGCACATTAACATATGGGGATTTATGAATGGAGATCCAAATACGTAAATCATGGCTTATCAAATATTATTATCACTTCCACATCTTGTGACATCCATTGTTCTCTATTGCCTCTATGAAGTCAACTTTAGACCCTACCATGATGAGATGCTAATTAGTAATAAAGTTTTAGTTGACGAAGATAGAGTCAAAGATATGGTTGAAAGTCTCAATGAGCTTTATGTATGGTCAAATCTCCCAAAAGTTCAAGACATTATCACCTTTGAAAAGGAAGTCACATATGAAGAATTTGTGTATCCACGTAGAATAATGTTTCGTGGTCACATACACAAGCATGCATGGAAAGGGACGATATATGCCCATTATAACTCTTGGACTAGGAATAATGAAATCTTGAATCGAATGCCCCCATGAAACCATTCCACAAGCTATGCCATGAAACCTGTATACCTCCTTGCCTCTCTAGCTGCTGGCTCTAGAGTCCCGAGTCCTGGCAGTGTGCGTGTCGTGGCCATGGATACAACAAATAAGTCCTATATATTTCGTAGCAATATTAATTCCAGGTGCTTGCTATGGAGAAGACACTTCCTGATTCCAGCTGCTCGCTGTATGTGGAGAAGACAGTTCCTGATTCCAGCTGTTCGTTGTGGAGAAGACAGATCCGATTCCAAATTGCGTTGTGGAGAAGACACTTCGACTCTAGTTGCTCAGTGGAGAAGACACTTCGACTCTAGCATTTCGTGGAGAAGACACTTCGACTCTAGTTGCTCAGTGGAGAAGACGCTTCTTGATAGAGTGCATGCCATGGCCATGGATACGATAAATTAGTCCATTAACGCTCTAGATCCGATCAAGCTTGGAGCCCTCTACCGTGGCCATGGATCGACAAATTAGTCAAGTAATGTCTAGATGCGATCAAAGCTTGGAGCCTCTTGGGTTCTTCCGCCATTCGATCTAAGTAATGCTGTAAGGACATTCTCTTGAGAGACCGAGTAAGGACGTGTTGGGCACGTTTGTAACTTTTATTTTATAAAGCCTTAAATTTATTAAAAACAAAAGAGGATATGTTGTAAATCGATAAGATAATTATTGCAATCGATGTGCATCCTTGTAGAATAATGCTTTATAGTCACGTATAAGCAAGATCGTAAAGGGACCATAAAAATATTTCAAGGTGAGGGCAATGGAGTCACCATCCAATAGTTTAAGCAAAGAATTTCAAGGCGTAACCACGAGTTACCATCAAATGGTCTAAGATAGGCGTAAGATTGGCTCAAGATAGCGAGATATTTCTAAGGCGAGGACGATGAAGTCACCATCAAATGTTTTAAGCAAAGAATTTCAAGGCGTAACAGAGATAGTTACCATTAAATGATGGCTCAAGATAGTGAGACTTTAACGGAAGATCTTCCCACTTGAGTCTCCCAATGCTACGTAGTGGCTCAATGGGAAGAAAATATTAAAACCAATACCTCAACCTTTTGATACGTAACGAGGAGAAGAAGAAGAAAAGACACTTACTTAACCCTTAAGACACAATCCCACGTAGCTTGCCTCCAAGCCATTGAGAAAATGTATTACTTCATTTACCCATTCGTGGTATTATGTGACTTCATGGCTCCGCCTCCAAAAATTTGAGAAACGACATTTCATTTACCCATTGGTGGCATCATTGGACTTCATGGAGTGACATCTCACTGTTCCCATCTTTTGTCTTTGCTTCTCATATCATTTTCCTTTTTGTAAATAGATAAGAATCATTTTACTTTGCTTTTGATACCACTTTCGCTACAAAGCTTGGAAGAGGACATAGTAATATTAAAATATTCAATGAAACATATAGAATCAAGAAATTTATGTCTAATGCATCAACATCTATTCATCGGGCATAAGTCTAGTATAGTCCTGCTCATTGACCAGGTGGTCCTTGGGTCCTATTTTAGATCGGCACTTAACGAGACTATCCGTCCCAAAAAGAGGCAGGACTGGCCCGACGGGTCAAAAAATGCCTTGCTTCAGATCATATTTGTGAATGGCACGGTGAGTAGTACATATGGGAAGGTGAAAGTGAAGTTATCTACTAAAAGCTTTTCCTTTTGCTCCATCCTTATGGATAAACATGTCATGTATGAAGATCATCAAGCTTATCTTGTTAGAGAATTTGGAGACTTTATATGTAGATATTTCAAAGTGTAGAGAATTTGGAGACTTTACATAGATATTTCAAAGTGCAAAGAATTTGGTATTGATATTTCAAAGTGTACATCAAGTCCCACCGGAAGTTTAATGTTTGATATGGAGTAGGCCCGTAGGGCACTAACAATCAGGCATAAGGGCATGATTTATAATCCACAGGCCATGGAGCTAGGAATGGATGCCACCCACAGAATCGATCCGTCCCAAGGACGCTTTCAAGACTGTGGAGTTCCGTGAACCAAGTCGCATGCCACTCCTTGAAGGAGGACCACAAGAAGTATATCACCCATGAAGTCGCATGCCACTCCTTGAAGGGAGGACCACAAGAAGTATATCACCCATGTCAAAGCGTTGACCCCTAATTGACGGGCTTTTTCTAGGATCTTTTAATCGAATAAATCTGAAAATTACCCTACTAAGCTACACATATTTTCACTGATTATTGAGGACCTCGTTGAATTCTTGAGTTATTGGCTTAACTTGCCCCGATCATGTCTCAGACGGGAGTGCACTCCTCCTTCTTGAGTCCATGCACATGACAACTATGCCACTATGACCGCCCTCAAGCCCGCAATGAGTGTTCATCCTCGCCTCGCTTATGGAGGAGGCCTTCCCGATCCTTGACCGCAAACCTAATAGTACGTTCTAAGAAATTCCCAAAGGCCCGAACGACTAGCGAGTTGGAAGGGCTAAACTACATGCTGTCTATTTGGCAGCCCGCTAACGCCTTAGGGCAACGGAATCCCATCCCACAACATTGCGGCTTCACTGCTTTGTATCCTAGTTCGCAGTAACGACAGGCCACCATACACATGGGTGTTTCAAATTGGCATCGAGTAGTGGAACCGACCGCCATGAGGATTTATGAAGGTGTCCGCGTATGGCAACATCAAGAAAATCCAAGGTCACCTTGGCAAAATCCAAGGTCACCTTGGTCAAAGAAGAAAATCCAAGGTCACCTCAGCAAAGAAGAAAATCCAAGGTCACCTTTGCAGCAGAAAAATCCAAGGTCACCTTTGCTGCAACACAAGCTCAAATTGGGCTTCAAGGGTCTTACTAGCCATTGGCAAGGTCATCCAAACCATCGCCGCAACAAAACCAACAAGTTTCTACCGCACCCAAGTTAAGATTTTGAGCGAAAATAGGTTGGAGACCCAAGGAACAATGTTTCTTTTGCCTCTTCACAAATTAGATGCAATTGATAATTTGGGGCTGCAGCTTACTAGTATCTCCACGCCCACCCACTGTGTGTTCATAAGTCGGAGTGAAACCGGAGAAGTGTTCAAAATTCTTCCGGATCTTGCTAATCGCAATGAGAACTCCTTCTTGCGCATCCGTGTATGGCCTCGACCATCCCCAAGTGGCTAGGCCCCTTCTCCGCCAACACTCCATCATACGAAGGAGAATTCTCGACTACGATCGATGCCGGGCCTATCCGCGGACCGAGACATTCGCCAAGAACAGGAGTTGAGGTGATCCATATCATGGCTATGCCGTGGAGTGACAGCAGTGCATGCCATGGCCATGGATACTACAAATCGGTCCAAATGCCCAACCGATCGGAGCTTGGAACATCTCGGTTCTTCCTCATCTTCGATTTGAGGAATCCTCGTGAGGACGTTGACTTGAGACACCGAGATAGGACTTGCTCGGCACATTTGTAACTATTTATTTTACAAAGCGCAGAGTTTATCGAAAAAGAGAGGCTATATATGTGGTATATGGGTTCGCTAATTATCGTATTCAAAAGTAATCGTGTGATTACCTATAGATGTTATGCACTCTTCAAGGCTATAATTCCAACCTTTCATAGAGCTTATTTGGTTGATCGCGAATCATAATAATCCAAGATAAAGTCTTATTCTTTATCTTTCATTTGACTTACGAGGACAAAAGCCAATCCAAGACAAAGTTATGGGTCTTTTTGAATGCTTTGTAATCTTCCACTTGACTTACAAGAACAAATTATTATGAAGTATATGAGTAATGTCAAGCATGGCAAAATTGGAAGTATGTTCCAAAACTCACACTTTGCACATTAACATATGGGGATTTATGAATGGAGATCCAAATACGTAAATCATGGCTTATCAAATATTATTATCACTTCCACATCTTGTGACATCCATTGTTCTCTATTGCCTCTATGAAGTCAACTTTAGACCCTACCATGATGAGATGCTAATTAGTAATAAAGTTTTAGTTGACGAAGATAGAGTCAAAGATATGGTTGAAAGTCTCAATGAGCTTTATGTATGGTCAAATCTCCCAAAAGTTCAAGACATCATCACCTTTGAAAAGGAAGTCACATATGAAGAATTTGTGTATCCACCGTAGAATAATGTTTCGTGGTCACATACAAGCAAGCATGCATGGAAAGGGACGATATATGCCCATTATAACTCTTGGACTAGGAATAATGAAATCTTGAATCACAATGCCCCCATGAAACCATTCCACAAGCTATGCCATGAAACTGATACTTCCTTGCCTCTCTAGCTGGCTCTAGAGTCCCGAGTCTGGCAAGGTGTCGGGCCATGGATACAACAAATAAGTCCTATATATTTCAGAGCAATATTAATTCCACTTGCTATGGAGAAGACACTTCGATTCCATTCAGTATGTGGAGAAGAGCCCCGATTCCACTGCTCGTGGAGAAGACAGATCCGATTCCAAATGTCACCGTGAGAAGACACTTCCGACTCTAGCCTGTGGAGAAGACACTTCGACTCTAGTTGCTCGTGGAGAAGACGCTTCTTGATAGAGTGCATGCCATGGCCATGGATACGATAAATTAGTCCATTAACGTCTAGATCCGATCGAAGCTTGGAGCCTCTACCGTGGCCATGGATACGACAAATTAGTCAAGTAATGTCTAGATGCGATCAAAGCTTGAGCCTCTTGGGTTCTTCCGCCATTCGATCTAAGTAATCTGTAAGGACATTCTCTTGAGAGACCGAGTAAGGACGTGTTGGGCACGTTTGTAACTTTTATTTTATAAAGCCTTAAATTTATTAAAAACAAAAGAGGATATGTTGTAAATCGATAAGATAATTATTGCAATCGATGTGCATCCTTGTAGAATAATGCTTTATAGTCACGTATAAGCAAGATCGTAAAGGGACCATAAAAATATTTCCAAGGTGAGGGCAATGGAGTCACCATCCAATAGTTTAAGCAAAGAATTTCAAGGCAACTACTGAGTTACCATCAAATGGTCTAAGATAGGCGTAAGATTGGCTCAAGATAGCTAGATATTTCTAAGGCGAGGACGATGAAGTCACCATCAAATGTTTTAAGCAAAGAATTTCAAGCGTCATGAGAGATAGTTACCATTAAATGATGGCTCAAGATAGTGAGACTTTAACGGAAGATCTTCCCACTTGGTCTCCCAATGCTACGTAGTGGCTCAATGTCGGAAGAAAATATTAAAACCAATACCTCAACCTTTTGATACGAACGTGAAGAAGAAGAAAAGACACTTACTTAACCCTTAAGACACAATCCTACGTAGCTTCCTCCAAGCCATTGAGAAAATGTATTACTTCATTTACCCATTCGTGGTATTATGTGACTTCATGGCTCGCCCAAAAATTTGAGAAACGACATTTCATTTACCCATTGGTGGCATCGTTGGACTTCATGGAGTGACATCCTCACGTTCCCATCTTTTGTCTTTGCTTCTCATATCATTTTCCTTTTTGTAAATAGATAAGAATCATTTTACTTTGCTTTTGATACCACTTCGCTACAAAGCTTGGAAGAGGACATAGTAATATTAAAATATTCAATGAAACATATAGAATCAAGAAATTTATGTCTAATGCATCAACATCTATTCATCGGGGCATAAGTCTAGTATAGTCTGCTCATTGACCAGGTGGTCCTTGGGTCCTATTTTAGATCGGCACTTAACGAGACGGCCCGTCTCGAAAAGAGGGGATCGGGACGTGGTCAAAAATGCCTTGCAGTATCATATTTGTGAATGGCACGGTTAGTAGTACATATGGGAAGGTGAAAGTGAAGTTATCTACTAAAAGCTTTTCCTTTTGCTCCATCCTTATGGATAAACATGTCATGTATGAAGATCATACTGAAGCTTATCTTGTTAGAGAATTTGGAGACTTTATATGTAGATATTTCAAAGTGTAGAGAATTTGGAGACTTTACATAGATATTTCAAAGTGCAAAGAATTTGGTATTGATATTTCAAAGTGTACATCAAGTCCCTGGAAGTTTAATGTTTGATATGGAGTAGGCCCGTAGAGCACTAACTGTGGCGTACAAGGGCATGATTTATAATCCACAGGGCCATGGAGCTAGGAATGGATGCCACCCACCGTCGATCCGTCCCAAGGGCGCTTTCAAGGCTGGAGTTCCAGTGAACCAAGTCTGCATGCCACTCCTTGAAGGAGGACCACAAGTATATCACCCATGAAGTGCATGCCACTCCTTGAAGGGAGGACCACAGAAGTATATCACCCATGTCAAAGCGTTGACCCCTAATTGGGCTTTTTCTAGGATCTTTTAATCGAATAAATCTGAAAATTACCCTACTAAGCTACACATATTTTCACTTGATTATTGAGGACCTCGTTGAATTCTTGAGTTATTGCGTGCTTAACTTGCCCGATCATGTCTATCGAGTGCACTCCTCCTTCTTGAGTCCATGCACACATGACAACTATGCCACTAAGGTCCTCAAGCCCGCAATGAGTGTTCATCCTCGCGCCTCGCTTATGGAGGAGGCCTTCCGATCCTTGACCGCAAACCTATAGTACGTTCTAAGAAATTCCCAAAGGCACGACTAGCGAGTTGGAAGGCTAAACTACATGCTGTCTATTTGGCCAGCATCATGAACGCCTTAGGGCAACGGAATCCCATCCCACAACATTGCGGCTTCACTCGTTTGTATCCTAGTTCGCAGTAACACAGGCCACCGAACTACACATGGGTGTTTCAAATTGGCATCGGGAGTAGTGGAACCGACCATGAGGATTTATGAAGGTGTCCGTATGGCAACATCAGCAAAATCCAAGGTCACCTTGGCTGCAAAATCCAAGGTCACCTTGGGTGCGGCACAAAATCCAAGGTCACCTTGGCTGCAGCAAAATCCAAGGTCACCTTTGCTGCAACACAAGCTCAAATTGGGCTTCAAGGGTCTTACTAGCCATTGGCAAGGTCATCCAAACCAACCTTTCAACAAAACCAACAAGTTTCTACCGCACCCAAGTTAAGATTTTGAGCGAGAAAATAGGTTGGAGACCCAAGGAACAATGTTTCTTTTGCCTCTTCACAAATTAGATGCAATTGATAATTTGGGGCTGCAGCTACTAGTATCTCCAGACCCACTGTTGTGTTCATAAGAGTGGCGGAAGTGTTCAAAATTCTTCCGGATCTTGCTAATCGCGTAGAACTCCTTCTTCTGCATCCGTGTATGGCCTGACCATCCCCAAGTGGCTAGGCCCTTCTCCGCCAACACTCCATCATACGAAGCTTATCTTGTTAGAGAATTTGGAGACTTTATATGTAGATATTTCAAAGTGTAGAGAATTTGGAGACTTTACATAGATATTTCAAAGTGCAAAGAATTTGGTATTGATATTTCAAAGTGTACATCAAGTCCCGCACCGAAGTTTAATGTTTGATATGGAGTAGGCGTAGGGCACCAACAATGGCGCAGACAAGGGCATGATTTATAATCCATGTGGCCATGGAGCTAGGAATGGATGCCACCCACCCGAGCATCGATCCGTCCCAAGGGCGCTTTCAAGACTGTGGAGTTCCAGTGAACCAAGTGCATGCCACTCCTTGAAGGAGGACCACAAGAAGTATATCACCCATGAAGTGCATGCCACTGAAGGGAGGACCACAAGAAGTATATCACCCATGTCAAAGCGTTGACCCCTAATTGACGGGCTTTTTCTAGGATCTTTTAATCGAATAAATCTGAAAATTACCCTACTAAGCTACACATATTTTCACTTACGATTATTGAGGACCTCGTTGAATTCTTGAGTTATTGCGTGCTTAACTTGCCTCGATCATGTCTCAGACGGGAGTGCACTCCTCCCTTCTTGAGTCCATGCACACATGACAACTATGCCACTATGATCCTCCTCAAGCCCGCAATGAGTGTTCATCCTCCGCCTCGCTTATGGAGGAGGCCTTCCCGATCCTTGACCGCAAACCTATTAGTACGTTCTAAGAAATTCTAAAGGCCCAACGACCAGCGAGTTGGAAGGGCTAAACCACATGCCGCCTATTTGGCGTGATCCGCGAACGCCTTAGGGCAACGGAATCCCATCCCACAACATTGCGGCTTCACTCGCTTTGTATCCTAGTTCGCAGTAGACAGTGGCCACCGTTACACATGGGTGTTTCAAATTGGCATCGGGAGTAGTGGAACCGATCGCCATGAGGATTTATGAAGGTGTCCGTATGGCAACATCAAGAAAATCCAAGGTCACTCGCGGAAGAAAATCCAAGGTCACCTTGGTCGCAAAAGAAAATCCAAGGTCACCTTGGTCACAGCAAAGAAAATCCAAGGTCACCTTTGCTGCAACACAAGCTCAAATTGGGCTTCAAGGGTCTTACTAGCCATTGGCAAGGTCATCCAAACCACGCCGCAACAAAACCAACAAGTTTCTACCGCACCCAAGTTAAGATTTTGAGCGAAAATAGGTTGGAGACCCAAGGAACAATGTTTCTTTTGCCTCTTCACAAATTAGATGCAATTGATAATTTGGGGCTGCAGCTTACTAGTATCTCCACGCCCAATTGTGTTCATAAGTCGGAGTGGCGGAGAAGTGTTCAAAATTCTTCCGGATCTTGCTAATCGCGTAGAACTCCTTCTGCATCCGTGTATGGCCTGACCATCCCCAAGTGGCTAGGCCCTTCTCCGCCAACACTCCATCATACCGAAGGAGAATTCCGCGACTACGATCGGCCGGGCCTATCCGCGACCCCGAGACATTCGCCAAGAACAGGAGTTGGAGGTGATCCATGACTGCGGGCTATGCGTGGAGTGATGCAGCGCGTGGCTGTGACACTACAAATCGTCCGAAATGCCCAACCGATCGGAGCTTGGAACATCTGGTTCTTCCTCATCTTCGATTTGAGGAATCCTCGTAGGACGTTGACTTGAGACACCGAGATAGGACTTGCTCGGCACATTTGTAACTATTTATTTTACAAAGCGCAGAGTTTATCGAAAAAGAGAGGCTATATATGTGGTATATGGGTTCGCTAATTATCGTATTCAAAAGTAATCGTGTGATTACCTATAGATGTTATGCACTCTTCAAGGCTATAATTCCAACCTTTCATAGAGCTTATTTGGTTGATCGTAATCATAATAATCCAAGATAAAGTCTTATTCTTTATCTTTCATTTGACTTACGAGGACAAAAGCCAATCCAAGACAAAGTTATGGGTCTTTTGAATCATTTGTAATCTTCCACTTGACTTACAAGAACAAATTATTATGAAGTATATGAGTAATGTCAAGCATGGCAAAATTGGAAGTATGTTCCAAAACTCACACTTTGCACATTAACATATGGGGATTTATGAATGGAGATCCAAATACGTAAATCATGGCTTATCAAATATTATTATCACTTCCACATCTTGTGACATCCATTGTTCTCTATTGCCTCTATGAAGTCAACTTTAGACCCTACCATGATGAGATGCTAATTAGTAATAAAGTTTTAGTTGACGAAGATAGAGTCAAAGATATGGTTGAAAGTCTCAATGAGCTTTATGTATGGTCAAATCTCCCAAAAGTTCAAGACATCATCACCTTTGAAAAGGAAGTCACATATGAAGAATTTGTGTATCCACCAGAGAATAATGTTTCGTGGTCACATACAAGCAAGCATGCATGGAAAGGGACGATATATGCCCATTATAACTCTTGGACTAGGAATAATGAAATCTTGAATCAGCAATGCCCCCATGAAACCATTCCACAAGCTATGCCATGAAACCTTATACTTGCCTCTCTAGTCACCGGGCTCTAGAGTCCCGAGTCTGGCAAGCAGCGTGTCGTGGCCATGGATACAACAAATAAGTCCTATATATTTCGTAGCAATATTAATTCCACTGCTATGGAGAAGACACTTCCGATTCCACCGTCATTTGTATGTGGAGAAGACAGATCCGATTCCACTGCTCGTTGTGGAGAAGACAGATCCGATTCCGGCCATTGTGGAGAAGACACTTCGACTCTACCGCCGGAGAAGACACTTCGACTCTAGTCATGTGAGAAGACGCTTGATAGAGTGCATGCCATGGCCATGGATACGATAAATTAGTCAAGTAATGTCTAGATGCGATCAAAGCTTGGAGCCTCTACCGTGGCCATGGATACGACAAATTAGTCAAGTAATGTCTAGATGCGATCAAAGCTTGGAGCCTCTTGGGTTCTTCCGCCATTCGATCTAAGTAATCTTTGTAAGGACATTCTCTTGAGAGACCGAGTAAGGACGTGTTGGGCACGTTTGTAACTTTTTATTTTATAAAGCCTTAAATTTATTAAAAACAAAAGAGGATATGTTGTAAATCGATAAGATAATTATTGCAATCGATGTGCATCCTTGTAGAATAATGCTTTATCACGTATAAGCAAGATCGTAAAGGGACCATAAAAATATTTCCAAGGTGAGGGCAATGGAGTCACCATCCAATAGTTTAAGCAAAGAATTTCAAGGCGAAGAGTTACCATCAAATGGTCTAAGATAGGAAGATTGGCTCAAGATAGCGAGATATTTCTAAGGCGAGGACGATGAAGTCACCATCAAATGTTTTAAGCAAAGAATTTCAAGGCGAACTGCTGGAGATAGTTACCATTAAATGATGGCTCAAGATAGTGAGACTTTAACGGAAGATCTTCCCACCGATCTCCCAATGCTACGAGTGGCTCAATGGGAAGAAAATATTAAAACCAATACCTCAACCTTTTGATACGTAACGTAGGAGAAGAAGAAGACACTTACTTAACCCTTAAGACACAATCCTCGTAGCTTGGTCTCCGATTGAGAAAATGTATTACTTCATTTACCCATTCGTGGTATTATGTGACTTCATGGCTCGCCTCCAAAAATTTGAGAAACGTATTACTTCATTTACCCATTGGTGGCATCGTTGGACTTCATGGAGTGACATCTCTCACTTCCCCATCTTTTGTCTTTGCTTCTCATATCATTTTCCTTTTTGTAAATAGATAAGAATCATTTTACTTTGCTTTTGATACCACTTTCGCTACAAAGCTTGGAAGAGGACATAGTAATATTAAAATATTCAATGAAACATATAGAATCAAGAAATTTATGTCTAATGCATCAACATCTATTCATCGGGGCATAAGTCTAGTATAGTCTGCTCATTGACCGGTGTCCTTGGGTCCTATTTTAGATCTAAGACTTAACGAGTCTGCCCCAAAAAGAGGGCAGGATCTGGGCTGGACGTGGTCAAAAATGCCTTGCTTCGTATCATATTTGTGAATGGCACGGTTAGTAGTACATATGGGAAGGTGAAAGTAAGTTATCTACTAAAAGCTTTTCCTTTTGCTCCATCCTTATGGATAAACATGTCATGTATGAAGATCATCTGAAGCTTATCTTGTTAGAGAATTTGGAGACTTTATATGTAGATATTTCAAAGTGTAGAGAATTTGGAGACTTTACATAGATATTTCAAAGTGCAAAGAATTTGGTATTGATATTTCAAAGTGTACATCAAGTCCCGCACGAAGTTTAATGTTTGATATGGAGTAGGCCCGTAGGGCACTAACAATCAAGTGCACAAGGGCATGATTTATAATCCACAGGCCATGGAGCTAGGAATGGATGCCACCCACCGAAATCGATCCGCCCCAAGGACGCTTTCAAGACTGTGGAGTTCCGTGAACCAAGTGCATGCCACTCCTTGAAGGAGGACCACAAAGTATATCACCCATGAAGTCTCGCATGCCACTCCTTGAAGGAGGACCACAAGAAGTATATCACCCATGTCAAAGCGTTGACCCCTAATTGACGGGCTTTTTCTAGGATCTTTAATCGAATAAATCTGAAAATTACCCTACTAAGCTACACATATTTTCACTCGATTATTGAGGACCTCGTTGAATTCTTGAGTTATTGCGGCTTAACTTGCCCCGATCATGTCTCGTGACGGGAGTGCACTCCTCCTTCTTGAGTCCATGCACACATGACAACTATGCCACTATGATCGCCCCTCAAGCCCGCAATGAGTGTTCATCCTCGCTTATGGAGGAGGCCTTCCGATCCTTGACACCGCAAACCTAATAGTAATGCTCTAAGAAATTCCCAAAGGCCCGAACGACTAGCGAGTTGGAAGGGCTAAACTATGTCACCTATTTGGCCAGCGAACGCCTTAGGGCAACGGAATCCCATCCCACAACATTGCGGCTTCACTCGTTTGTATCCTAGTTCGCAGTAACCAGGCCACCGCTACATGGGTGTTTCAAATTGGCATCGGGAGTAGTGGAACCGACCGCCATGAGGATTTATGAAGGTGTCATGGCAACATCAGAAAATCCAAGGTCATTTTGCAGAAGAAAATCCAAGGTCACCTTAGAAGAAAATCCAAGGTCACCTTGGCTGAACAAAATCCAAGGTCACCTTATCGCAGTAAGAAAATCCAAGGTCACCTTTGCTGCAACACAAGCTCAAATTGGGCTTCAAGGGTCTTACTAGCCATTGGCAAGGTCATCCAAACCATCGCCGCAACAAAACCAACAAGTTTCTACCGCACCCAAGTTAAGATTTTGAGCAGAAAATAGGTTGGAGACCCAAGGAACAATGTTTCTTTTGCCTCTTCACAAATTAGATGCAATTGATAATTTGGGGCTGCAGCTTACTAGTATCTCCACGCCTAGCCCCACTTGTGTTCATAAGCTGGAGTGAAAACTGGAGAAGTGTTCAAAATTCTTCCGGATCTTGCTAATCTGGCACCGTAGAACTCCTTCTGCTGCATCCGTGTATGGCGACCATCCCAAGTGGCTAGGCCCTTCTCCGCCAACACTCCATCATACGAAGGAGAATTCACCACGATCGCGATGCCGCCTATCCGCGACCCCGAGACATTCGCCAAGAATGTGGAGTTGAGGTGATCCATACCGGGCTATCTGTGGAGTGACGCGCGTGGCCGTGACACTACAAATCGGTCCAAATGCCCAAATCCGATCGGAGCTTGGAACATCTCCGGTTCTTCCTCATCTTCGATTTGAGGAATCCTCGTAGGACGTTGACTTGAGACACCGAGATAGGACTTGCTCGGCACATTTGTAACTATTTATTTTACAAAGCGCAGAGTTTATCGAAAAAGAGAGGCTATATATGTGGTATATGGGTTCGCTAATTATCGTATTCAAAAGTAATCGTGTGATTACCTATAGATGCACTCTTCAAGGCTATAATTCCAACCTTTCATAGAGCTTATTTGGTTGATCGGCGAATCATAATAATCCAAGATAAAGTCTTATTCTTTATCTTTCATTTGACTTACGAGGACGAAAGCCAATCCAAGACAAAGTTATGGGTCTTTTCGAATCTGTTTGTAATCTTCCACTTGACTTACAAGAACAAATTATTATGAAGTATATGAGTAATGTCGAAGCATGGCAAAATTGGAAGTATGTTCCAAAAACTCACACTTTGCACATTAACATATGGGGATTTATGAATGGAGATCCAAATACGTAAATCATGGCTTATCAAATATTATTATCACTTCCACATCTTGTGACATCCATTGTTCTCTATTGCCTCTATGAAGTCAACTTTAGACCCTACCATGATGAGATGCTAATTAGTAATAAAGTTTTAGTTGACGAAGATAGAGTCAAAGATATGGTTGAAAGTCTCAATGAGCTTTATGTATGGTCAAATCTCCCAAAAGTTCAAGACATCATCACCTTTGAAAAGGAAGTCACATATGAAGAATTTGTGTATCCACCGTAGAATAATGTTTCGTGGTCACATACAAGCAAGCATGCATGGAAAGGGACGATATATGCCCATTATAACTCTTGGACTAGGAATAATGAAATCTTGAATCGAATGCCCCCATGAAACCATTCCACAAGCTATGCCATGAAACTGATACTTCCTTGCCTCTCTAGCGGCTCTAGAGTCCCGAGTCCGGCAAGCAGCGTGTCGTGGCCATGGATACAACAAATAAGTCCTATATATTTCGTAGCAATATTAATTCCGTGCTTGCTATGGAGAAGACACTTCGATTCCGCTGCTGATGTGGAGAAGAGCCTCGATTCCAAATTGCTCGCTGTGGAGAAGATGATCCCGATTCCACCGTCACTGTGGAGAAGACACTTCGACTCTAGTCAGGAGAAGACGCTTCCTGACTCTAGCTGCTCGCTGTGGAGAAGACTCTTCTTGATAGAGTGCATGCCATGGCCATGGATACGATAAATTAGTCCACTAACGTCTAGATCCGATCGAAGCTTGGAGCCCCTCTACCGTGGCCATGGATACGACAAATTAGTCAAGTAATGTCTAGATGCGATCAAAGCTTGGAGCCTCGTGGGTTCTTCCGGCCATTCGATCTAAGTAATGCTGTAAGGACATTCTCTTGAGAGACCGAGTAAGGACGTGTTGGGCACGTTTGTAACTTTTTATTTTATAAAGCCTTAAATTTATTAAAACAAAAGAGGATATGTTGTAAATCGATAAGATAATTATTGCAATCGATGTGCATCCTTGTAGAATAATGCTTTATCGTCACGTATAAGCAAGATCGTAAAGGGACCATAAAAATATTCAAGGTGAGGGCAATGGAGTCACCATCCAATAGTTTAAGCAAAGAATTTCAAGTAACCACGAAAGTTACCATCAAATGGTCTAAGATAGAAGATTGGCTCAAGATAGCGTAGATATTTCTAAGGCGAGGACGATGAAGTCACCATCAAATGTTTTAAGCAAAGAATTTCAAGGCAGAATCAAGAGAGATAGTTACCATTAAATGATGGCTCAAGATAGTGAGACTTTAACGGAAGATCTTCCCACTTGACAGCCTCCCAATGCTACGTAGTGGCTCAATCTTTGGGAAGAAAATATTAAAACCAATACCTCAACCTTTTGATACGTAATGAGAAGAAGAAAAGACACTTACTTAACCCTTAAGACACAATCCTACGTAGTCGGTCTCCAAGCCATTGAGAAAATGTATTACTTCATTTACCCATTCGTGGTATTATGTGACTTCATGGCTCCGCCTCCAAAAATTTGAGAAACGTATTACTTCATTTACCCATTGGTGGCATCATTGGACTTCATGGAGTGACATCTCTCATTCCCATCTTTTGTCTTTGCTTTAAACATTTTCCTTTTTGTAAATAGATAAGAATCATTTTACTTTGCTTTTGATACCACTTTCGCTACAAAGCTTGGAAGAGGACATAGTAATATTAAAATATTCAATGAAACATATAGAATCAAGAAATTTATGTCTAATGCATCAACATCTATTCATCGGGCATAAGTCTAGTATAGTATCATGAGGGTCCTTGGGTCCTATTTTAGATCGACTTAACGAGACCGCCCTCAAAAGAGGGCGGATGGGCCTGACGTGGTCAAAAATGCCTTGCTTCGTATCATATTTGTGAATGGCACGGTTAGTAGTACATATGGGAAGGTGAAAGTGAAGTTATCTACTAAAAGCTTTTCCTTTTGCTCCATCCTTATGGATAAACATGTCATGTATGAAGATCATACAAGCTTATCTTGTTAGAGAATTTGGAGACTTTATATGTAGATATTTCAAAGTGTAGAGAATTTGGAGACTTTACATAGATATTTCAAAGTGCAAAGAATTTGGTATTGATATTTCAAAGTGTACATCAAGTCCCGACCGGAAGTTTAATGTTTGATATGGAGTAGGCCCGTAGGGCACCAACAACCTGCGGCGCATAAGGGCATGATTTATAATCCACGTGGCCATGGAGCTAGGAATGGATGCCACCCACCGCATCGATCCGTCCCAAGGACGCTTTCAAGACTGTGGAGTTCCAAAGGAACCAAGTCTGCATGCCACTCCTTGAAGGAGGACCACAAGAAGTATATCACCCATGAAGTCGCATGCCACTCCTTGAAGGAGGACCACAAGAAGTATATCACCCATGTCAAAGCGTTGACCCCTAATTGACTTGTTTTTCTAGGATCTTTTAATCGAATAAATCTGAAAATTACCCTACTAAGCTACACATATTTTCACTCGATTATTGAGGACCTCGTTGAATTCTTGAGTTATTGGCTTAACTTGCCCGATCATGTCTCAGACGGGAGTGCACTCCCTTCTTGAGTCCATGCACACATGACAACTATGCCACTATGACCGTCCTCAAGCCATTGAGAAAATGTATTACTTCATTTACCCATTCGTGGTATTATGTGACTTCATGGCTCCCCGCCTCCAAAAATTTGAGAAACGACTTCATTTACCCATTGGTGGCATCATTGGACTTCATGGAGTGACATCCTCATCGCTCCCATCTTTTGTCTTTGCTTCTCATATCATTTTCCTTTTTGTAAATAGATAAGAATCATTTTACTTTGCTTTTGATACCACTTTCGCTACAAAGCTTGGAAGAGGACATAGTAATATTAAAATATTCAATGAAACATATAGAATCAAGAAATTTATGTCTAATGCATCAACATCTATTCATCGGGCATAAGTCTAGTATAGTCTGCTCATTGACCAGGTGGTCCTTGGGTCCTATTTTAGATCGGCACTTAACCAGACCGTCTCCCCTCAAAAGAGGGCGAGGATCGGGCTGGACGTGGTCAAAAATGCCTTGCGTATCATATTTGTGAATGGCACCTTAGTAGTACATATGGGAAGGTGAAAGTGAAGTTATCTACTAAAAGCTTTTCCTTTTGCTCCATCCTTATGGATAAACATGTCATGTATGAAGATCATACTGAAGCTTATCTTGTTAGAGAATTTGGAGACTTTATATGTAGATATTTCAAAGTGTAGAGAATTTGGAGACTTTACATAGATATTTCAAAGTGCAAAGAATTTGGTATTGATATTTCAAAGTGTACATCAAGTCCCGACGGAAGTTTAATGTTTGATATGGAGTAGGCCGTAGGGCACTAACAATGGCGGCGCATAAGGGCATGATTTATAATCCATGGCCATGGAGCTAGGAATGGATGCCACCCACCCGAGCATCGATCCGTCCCAAGGACGCTTTCAAGACTGTGGAGTTCCAGTGAACCAAGTGCATGCCACTCCTTGAAGGAGGACCACAAGAAGTATATCACCCATGAAGTCTCGCATGCCACTCCTTGAAGGGAGGACCACAAGAAGTATATCACCCATGTCAAAGCGTTGACCCCTAATTGACGGGCTTTTCTAGGATCTTTTAATCGAATAAATCTGAAAATTACCCTACTAAGCTACACATATTTTCACTTCTGATTATTGAGGACCTCGTTGAATTCTTGAGTTATTGCGTGCTTAACTTGCCCTGATCATGTCTCGTATCGGGGAGTGCACTCCTCCCTTCTTGAGTCCATGCACACATGACAACTATGCCACTATGACTGTCCTCAAGCCCGCAATGAGTGTTCATCCTCGCTGCCTCGCTTATGGAGGAGGCCTTCCGATCCTTGACACGCAAACCTATTAGTACGTTCTAAGAAATTCCCAAAGGCTGAACGACTAGCGAGTTGGAAGGGCTAAACTACATGCTGTCTATTTGGCCAGCATCCGCGAACTTTTAGGGCAATGGAATCCCATCCCACAACATTGCGGCTTCACTCGTTTGTATCCTAGTTCTGTAAGCAAAATACCACACATGGGTGTTTCAAATTGGCATGGAGTGGAACCGACCGTCATGAGGATTTATGAAGGTGTCCGCATGGCAACATCAGAAAATCCAAGGTCACCTGCGAAGAAAATCCAAGGTCACCTTGGCCGCAAAAGAAAATCCAAGGTCAGGCGAAAAATCCAAGGTCACCTTTGCTGCAACACAAGCTCAAATTGGGCTTCAAGGGTCTTACTAGCCATTGGCAAGGTCATCCAAACCACTGCAACAAAACCAACAAGTTTCACCGCACCCAAGTTAAGATTTTGAGCGAGAAAATAGGTTGGAGACCCAAGGAACAAGTCTGCATGCCACTCCTTGAAGGAGGACCACAAGAAGTATATCACCCATGAAGTCTCGCATGCCACTCCTTGAAGGGAGGACCACAAGAAGTATATCACCCATGTCAAAGCGTTGACCCCTAATTGACGGGCTTTTCTAGGATCTTTTAATCGAATAAATCTGAAAATTACCCTACTAAGCTACACATATTTTCACTCGATTATTGAGGACCTCGTTGAATTCTTGAGTTATTGCGTGCTTAACTTGCCCGATCATGTCTCAGACGGGAGTGCACTCCTCCTTCTTGAGTCCATGCACACATGACAACTATGCCACTATGACCGCCCTCAAGCCCAAGAATGAGTGTTCATCCTCACCGCTTATGGAGGAGGCCTTCCGATCCTTGACCGCAAACCTAATAGTACGTTCTAAGAAATTCCCAAAGGCCCGAACGACTAGCGAGTTGGAAGGGCTAAACTACATGCTGTCTATTTGGAGCCCGCCGAACGCCTTAGGGCAACGGAATCCCATCCCACAACATTGCGGCTTCACTCGTTTGTATCCTAGTTCGTGTAACGACAGGCCACCAGTGCTACACATGGGTGTTTCAAATTGGCATCGTGAGTGGAACCGACCGTCATGAGGATTTATGAAGGTGTCCGTGTATGGCAACATCAGCAAAATCCAAGGTCACCTTGGTCGGGCAAAATCCAAGGTCACCTTTACGCAGCAAAAGAAAATCCAAGGTCACCTTATCGCGAGCAAAATCCAAGGTCACCTTGCTGCAACACAAGCTCAAATTGGGCTTCAAGGGTCTTACTAGCCATTGGCAAGGTCATCCAAACCATCATGCAACAAAACCAACAAGTTTCTACCGCACCCAAGTTAAGATTTTGAGCAGAAAAAAAGGTTGGAGACCCAAGGAACAATGTTTCTTTTGCCTCTTCACAAATTAGATGCAATTGATAATTTGGGGCTGCAGCTTACTAGTATCTCCACGCCCAGCCCCATTGTGTTCATGTCGGAGTGAAACCGGAGAAGTGTTCAAAATTCTTCGGATCTTGCTAACTGCAATCAGAACTCCTTCTTGCATCCGGTATGGCCCGACCATCCCAAGTGGCTAGGCCCTTCTCCGCCAACACTCCATCATACCCGGGAGAATTCCTGGCGACTACGATCGCGACCGGGCCTATCCGCGGACCCCGAGACATTCGCCAAGAACAGGAGTTGAGGTGATCCACATCATGGGCTATGCCGTGGAGTGACAGTGCGTCTGTGGCCGTGACACTACAAATCGGTCCGAAATGCCCAAATCCGATCGGAGCTTGGAACATCTCTCGGTTCTTCCTCATCTTTCGATTTGAGGAATCCTCGTAGGACGTTGACTTGAGACACGAGATAGACTTGCTCGGCACATTTGTAACTATTTATTTTACAAAGCGCAGAGTTTATCGAAAAAGAGAGGCTATATATGTGGTATATGGGTTCGCTAATTATCGTATTCAAAAGTAATCGTGTGATTACCTATAGATGTTATGCACTCTTCAAGGCTATAATTCCAACCTTTCATAGAGCTTATTTGGTTGATCGTATAATCATAATAATCCAAGATAAAGTCTTATTCTTTATCTTTCATTTGACTTACGAGGACAAAAGCCAATCCAAGACAAAGTTATGGGTCTTTTGAACTGCTTGTAATCTTCCACTTGACTTACAAGAACAAATTATTATGAAGTATATGAGTAATGTCAAGCATGGCAAAATTGGAAGTATGTTCCAAAACTCACACTTTGCACATTAACATATGGGGATTTATGAATGGAGATCCAAATACGTAAATCATGGCTTATCAAATATTATTATCACTTCCACATCTTGTGACATCCATTGTTCTCTATTGCCTCTATGAAGTCAACTTTAGACCCTACCATGATGAGATGCTAATTAGTAATAAAGTTTTAGTTGACGAAGATAGAGTCAAAGATATGGTTGAAAGTCTCAATGAGCTTTATGTATGGTCAAATCTCCCAAAAGTTCAAGACATTATCACCTTTGAAAAGGAAGTCACATATGAAGAATTTGTGTATCCACCGTAGAATAATGTTTCGTGGTCACATACAAGCAAGCATGCATGGAAAGGACGATATATGCCCATTATAACTCTTGGACTAGGAATAATGAAATCTTGAATCAAGAATGCCCCCATGAAACCATTCCACAAGCTATGCCATGAAACTCAGATACTTCCTCCTCTAGCCGCTCTAGAGTCCCGAGTCCCGGCAGCGTGTCGTGGCCATGGATACAACAAATAAGTCCTATATATTTCAGCAATATTAATTCCAGCTTATGGAGAAGACACTGGATTCCAGCTGTGATGTGGAGAAGAGCCTCGATTCCACTGTTGTGGAGAAGATGATCCTCGATTCCATTATTGCGGAGAAGACACTTCGACTCTAGTCACCCGTGGAGAAGACACTTCGACTCTAGTCGTCACCGGAGAAGACGCTTCTTGATAGAGTGCATGCCATGGCCATGGATACGATAAATTAGTCCATTAACGCTCTAGATCCGATCGAAGCTTGGAGCCTCTACCGTGGGCCATGGATACGACAAATTAGTCAAGTAATGTCTAGATGCGATCAAAGCTTGGAGCCTCTTGGGTTCTTCCGCCATTCGATCTAAGTAATGCTGTAAGGACATTCTCTTGAGAGACCGAAAAGGACGTGTTGGGCACGCTTTGTAACTTTTATTTTATAAAGCCTTAAATTTATTAAAAACAAAAGAGGATATGTTGTAAATCGATAAGATAATTATTGCAATCGATGTGCATCCTTGTAGAATAATGCTTTATAGTCACGTATAAGCAAGATCGAAGGGACCATAAAAATATTCAAGGTGAGGGCAATGGAGTCACCATCCAATAGTTTAAGCAAAGAATTTCGGAACTAATGTAGTTACCATCAAATGGTCTAAGATAGGCGTAAGATTGGCTCAAGATAGCGAGATATTTCTAAGGCGAGGACGATGAAGTCACCATCAAATGTTTTAAGCAAAGAATTTCGCTAATCACAGTAGATAGTTACCATTAAATGATGGCTCAAGATAGTGAGACTTTAACGGAAGATCTTCCCACTTGATGCCTCCCAATGCTACGAGTGGCTCAACGTCGGAAGAAAATATTAAAACCAATACCTCAACCTTTGATACGTGAACGTAGGAGAAGAAGAAAAGACACTTACTTAACCCTTAAGACACAATCTCTATTTAGCCTCCAAGCGATTGAGAAAATGTATTACTTCATTTACCCATTCGTGGTATTATGTGACTTCATGGCTCCCGCCTCCAAAAATTTGAGAACGACATTTTACTTTACCCATTGGTGGCATCATTGGACTTCATGGAGTGACATCTCTCATCGCTCCCATCTTTTGTCTTTGCTTCTCATATCATTTTCCTTTTTGTAAATAGATAAGAATCATTTTACTTTGCTTTTGATACCACTTTCGCTACAAAGCTTGAAGAGGACATAGTAATATTAAAATATTCAATGAAACATATAGAATCAAGAAATTTATGTCTAATGCATCAACATCTATTCATCGGGCATAAGTCTAGTATAGTCTGCTCATTGACCAAGGTGGTCCTTGGGTCCTATTTTAGATCGGCACTTAACGAGACCATCTGTCCTCGAAAAGAGGTGGATCTGGGACGTGGTCAAAAAATGCCTTGCTTCTTGTGATCATATTTGTGAATGGCACGTGAGTAGTACATATGGGAAGGTGAAAGTGAAGTTATCTACTAAAAGCTTTTCCTTTTGCTCCATCCTTATGGATAAACATGTCATGTATGAAGATCATACAAGCTTATCTTGTTAGAGAATTTGGAGACTTTATATGTAGATATTTCAAAGTGTAGAGAATTTGGAGACTTTACATAGATATTTCAAAGTGCAAAGAATTTGGTATTGATATTTCAAAGTGTACATCAAGTCCCGCATCCGGAAGTTTAATGTTTGATATGGAGTAGGCCCGTAGGGCACTAACAATCAAGGCGCATAAGGGCATGATTTATAATCCATGTGGCCATGGAGCTAGGAATGGATGCCACCCACCGAATCGATCCGTCCCAAGGACGCCAAGACTGTGGAGTTCCAAGAACCAAGTCTGCATGCCACTCCTTGAAGGAGGACCACAAGAAGTATATCACCCATGAAGTCTCGTATGCCACTCCTTGAAGGGAGGACCACAAGAAGTATATCACCCATGTCAAAGCGTTGACCCCTAATTGACGGGCTTTTTCTAGGATCTTTTAATCGAATAAATCTGAAAATTACCCTACTAAGCTACACATATTTTCACTCGATTATTGAGGACCTCGTTGAATTCTTGAGTTATTGCGGCTTAACTTGCCCGATCATGTCTCAGACGGAGTGCACTCCTCCTTCTTGAGTCCATGCACACATGACAACTATGCCACTATGACTGCCCCTCAAGCCCGCAATGAGTGTTCATCCTCGCCGCTTATGGAGGAGGCCTTCCGATCCTTGACTCGCAAACCTAATAGTACGCTCTAAGAAATTCCCAAAGGCCCGAACGACTAGCGAGTTGGAAGGCTAAACTACATGCTGTCTATTTGGCCAGCATGAACGCCTTAGGGCAATGGAATCCCATCCCACAACATTGCGGCTTCACTCGTTTGTATCCTAGTTCGCAGTAACGACAGGCCACCATACACATGGGTGTTTCAAATTGGCATCGGAGTAGTGGAACCAATCCATGAGGATTTATGAAGGTGTCCGATGGCAACATCAGCAAAATCCAAGGTCACCTTATCGCAGAAGAAGAAAATCCAAGGTCACCTTATCGCAGAAGAAAATCCAAGGTCACCTTGTCGCAGACAAAATCCAAGGTCACAGCAAAGAAAATCCAAGGTCACCTTTGCTGCAACACAAGCTCAAATTGGGCTTCAAGGGTCTTACTAGCCATTGGCAAGGTCATCCAAACCACCGCAACAAAACCAACAAGTTTCTACCGCACCCAAGTTAAGATTTTGAGCGTAAAATAGGTTGGAGACCCAAGGAACAATGTTTCTTTGCCTCTTCACAAATTAGATGCAATTGATAATTTGGGGCTGCAGCTTACTAGTATCTCCAGCCCCCACCGTTGTGTTATATGAAAACCGGAGAAGTGTTCAAAATTCTTCCGGATCTTGCTAACTGCACAGAACTCCTTCTTGCATCCGTGCCTCGACCATCCCCAAGTGGCTAGGCCCCTTCTCCGCCAACACTCCATCATACCAAGGGAGAATTCTCGACACGACCGCGACAGCCTGGGCCTATCCGGACCCCGAGACATTCGCCAAGAATGTGGAGTTGGAGGTGATCCATGATCATGGGCTATGTGGAGTGACGTGCGTGCGTGGACATAATCGTCCAGAAATGCCCAACCGATCGGAGCTTGGAACATCTCGGTTCTTCCTCATCTTCGATTTGAGGAATCCTCGAGGACGTTGACTTGAGACACCGAGATAGGACTTGCTCGGCACATTTGTAACTATTTATTTTACAAAGCGCAGAAGTTTATCGAAAAAGAGAGGCTATATATGTGGTATATGGGTTCGCTAATTATCGATTCAAAAGTAATCGTGTGATTACCTATAGATGTTCTGCACTCTTCAAGGCTATAATTCCAACCTTTCATAGAGCTTATTTGGTTGATCGCTAATCATAATAATCCAAGATAAAGTCTTATTCTTTATCTTTCATTTGACTTACGAGGACAAAAGCCAATCCAAGACAAAGTTATGGGTCTTTTGAATGCTTGTAATCTTCCACTTGACTTACAAGAACAAATTATTATGAAGTATATGAGTAATGTCAAGCATGGCAAAATTGGAAGTATGTTCCAAAACTCACACTTTGCACATTAACATATGGGGATTTATGAATGGAGATCCAAATACGTAAATCATGGCTTATCAAATATTATTATCACTTCCACATCTTGTGACATCCATTGTTCTCTATTGCCTCTATGAAGTCAACTTTAGACCCTACCATGATGAGATGCTAATTAGTAATAAAGTTTTAGTTGACGAAGATAGAGTCAAAGATATGGTTGAAAGTCTCAATGAGCTTTATGTATGGTCAAATCTCCCAAAAGTTCAAGACATTATCACCTTTGAAAAGGAAGTCACATATGAAGAATTTGTGTATCCACCGTAGAATAATGTTTCGTGGTCACATACAAGCAAGCATGCATGGAAAGGGACGATATATGCCCATTATAACTCTTGGACTAGGAATAATGAAATCTTGAATCAAGAATGCCCCCATGAAACCATTCCACAAGCTATGCCATGAAACTCAGATACTTCCTTGCCTCTCTAGCCGCTCTAGAGTCCCGAGTCCCGGCAACAGGTGTGGGCCATGGATACAACAAATAAGTCCTATATATTTCGTAGCAATATTAATTCCAGCTTACATGGAGAAGACACTTCGATTCCAGTCACTGTATGTGGAGAAGATGCCTCGATTCCACTGCTCGTTGTGGAGAAGATGATCCCGATTCCAAATGTCACTGTGGAGAAGACACTTCTCGACTCTAGTCGTCAGTGGAGAAGACACTTCTCGACTCTAGTTGCTCAGTGGAGAAGACGCTTCTTGATAGAGTGCATGCCATGGCCATGGATACGATAAATTAGTCCATTAACGTCTAGATCCGATCAAGCTTGGAGCCCTCTACCGTGGCCATGGATACGACAAATTAGTCAAGTAATGTCTAGATGCGATCAAAGCTTGAGCCTCTTGGGTTCTTCCGCCATTCAATCTAAGTAATCCGTAAGGACATTCTCTTGAGAGACCGAGTAAGGACGTGTTGGGCACGCTTTGTAACTTTTATTTTATAAAGCCTTAAATTTATTAAAACAAAAGAGGATATGTTGTAAATCGATAAGATAATTATTGCAATCGATGTGCATCCTTGTAGAATAATGCTTTATCGTCACGTATAAGCAAGATCGAAGGGACCATAAAAATATTTCCAAGGTGAGGCAATGGAGTCACCATCCAATAGTTTAAGCAAAGAATTTCAAGGCGTAACCACGAGTTACCATCAAATGGTCTAAGATAGGCGTAAGATTGGCTCAAGATAGCGAGATATTTCTAAGGCGAGGACGATGAAGTCACCATCAAATGTTTTAAGCAAAGAATTTCAAGGCAGAACCGCAGAGATAGTTACCATTAAATGATGGCTCAAGATAGTGAGACTTTAACGAAGATCTTCCCACTTGACAGTCTCCCAATGCTACGTAGTGGCTCAATGCTGGGAAGAAAATATAAAAACCAATACCTCAACCTTTTGATACGTAACGTAGAAGAAGAAAAGACACTTACTTAACCCTTAAGACACAATCCCACGAGTCTCAAGCGATTGAGAAAATGTATTACTTCATTTACCCATTCGTGGTATTATGTGACTTCATGGCGCCTCCAAAAATTTGAGAAACGTATTACTTTACCCATTGGTGGCATCGTTGGACTTCATGGAGTGACATCCTCCTTCCCATCTTTTGTCTTTGCTTCTCATATCATTTTCCTTTTTGTAAATAGATAAGAATCATTTTACTTTGCTTTTGATACCACTTTCGCTACAAAGCTTGGAAGAGGACATAGTAATATTAAAATATTCAATGAAACATATAGAATCAAGAAATTTATGTCTAATGCATCAACATCTATTCATCGGGCATAAGTCTAGTATAGTCTGCTCATTGACCGGTGGTCCTTGGGTCCTATTTTAGATCGGCACTTAACAGACCGTCTAGTCCCAAAAGAGGGCAGGATCGGGCCCGGACGTGGTCAAAAATGCCTTGCTTCGTATCATATTTGTGAATGGTGAGTAGTACATATGGGAAGGTGAAAGTGAAGTTATCTACTAAAAGCTTTTCCTTTTGCTCCATCCTTATGGATAAACATGTCATGTATGAAGATCATACGAAGCTTACCTCCATTGAGAAAATGTATTACTTCATTTACCCATTCGTGGTATTATGTGACTTCATGGCTCGCCTCCAAAAATTTGAGAAACGACATTACTACTTTACCCATTGGTGGCATCGTTGGACTTCATGGAGTGACATCTCTCATGCTTCCCATCTTTTGTCTTTGCTTCTCATATCATTTTCCTTTTTGTAAATAGATAAGAATCATTTTACTTTGCTTTTGATACCACTTTCGCTACAAAGCTTGGAAGAGGACATAGTAATATTAAAATATTCAATGAAACATATAGAATCAAGAAATTTATGTCTAATGCATCAACATCTATTCATCGGGCATAAGTCTAGTATAGTCTGCTCATTGACCAGAGTGGTCCTTGGGTCCTATTTTAGATCGGCACTTAACTCTAGAGCACCGTCTCCTCAAAAAGAGGGCAGGATCGGGACGTGGTCAAAAATGCCTTGCTTCATCATATTTGTGAATGGCACCGTAGTAGTACATATGGGAAGGTGAAAGTGAAGTTATCTACTAAAAGCTTTTCCTTTTGCTCCATCCTTATGGATAAACATGTCATGTATGAAGATCATCAAGCTTATCTTGTTAGAGAATTTGGAGACTTTATATGTAGATATTTCAAAGTGTAGAGAATTTGGAGACTTTACATAGATATTTCAAAGTGCAAAGAATTTGGTATTGATATTTCAAAGTGTACATCAAGTCCACGGAAGTTTAATGTTTGATATGGAGTAGGCTGAGGGCACTAACAATCGCGCATAAGGGCATGATTTATAATCCATGTCCATGGAGCTAGGAATGGATGCCACCCACCAGTAATCGATCCGCCCCAAGGACGCTTTCAAGACTGTGGAGTTCCAAAGGAACTAAGTCTCGATGCCACTCCTTGAAGGAGGACCACAAGAAGTATATCACCCATGAAGTCTCGATGCCACTCCTTGAAGGGAGGACCACAAGAAGTATATCACCCATGTCAAAGCGTTGACCCCTAATTGACGGGCTTTTTCTAGGATCTTTTAATCGAATAAATCTGAAAATTACCCTACTAAGCTACACATATTTTCACTTCGATTGAGGACCTCGTTGAATTCTTGAGTTATTGCGTGCTTAACTTGCCCCGATCATGTCTCGACGGGAGTGCACTCCTCCTTCTTGAGTCCATGCACACATGACAACTATGCCACTATGACCGCCCTCAAGCCCGCAATGAGTGTTCATCCTCGCCGCTTATGGAGGAGGCCTTCCCGATCCTTGACCGCAAACCTATTAGCACGCCTAAGAAATTCCCAAAGGCCCCGAACGACCACAGTTGGAAGGGGCTAAACCATGCCGCCTATTTGGCCAGCCCGAACGCCTTAGGGCAACGGAATCCCATCCCACAACATTGCGGCTTCACTCGTTTGTATCCTAGTTCGCAGTAACTATTGTGGCCACCAAAGCTACACATGGGTGTTTCAAATTGGCATGGAGTAGTGGAACCGACCGTCATGAGGATTTATGAAGGTGTCCGCGTGGCAACATCGGCAAAATCCAAGGTCACCTTGGTGCAGAAAATCCAAGGTCACCTTGTGCAGAAGAAAATCCAAGGTCACCTTGGCTGCAAAATCCAAGGTCCTGTGACAAAATCCAAGGTCACCTTTTGCTGCAACACAAGCTCAAATTGGGCTTCAAGGGTCTTACTAGCCATTGGCAAGGTCATCCAAACCACTTGCCAACAAAACCAACAAGTTTCTACACCAAGTTAAGATTTTGAGCGGAAAATAGGTTGGAGACCCAAGGAACAATGTTTCTTTTGCCTCTTCACAAATTAGATGCAATTGATAATTTGGGGCTGCGCTTACTAGTATCTCCACGCCCACGTTGTGTTCATAAGCTAGGAGTGAAAACCGGATAAGTGTTCAAAATTCTTCGGATCTTGCTAATGCCTGTAGAACTCCTTCTTTGCATCCGGTATGGCCTCGACCATCCCAAGTGGCTAGGCCCCTTCTCCGCCAACACTCCATCATACAGGAGAATTCCCGCGACTACGACGGCGGGCCTATCCATGACCCCGAGACATTCGCCAAGAAGGAGTTGAGGTGATCCATGCTGCGGGCTATCGTGGAGTGGCAGCGTGCCGGGGACACTAAATCGGTCCAAATGCCCAAATCCGATCGGAGCTTGGAACATCTGGTTCTTCCTCATCTTCGATTTGAGGAATCCTCGTAGGGCGTTGACTTGAGACACCGAGATAGGACTTGCTCGGCACATTTGTAACTATTTATTTTACAAAGCGCAGAGTTTATCGAAAAAGAGAGGCTATATATGTGGTATATGGGTTCGCTAATTATCGTATTCAAAAGTAATCGTGTGATTACCTATAGATGTTATGCACTCTTCAAGGCTATAATTCCAACCTTTCATAGAGCTTATTTGGTTGATCGTGAATCATAATAATCCAAGATAAAGTCTTATTCTTTATCTTTCATTTGACTTACGAGGACAAAAGCCAATCCAAGACAAAGTTATGGGTCTTTTAATCTTTGTAATCTTCCACTTGACTTACAAGAACAAAATCCAAGGTCACCTTGCAGCAGCAAAATCCAAGGTCACCTTGCTGCAACACAAGCTCAAATTGGGCTTCAAGGGTCTTACTAGCCATTGGCAAGGTCATCCAAACCACCGCCGCAACAAAACCAACAAGTTTCTACCTGCACCCAAGTTAAGATTTTGAGCGGAAAATAGGTTGGAGACCCAAGGAACAATGTTTCTTTTGCCTCTTCACAAATTAGATGCAATTGATAATTTGGGGCTGCAATTACTAGTATCTCCACGCCCACCTGTTGTGTTCATGTTTGAGTGAAAACCGGATAAGTGTTCAAAATTCTTCCGGATCTTGCTAATCTGCACAGAGAACTCCTTCTGCATCCGTATGGCCTCGACCATCCCAAGTGGCTAGGCCCCTTCTCCGCCAACACTCCATCATACCCGGGAGAATTTCGGCGACTACGACGCGACGGCCTATCCATGGGACCCCGAGACATTCGCCAAGCAGGAGTTGAGGTGATCCACATCATGGGCTATGCAGTGGAGTGAGCGTGCCGTGGCTGGACATTAAATCGGGTCCAAATGCCCAAATCCGATCGGAGCTTGGAACATCTGGTTCTTCCTCATCTTCGATTTGAGGAATCCTCGTGAGGACGTTGACTTGAGACACGAGATAGGACTTGCTCGGCACATTTGTAACTATTTATTTTACAAAGCGCAGAGTTTATCGAAAAAGAGAGGCTATATATGTGGTATATGGGTTCGCTAATTATCGTATTCAAAAGTAATCGTGTGATTACCTATAGATGTTCGCACTCTTCAAGGCTATAATTCCAACCTTTCATAGAGCTTATTTGGTTGATCGTGAATCATAATAATCCAAGATAAAGTCTTATTCTTTATCTTTCATTTGACTTACGAGGACAAAAGCCAATCCAAGACAAAGTTATGGGTCTTTTGAACTGCTTTGTAATCTTCCACTTGACTTACAAGAACAAATTATTATGAAGTATATGAGTAATGTCAAGCATGGCAAAATTGGAAGTATGTTCCAAAACTCACACTTTGCACATTAACATATGGGGATTTATGAATGGAGATCCAAATACGTAAATCATGGCTTATCAAATATTATTATCACTTCCACATCTTGTGACATCCATTGTTCTCTATTGCCTCTATGAAGTCAACTTTAGACCCTACCATGATGAGATGCTAATTAGTAATAAAGTTTTAGTTGACGAAGATAGAGTCAAAGATATGGTTGAAAGTCTCAATGAGCTTTATGTATGGTCAAATCTCCCAAAAGTTCAAGACATTATCACCTTTGAAAAGGAAGTCACATATGAAGAATTTGTGTATCCAATCGAGAATAATGTTTCGTGGTCACATACAAGCAAGCATGCATGGAAAGGGACGATATATGCCCATTATAACTCTTGGACTAGAATAATGAAATCTTGAATCAAGAATGCCCCCATGAAACCATTCCACAAGCTATGCCATGAAACCTCAGATACTTCCTTGCCTCTAGCCGGCTCTAGAGTCCCGAGTCCCGGCAGGTGGTCGGCCATGGATACAACAAATAAGTCCTATATATTTCAGAGCAATATTAATTCCACTGCATATGGAGAAGACACTTCGATTCCACCGTCAGATGTGGAGAAGAGCCTCGATTCCAAATGCTCGTGGAGAAGATGATCCTCGATTCCACCTACTGCGGGAGAAGACACTTCGACTCTACCGTCACTGTGGAGAAGACACTTCCTCGACTCTAGTTGCTCGTGGAGAAGACGCTTCTTGATAGAGTGCATGCCATGGCCATGGATACGATAAATTAGTCCATTAACGCCTAGATCCGATCGAAGCTTGGAGCCTCTACCGTGGCCATGGATACGACAAATTAGTCAAGTAATGTCTAGATGCGATCAAAGCTTGGAGCCTCTTGGCCCTTCCGCCATTCAATCTAAGTAATGTCAGAAGGACATTCTCTTGAGAGAGTAAGGACGTGTTGGGCACGTTTGTAACTTTTATTTTATAAAGCCTTAAATTTATTAAAACAAAAGAGGATATGTTGTAAATCGATAAGATAATTATTGCAATCGATGTGCATCCTTGTAGAATAATGCTTTATAGTCACGTATAAGCAAGATCGTAAAGGGACCATAAAAATATTTCCAAGGTGAGGGCAATGGAGTCACCATCCAATAGTTTAAGCAAAGAATTTCAAGCAAGCGTAACAGAGTTACCATCAAATGGTCTAAGATAGGCGTAAGATTGGCTCAAGATAGCGAGATATTTCTAAGGCGAGGACGATGAAGTCACCATCAAATGTTTTAAGCAAAGAATTTCAAGGCGTAACCAGAGATAGTTACCATTAAATGATGGCTCAAGATAGTGAGACTTTAACGGAAGATCTTCCCACTTGACAGCCTCCCAATGCTACGTAGTGGCTCAATGTCAAAGAAAATATTAAAACCAATACCTCAACCTTTTGATACGTAACGAGAGAAGAAGAAAAGACACTTACTTAACCCTTAAGACACAATCCACGTAGCTGGGCCTCAAGCGATTGAGAAAATGTATTACTTCATTTACCCATTCGTGGTATTATGTGACTTCATGGCTCCCGCCTCCAAAAATTTGAGAAACGACACTTCATTTACCCATTGGTGGCATCATTGGACTTCATGGAGTGACATCTCACTGTTCCCATCTTTTTGTCTTTGCTTCTCATATCATTTTCCTTTTTGTAAATAGATAAGAATCATTTTACTTTGCTTTTGATACCACTTTCGCTACAAAGCTTGGAAGAGGACATAGTAATATTAAAATATTCAATGAAACATATAGAATCAAGAAATTTATGTCTAATGCATCAACATCTATTCATCGGGCATAAGTCTAGTATAGTCCTGCTCATTGACCAGGTGGTCCTTGGGTCCTATTTTAGATCGGCACTTAACGACCCGTCTGTCCCGAAAAAGAGGGCGTGGATCCTGGACGTGGTCAAAAATGCCTTGCTTCAGATCATATTTGTGAATGGCACGTGAGTAGTACATATGGGAAGGTGAAAGTGAAGTTATCTACTAAAAGCTTTTCCTTTTGCTCCATCCTTATGGATAAACATGTCATGTATGAAGATCATAAGCTTATCTTGTTAGAGAATTTGGAGACTTTATATGTAGATATTTCAAAGTGTAGAGAATTTGGAGACTTTACATAGATATTTCAAAGTGCAAAGAATTTGGTATTGATATTTCAAAGTGTACATCAAGTCCCTGGAAGTTTAATGTTTGATATGGAGTAGGCCCGTGAGGGCACTAACAATCATGCATAAGGGCATGATTTATAATCCATGTGGCCATGGAGCTAGGAATGGATGCCACCCACCCGAAAGTCGATCCGCCCCAAGGACGCTTTCAAGACTGTGGAGTTCCAGTGAACTAAGTCTCGCATGCCACTCCTTGAAGGAGGACCACAAGTATATCACCCATGAAGTCTGCATGCCACTCCTTGAAGGGAGGACCACAAGAAGTATATCACCCATGTCAAAGCGTTGACCCCTAATTGACGGGCTTTTCTAGGATCTTTTAATCGAATAAATCTGAAAATTACCCTACTAAGCTACACATATTTTCACTCGATTATTGAGGACCTCGTTGAATTCTTGAGTTATTGCGTTTAACTTGCCCCGATCATGTCTCGACGAGTGCACTCCTCCCTTCTTGAGTCCATGCACACATGACAACTATGCCACTATGACTGCCCCTCAAGCCCGCAATGAGTGTTCATCCTCGCCCGCTTATGGAGGAGGCCTTCCCGATCCTTGACCCGCAAACCTAATAGTACGCTCTAAGAAATTCCCAAAGGCCCGAACGACTAGCGAGTTGGAAGGGCTAAACCATACGCCGCCTATTTGGCCGCAGTCCGAGCCTTAGGGCAACGGAATCCCATCCCACAACATTGCGGCTTCACTGCTTGTATCCTAGTTCGCAGTAACGATAGGCCACCAAGCTACACATGGGTGTTTCAAATTGGCATCGGGAGTAGTGGAACCGACCGCCATGAGGATTTATGAAGGTGTCCGCGTATGGCAACATCAGCAAAATCCAAGGTCACCTTATCGCGAAGAAAATCCAAGGTCACCTTGGCGCAGAAGAAAATCCAAGGTCACCTCAAAGCAAAATCCAAGGTCACCTTATGCAGCAAAATCCAAGGTCACCTTGCTGCAACACAAGCTCAAATTGGGCTTCAAGGGTCTTACTAGCCATTGGCAAGGTCATCCAAACCACCGCAACAAAACCAACAAGTTTCTACCGCACCCAAGTTAAGATTTTGAGGAAAATAGGTTGGAGACCCAAGGAACAATGTTTCTTTTGCCTCTTCACAAATTAGATGCAATTGATAATTTGGGGCTGCAGCTTACTAGTATCTCCACGCCCACCGTTGTGTTCATAAGCTAGAGTGAAAACCGGATAAGTGTTCAAAATTCTTCCGGATCTTGCTAATCGCGAGAACTCCTTCTTGCTGCATCCGTGTATGACCATCCCAAGTGGCTAGGCCCCTTCTCCGCCAACACTCCATCATACGAAGGAGAATTCCTGGCGACTACGATGCGCCCGGGCCTATCCGCGGACCCCGAGACATTCGCCAAGAACAGGAGTTGGAGGTGATCCATGCTGGGGCTATCTGTGGAGTGCAGGTGCGTGCGTGGCAGGACACTACAAATCGGTCCAAATGCCCAACCGATCGGAGCTTGGAACATCTCGGTTCTTCCTCATCTTCGATTTGAGGAATCCTCGTGGGGCGTTGACTTGAGACACCGAGATAGGACTTGCTCGGCACATTTGTAACTATTTATTTTACAAAGCGCAGAGTTTATCGAAAAAGAGAGGCTATATATGTGGTATATGGGTTCGCTAATTATCGTATTCAAAAGTAATCGTGTGATTACCTATAGACTCTTCAAGGCTATAATTCCAACCTTTCATAGAGCTTATTTGGTTGATCGGTGAATCATAATAATCCAAGATAAAGTCTTATTCTTTATCTTTCATTTGACTTTCTGAGGACAAAAGCCAATCCAAGACAAAGTTATGGGTCTTTTGAATCTTTGTAATCTTCCACTTGACTTACAAGAACAAATTATTATGAAGTATATGAGTAATGTCAAGCATGGCAAAATTGGAAGTATGTTCCAAAACTCACACTTTGCACATTAACATATGGATTTATGAATGGAGATCCAAATACGTAAATCATGGCTTATCAAATATTATTATCACTTCCACATCTTGTGACATCCATTGTTCTCTATTGCCTCTATGAAGTCAACTTTAGACCCTACCATGATGAGATGCTAATTAGTAATAAAGTTTTAGTTGACGAAGATAGAGTCAAAGATATGGTTGAAAGTCTCAATGAGCTTTATGTATGGTCAAATCTCCCAAAAGTTCAAGACATTATCACCTTTGAAAAGGAAGTCACATATGAAGAATTTGTGTATCCACTTTAGAATAATGTTTCGTGGTCACATACAAGCAAGCATGCATGGAAAGGGACGATATATGCCCATTATAACTCTTGGACTAGGAATAATGAAATCTTGAATCGCAATGCCCCCATGAAACCATTCCACAAGCTATGCCATGAAACCATACTTCCTTGCCTCTTCACAAATTAGATGCAATTGATAATTTGGGGCTGCAGCTTACTAGTATCTCCACGCCCATTTCACCGTTGTGTTCATAAGCTAGAGGAACTGGATAAGTGTTCAAAATTCTTCCGGATCTCTGCAATCAGAGAACTCCTTCTTGCTGCATCCGTATGGCCTCACCATCCCCAAGTGGCTAGGCCCCTTCTCCGCCAACACTCCATCATACCCGAAGGAGAATTCACTACGATCACAGCACCGGGCCTATCCGGACCCCGAGACATTCGCCAAGAACAGGAGTTGGAGGTGATCCATACCGGGCTATGTGGAGTGACAGCAGCGTGTGCGGCTGTGACATTATAAATCGTCCGTAAATGCCCAAATCCGATCGGAGCTTGGAACATCTCGTTCTTCCTCATCTTCGATTTGAGGAATCCTCGAGGACGTTGACTTGAGACACCGAGATAGGACTTGCTCGGCACATTTGTAACTATTTATTTTACAAAGCGCAGAGTTTATCGAAAAAGAGAGGCTATATATGTGGTATATGGGTTCGCTAATTATCGTATTCAAAAGTAATCGTGTGATTACCTATAGACTCTTCAAGGCTATAATTCCAACCTTTCATAGAGCTTATTTGGTTGATCGGTGAATCATAATAATCCAAGATAAAGTCTTATTCTTTATCTTTCATTTGACTTTCTGAGGACAAAAGCCAATCCAAGACAAAGTTATGGGTCTTTTGAATCTTTGTAATCTTCCACTTGACTTACAAGAACAAATTATTATGAAGTATATGAGTAATGTCAAGCATGGCAAAATTGGAAGTATGTTCCAAAACTCACACTTTGCACATTTGTAACTATTTATTTTACAAAGCGCAGAGTTTATCGAAAAAGAGAGGCTATATATGTGGTATATGGGTTCGCTAATTATCGTATTCAAAAGTAATCGTGTGATTACCTCTAGATGTTGCACTCTTCAAGGCTATAATTCCAACCTTTCATAGAGCTTATTTGGTTGATCGGCGAATCATAATAATCCAAGATAAAGTCTTATTCTTTATCTTTCATTTGACTTACGAGGACAAAAGCCAATCCAAGACAAAGTTATGGGTCTTTTGAATCTTTGTAATCTTCCACTTGACTTACAAGAACAAATTATTATGAAGTATATGAGTAATGTCAAGCATGGCAAAATTGGAAGTATGTTCCAAAACTCACACTTTGCACATTAACATATGGGGATTTATGAATGGAGATCCAAATACGTAAATCATGGCTTATCAAATATTATTATCACTTCCACATCTTGTGACATCCATTGTTCTCTATTGCCTCTATGAAGTCAACTTTAGACCCTACCATGATGAGATGCTAATTAGTAATAAAGTTTTAGTTGACGAAGATAGAGTCAAAGATATGGTTGAAAGTCTCAATGAGCTTTATGTATGGTCAAATCTCCCAAAAGTTCAAGACATTATCACCTTTGAAAAGGAAGTCACATATGAAGAATTTGTGTATCCTTTGAGAATAATGTTTCGTGGTCACATACAAGCAAGCATGCATGGAAAGGGACGATATATGCCCATTATAACTCTTGGACTAGGAATAATGAAATCTTGAATGAATGCCCATGAAACCATTCCACAAGCTATGCCATGAAACAGATACTTCCTTGCCTCTCTACCTGGCTCTAGAGTCCCGAGTCCAGCGGTGCGTGTCGTGGCCATGGATACAACAAATAAGTCCTATATATTTAGCAATATTAATTCGGCCGCTATGGAGAAGACACTTCGATTCCAAACGTCAGTATGTGGAGAAGAGTCGATTCCATTCGTTGTGGAGAAGAGATCTCGATTCTACCATCGTGGAGAAGACACTTCCGACTCTAGTCGTCATGTGGAAGACACTTCGACTCTAGTTGCTCAGTGGAGAAGACGCTTCTTGATAGAGTGCATGCCATGGCCATGGATACGATAAATTAGTCCATTAACGCGTCTAGATCCGATCGGAGCTTGGAACATCTCGTTCTTCCTCATCTTCGATTTGAGGAATCCTCGAGGACGTTGACTTGAGACACCGAGATAGGACTTGCTCACATTTGTAACTATTTATTTTACAAAGCGCAGAGTTTATCGAAAAAGAGAGGCTATATATGTGGTATATGGGTTCGCTAATTATCGATTCAAAAGTAATCGTGATTACCTCTAGATGTTATGCACTCTTCAAGGCTATAATTCCAACCTTTCATAGAGCTTATTTGGTTGATCGTAATCATAATAATCCAAGATAAAGTCTTATTCTTTATCTTTCATTTGACTTACGAGGACAAAAGCCAATCCAAGACAAAGTTATGGGTCTTTTGAACTGCTTTGTAATCTTCCACTTGACTTACAAGAACAAATTATTATGAAGTATATGAGTAATGTCAAGCATGGCAAAATTGGAAGTATGTTCCAAAACTCACTTTGCACATTTGTAACTATTTATTTTACAAAGCGCAGAGTTTATCGAAAAAGAGAGGCTATATATGTGGTATATGGGTTCGCTAATTATCGTATTCAAAAGTAATCGTGTGATTACCTCTAGATGTTGCACTCTTCAAGGCTATAATTCCAACCTTTCATAGAGCTTATTTGGTTGATCGGCGAATCATAATAATCCAAGATAAAGTCTTATTCTTTATCTTTCATTTGACTTACGAGGACAAAAGCCAATCCAAGACAAAGTTATGGGTCTTTTGAATCTGCTTTGTAATCTTCCACTTGACTTACAAGAACAAATTATTATGAAGTATATGAGTAATGTCAAGCATGGCAAAATTGGAAGTATGTTCCAAAACTCACACTTTGCACATTAACATATGGGGATTTATGAATGGAGATCCAAATACGTAAATCATGGCTTATCAAATATTATTATCACTTCCACATCTTGTGACATCCATTGTTCTCTATTGCCTCTATGAAGTCAACTTTAGACCCTACCATGATGAGATGCTAATTAGTAATAAAGTTTTAGTTGACGAAGATAGAGTCAAAGATATGGTTGAAAGTCTCAATGAGCTTTATGTATGGTCAAATCTCCCAAAAGTTCAAGACATTATCACCTTTGAAAAGGAAGTCACATATGAAGAATTTGTGTATCCACCAGAATAATGTTTCGTGGTCACATACAAGCAAGCATGCATGGAAAGGGACGATATATGCCCATTATAACTCTTGGACTAGGAATAATGAAATCTTGAATCGCAATGCCCATGAAACCATTCCACAAGCTATGCCATGAAACCCCAGATACTTCCTTGCCTCTCTACCTGGCTCTAGAGTCCCGAGTCCTGTGTCGTGGCCATGGATACAACAAATAAGTCCTATATATTTCAGAGCAATATTAATTCCACCGCTATGGAGAAGACACTTCGATTCCAAACGATGTGGAGAAGACACTTCGATTCCAGCCTGTTGTGGAGAAGACACTTCGATTCCACGTGGAGAAGACACTTCGACTCTAGTCGTCATGTGGAGAAGACACTTCGACTCTAGTTGCTCAGTGGAGAAGACGCTTCTTGATAGAGTGCATGCCATGGCCATGGATACGATAAATTAGTCCATTAACGTCTAGATCCGATCAAGCTTGGAGCCTCTCGTGGCCATGGATATACAAATTAGTCAAGTAATGTCTAGATGCGATCAAAGCTTGGAGCCTCTTGGGTTCTTCCGCCATTCAATCTAAGTAATCTGTAAGGACATTCTCTTGAGAGAGTAAGGACGTGTTGGGCACGCTTTGTAACTTTTATTTTATAAAGCCTTAAATTTATTAAAAACAAAAGAGGATATGTTGTAAATCGATAAGATAATTATTGCAATCGATGTGCATCCTTGTAGAATAATGCTTTATCGCCACGTATAAGCAAGATCGTAAGGGACCATAAAAATATTTCCAAGGTGAGGGCAATGGAGTCACCATCCAATAGTTTAAGCAAAGAATTTCAAAACCACGAGTTACCATCAAATGGTCTAAGATAGGCGTAAGATTGGCTCAAGATAGCGAGATATTTCTAAGGCGAGGACGATGAAGTCACCATCAAATGTTTTAAGCAAAGAATTTCAAGGCGAATCAGAGATAGTTACCATTAAATGATGGCTCAAGATAGTGAGACTTTAACTAAGATCTTCCCACTTGGCGCCTCCCAATGCTACGTAGTGGCTCAATGTCGGGAAGAAAATATTAAAACCAATACCTCAACCTTTTGATACGTAACGAGGAGAAGAAGAAAAGACACTTACTTAACCCTTAAGACACAATCCTACGTAGCTTCGCCCAAGCGATTGAGAAAATGTATTACTTCATTTACCCATTCGTGGTATTATGTGACTTCATGGCTCCGCCTCCAAAAATTTGAGAAACGTATTACTTCATTTACCCATTGGTGGCATCGTTGGACTTCATGGAGTGACATCTCACTGTCCCATCTTTTGTCTTTGCTTCTCATATCATTTTCCTTTTTGTAAATAGATAAGAATCATTTTACTTTGCTTTTGATACCACTTTCGCTACAAAGCTTGGAAGAGGACATAGTAATATTAAAATATTCAATGAAACATATAGAATCAAGAAATTTATGTCTAATGCATCAACATCTATTCATCGGGGCATAAGTCTAGTATAGTCTGCTCATTGACCAAGGTGGTCCTTGGGTCCTATTTTAGATCGGCACTTAACGAGACCGTCCCTCGAAAAGAGGGCATCTGGCCCGGGACGTGGTCAAAAATGCCTTGCTTCGTATCATATTTGTGAATGGCACGTGAGTAGTACATATGGGAAGGTGAAAGTGAAGTTATCTACTAAAAGCTTTTCCTTTTGCTCCATCCTTATGGATAAACATGTCATGTATGAAGATCATACAAGCTTATCTTGTTAGAGAATTTGGAGACTTTATATGTAGATATTTCAAAGTGTAGAGAATTTGGAGACTTTACATAGATATTTCAAAGTGCAAAGAATTTGGTATTGATATTTCAAAGTGTACATCAAGTCCATGGAAGTTTAATGTTTGATATGGAGTAGGCCCGTAGGGCACTAACAATCAAGGCGCGCATAAGGGCATGATTTATAATCCACAGGCCATGGAGCTAGGAATGGATGCCACCCACCCGTCGATCCGTCCCAAGGACGCTTTCAAGACTGTGGAGTTCCAGTGAACCAAGTGCATGCCACTCCTTGAAGGAGGACCACAAGAAGTATATCACCCATGAAGTCGCATGCCACTCCTTGAAGGGAGGACCACAAGAAGTATATCACCCATGTCAAAGCCGCTGACCCCTAATTGACGGGCTTTTTCTAGGATCTTTTAATCGAATAAATCTGAAAATTACCCTACTAAGCTACACATATTTTCACTGATTATTGAGGACCTCGTTGAATTCTTGAGTTATTGCGTGCTTAACTTGCCCCGATCATGTCTCAGACGGGAGTGCACTCCTCCTTCTTGAGTCCATGCACACATGACAACTATGCCACTATGATCGCCCTCAAGCCCGCAATGAGTGTTCATCCGCCTCGCTTATGGAGGAGGCCTTCCGATCCTTGACCCGCAAACCTAATAGTACGTTCTAAGAAATTCCCAAAGGCCCGAACGACTAGCGAGTTGGAAGGGCTAAACTACATCCGCCTATTTGGCCATTCACAACGCCTTAGGCAACGGAATCCCATCCCACAACATTGCGGCTTCACTGCTTGTATCCTAGTTCGCAGTAACCATAGGGCCACCATACATGGGTGTTTCAAATTGGCATCGGGAGTAGTGGAACCGACCCCATGAGGATTTATGAAGGTGTCCGCGTGTGGCAACATCAAGAAAATCCAAGGTCACCTTGGTCGCAAAGAAGAAAATCCAAGGTCACCTTATTGCGAAGAAAATCCAAGGTCACCTTGGCTGCAAAGAACAAAATCCAAGGTCACCTTATCGCAGCAGAAAATCCAAGGTCACCTTTGCTGCAACACAAGCTCAAATTGGGCTTCAAGGGTCTTACTAGCCATTGGCAAGGTCATCCAAACCATCGCTCGCAACAAAACCAACAAGTTTCTACCGCACCCAAGTTAAGATTTTGAGCGTAAAATAGGTTGGAGACCCAAGGAACAATGTTTCTTTTGCCTCTTCACAAATTAGATGCAATTGATAATTTGGGGCAGCCTTACTAGTATCTCCACGCCCACCCCACCGTTGTGTTCATAAGCTAGAGTGAAAAGCGGATAAGTGTTCAAAATTCTTCCGGATCTTGCTAACTGCACCGTAGAACTCCTTCTGCATCCGTGTATGGCCCCGACCATCCCAAGTGGCTAGGCCCCTTCTCCGCCAACACTCCATCATACCGAAGGAGAATTTCACATCACGATGGCTGCCTATCCATGACCCCGAGACATTCGCCAAGAATGTGGAGTTGAGGTGATCCATGATCATGGCTATGCTGTGGAGTGATAAAAGCGTGCTGCATGTGACACTACAAATCGGTCCAAATGCCCAACCGATCGGAGCTTGGAACATCTCGGTTCTTCCTCATCTTCGATTTGAGGAATCTCGAGACGTTGACTTGAGACACCGAGATAGGACTTGCTCGGCACATTTGTAACTATTTATTTTACAAAGCGCAGAGTTTATCAAAAAAGAGAGGCTATATATGTGGTATATGGGTTCGCTAATTATCGTATTCAAAAGTAATCGTGTGATTACCTCTAGATGTTCTCGCACTCTTCAAGGCTATAATTCCAACCTTTCATAGAGCTTATTTGGTTGATCGGCGAATCATAATAATCCAAGATAAAGTCTTATTCTTTATCTTTCATTTGACTTACGAGGACAAAAGCCAATCCAAGACAAAGTTATGGGTCTTTTGAATGCTTTGTAATCTTCCACTTGACTTACAAGAACAAATTATTATGAAGTATATGAGTAATGTCAAGCATGGCAAAATTGGAAGTATGTTCCAAAAACTCACACTTTGCACATTAACATATGGGGATTTATGAATGGAGATCCAAATACGTAAATCATGGCTTATCAAATATTATTATCACTTCCACATCTTGTGACATCCATTGTTCTCTATTGCCTCTATGAAGTCAACTTTAGACCCTACCATGATGAGATGCTAATTAGTAATAAAGTTTTAGTTGACGAAGATAGAGTCAAAGATATGGTTGAAAGTCTCAATGAGCTTTATGTATGGTCAAATCTCCCAAAAGTTCAAGACATTATCACCTTTGAAAAGGAAGTCACATATGAAGAATTTGTGTATCCAATCAGAGAATAATGTTTCGTGGTCACATACAAGCAAGCATGCATGGAAAGGGACGATATATGCCCATTATAACTCTTGGACTAGGAATAATGAAATCTTGAATCGCAATGCCCCCATGAAACCATTCCACAAGCTATGCCATGAAACTGTAGATACTTCCTTGCCTCTAGTCTGCCTCTAGAGTCCCGAGTCCCGCAGCAGCGGTCGCGTGGCCATGGATACAACAAATAAGTCCTATATATTCAGTAGCAACATTAATTCCAGCTGCTGCTATGGAGAAGACACTTCGATTCCAGCACAGTATGTGGAGAAGATGTCATTCCAAATTCGCTGTGGAGAAGACAGATCCGATTCCAAATACTCAGTGGAGAAGACACTTCACTCTAGTCATGTGGAGAAGACACTTCGACTCTAGTTGCTCGTGGAGAAGACGCTTTTGATAGAGTGCATGCCATGGCCATGGATACGATAAATTAGTCCATTAACGTCTAGATCCGATCAAGCTTGGAGCCCCTCTACGTGGCCATGGATACGACAAATTAGTCAAGTAATGTCTAGATGCGATCAAAGCTTGGAGCCTCTTGGGTTCTTCCGGCCATTCAATCTAAGTAATGTGTAAGGACATTCTCTTGAGAGATTATAAGGACGTGTTGGGCACGTTGTAACTTTTATTTTATAAAGCCTTAAATTTATTAAAAACAAAAGAGGATATGTTGTAAATCGATAAGATAATTATTGCAATCGATGTGCATCCTTGTAGAATAATGCTTTATCGTCACGTATAAGCAAGATCGAAAGGGACCATAAAAATATTTCCAAGGTGAGGCAATGGAGTCACCATCCAATAGTTTAAGCAAAGAATTTCAAGGTAATCCACAGAAGTTACCATCAAATGGTCTAAGATAGGCGGAAGATTGGCTCAAGATAGCGTAGATATTTCTAAAGAGGACGATGAAGTCACCATCAAATGTTTTAAGCAAAGAATTTCAAGGCGTAACTGCAGAGATAGTTACCATTAAATGATGGCTCAAGATAGTGAGACTTTAACGGAAGATCTTCCCACTTGTGGGCCTCCCAATGCTACGAGTGGCTCAATCTTTGGGAAGAAAATATTAAAACCAATACCTCAACCTTTTGATACGAACGAGAGAAGAAGAAAAGACACTTACTTAACCCTTAAGACACAATCCTACGTAGCTTCGCCTGGGCGATTGAGAAAATGTATTACTTCATTTACCCATTCGTGGTATTATGTGACTTCATGGCTCCCGCCTCCAAAAATTTGAGAAACGTATTACTTCATTTACCCATTGGTGGCATCGTTGGACTTCATGGAGTGACATCTCTCACCGTTCATCTTTTGTCTTTGCTTCTCATATCATTTTCCTTTTTGTAAATAGATAAGAATCATTTTACTTTGCTTTTGATACCACTTTCGCTACAAAGCTTGGAAGAGGACATAGTAATATTAAAATATTCAATGAAACATATAGAATCAAGAAATTTATGTCTAATGCATCAACATCTATTCATCGGGCATAAGTCTAGTATAGTGCTCATTGACCAAAGGTGGTCCTTGGGTCCTATTTTAGATCGGCACTTAATCTAGACCGTCCCCCTCAAAAGAGGCGGATCGGGTTCGGGACGTGGTCAAAAATGCCTTGTTTCAGATGTATCATATTTGTGAATGGCATCGTGAGTAGTACATATGGGAAGGTGAAAGTGAAGTTATCTACTAAAAGCTTTTCCTTTGCTCCATCCTTATGGATAAACATGTCATGTATGAAGATCATCTGAAGCTTATCTTGTTAGAGAATTTGGAGACTTTATATGTATATTTCAAAGTGTAGAGAATTTGGAGACTTTATACAGATATTTCAAAGTGAAAAGAATTTGGTATTGATATTTCAAAGTGTACATCAAGTCCCTGACCGGAAGTTTAATGTTTGATATGGAGTAGGCCCGTAGGGCACTAACAATCGGGCATAAGGGCATGATTTATAATCCACGAGGGCCATGGAGCTAGGAATGGATGCCACCCACCGAAAATCGATCCGTCCCAAGGCGCCAAGACTGGGTGGAGTTCCAAAGTGAACCAAGTGCATGCCACTCCTTGAAGGAGGACCACAAGAAGTATATCACCCATGAAGTCTCGTATGCCACTCCTTGAAGGGAGGACCACAAGAAGTATATCACCCATGTCAAAGCGTTGACCCCTAATTGACGGGCTTTTCTAGGATCTTTTGTCGAATAAATCTGAAAATTACCCTACTAAGCTACACATATTTTCACTGATTATTGAGGACCTCGTTGAATTCTTGAGTGGCGCGCTTAACTTGCCTCGATCATGTCTCGACGGGAGTGCACTCCTCCTTCTTGAGTCCATGCACACATGACAACTATGCCACTATGACTGGCCCCTCAAGCCCGCAATGAGTGTTCATCCTCGCCGCTTATGGAGGAGGCCTTCCAGATCCTTGACCGCAAAACCTAATAGTACGTTCTAAGAAATTCCCAAAGGCTGAACGACTAAGCGAGTTGGAAGGGCTAAACTACATCGCCTATTTGGCCAGCCCGCGAACGCTTTAGGGCAACAATCCCATCCCACAACATTGCGGCTTCACTCGTTTGTATCCTAGTTCGCAGTAACGGTAGGCCACCATGGGTGTTTCAAATTGGCATCGGAGTAGTGGAACCGACCGCCATGAGGATTTATGAAGGTGTCCGTATGGCAACATCAGCAAAATCCAAGGTCACCTTGGCAGCGCAAAATCCAAGGTCGGTCTAGCAGAATCCAAGGTCACCTCAGCAAAGAATAAATCCAAGGTCACCTTGCAGCGAAAAAATCCAAGGTCACCTTGCTGCAACACAAGCTCAAATTGGGCTTCAAGGGTCTTACTAGCCATTGGCAAGGTCATCCAAACCATCGCCGCAACAAAACCAACAAGTTTCTACACCCAAGTTAAGATTTTGAGTAAAATAGGTTGGAGACCCAAGGAACAATGTTTCTTTTGCCTCTTCACAAATTAGATGCAATTGATAATTTGGGGCTGCAGCTTACTAGTATCTCCGCCCCAATTGTTGTGTTCATAAGCTAGAGTGAAAACTGGATAAGTGTTCAAAATTCTTCCGGATCTTGCTAACTGCACCTAGAACTCCTTCGCCATCTGTATGGCCCGACCATCCCCATGGCTAGGCCCTTCTCCGCCAACACTCCATCATACGAAGGAGAATTCCAAGGCGACGACTGACACTGGCCTATCCATGGACCCCAGACATTCGCCAAGAACAGGGAGTTGGAGGTGATCCATGCACAGGCCGTGGAGTGACAGGTGCGTGTTGGTGGCAGGGGACACTACAAATCGGTCCGTAAATGCCCAAATCCGATCGGAGCTTGGAACATCTCTCGGTTCTTCCTCATCTTCGATTTGAGGAATCCTGTAGGACGTTGACTTGAGACACCGAGATAGGACTTGCTCGGCACATTTGTAACTATTTATTTTACTGTAGCGAGTTTATCGAAAAAAGAGGCTATATATGTGGTATATGGGTTCAAATTATCGTATTCAAAAGTAATCGTGTGATTACCTCTAGATGTTGCACTCTTCAGGCTATAATTCCAACCTTTCATAGAGCTTATTTGGTTGATCGGCAATCATAATAATCCAAGATAAAGTCTTATTCTTTATCTTTCATTTGACTTTCTGAGGACAAAAGCCAATCCAAGACAAAGTTATGGGTCTTTTTGAATCTGTTGTAATCTTCCACTTGACTTACAAGAACAAATTATTATGAAGTATATGAGTAATGTCACATGGCAAAATTGGAAGTATGTTCCAAAACTCACACTTTGCACATTAACATATGGGGATTTATGAATGGAGATCCAAATACTGAAATCATGGCTTATCAAATATTATTATCACTTCCACATCTTGTGACATCCATTGTTCTCTATTGCCTCTATGAAGTCAACTTTAGACCCTACCATGATGAGATGCTAATTAGTAATAAAGTTTTAGTTGTGAAGATAGAGTCAAAGATATGGTTGAAAGTCTCAATGAGCTTTATGTATGGTCAAATCTCCCAAAAGTTCAAGACATTATCACCTTTGAAAAGGAAGTCACATATGAAGAATTTGTGTATCCACCGTAGAATAATGTTTCGTGGTCACATACAAGCAAGCATGCATGGAAAGGGATATATGCCCATTATAACTCTTGGACTAGGAATAATGAAATCTTGAATCAAGAATGCCCCCCATGAAACCATTCCACAAGCTATGCCATGAAACTCAGATACTTCCTTGCCTCTCTAGTCACGGCGGCTCTAGAGTCCCGAGTCTGGCGCGGCGTGGTCGTGGCCATGGATACAACAAATAAGTCCTATATATTTCGTAGCAATATTAATTCCATTTGCTATGGAGAGACACTTCCGATTCCACCGTCATTGTATGTGGAGAAGATGGCAGTTCTCGATTCCAAATTGTCACAGTTGGAGAAGATCGATTCCACATCACTGTGAGAAGACACTTCGACTCTAGCGCTTGTGGAGAAGACACTTCGACTCTGGTTGCTCAGGAGAAGACGCTTCTTGATAGAGTGCGCCATGGCCATGGATCGATAAATTAGTCCATTAACGTCAGATCCGATCGAAGCTTGGAGCCCTCTACCGGCCATGGATACGACAAATTAGTCAAGTAATGTCTGATGCATCAAAGCTTGGAGCCTCTTGGGTTCTTCCGCCATTCAATCTAAGTAATCTGTAAGGACATTCTCTTGAGAGAGAGTAAGGACGGTTGGGCACGCTTTGTAACTTTTATTTTATAAAGCCTTAAATTTATTAAAACAAAAGAGGATATGTTGTAAATCGATAAGATAATTATTGCAATCGATGTGCATCCTTGTAGAATAATGTTTCGTGGTCACATACAAGCAAGCATGCATGGAAAGGGACGATATATGCCCATTATAACTCTTGGACTAGGAATAATGAAATCTTGAATCAAGAATGCCCCCCATGAAACCATTCCACAAGCTATGCCATGAAACTCAGATACTTCCTTGCCTCTCTAGTCACGGCGGCTCTAGAGTCCCGAGTCTGGCGCGGCGTGGTCGTGGCCATGGATACAACAAATAAGTCCTATATATTTCGTAGCAATATTAATTCCATTTGCTATGGAGAGACACTTCCGATTCCACCGTCATTGTATGTGGAGAAGATGGCAGTTCTCGATTCCAAATTGTCACAGTTGGAGAAGATCGATTCCACATCACTGTGAGAAGACACTTCGACTCTAGCGCTTGTGGAGAAGACACTTCGACTCTGGTTGCTCAGGAGAAGACGCTTCTTGATAGAGTGCGCCATGGCCATGGATCGATAAATTAGTCCATTAACGTCAGATCCGATCGAAGCTTGGAGCCCTCTACCGGCCATGGATACGACAAATTAGTCAAGTAATGTCTGATGCATCAAAGCTTGGAGCCTCTTGGGTTCTTCCGCCATTCAATCTAAGTAATCTGTAAGGACATTCTCTTGAGAGAGAGTAAGGACGGTTGGGCACGCTTTGTAACTTTTATTTTATAAAGCCTTAAATTTATTAAAACAAAAGAGGATATGTTGTAAATCGATAAGATAATTATTGCAATCGATGTGCATCCTTGTAGAATAATGTTTCGTGGTCACATACAAGCAAGCATGCATGGAAAGGGACGATATATGCCCATTATAACTCTTGGACTAGGAATAATGAAATCTTGAATCAAGAATGCCCCCCATGAAACCATTCCACAAGCTATGCCATGAAACCTCAGATACTTCCTTGCCTCTCTAGGCTGGCTCTAGAGTCCCGAGTCAGCAGGTGTCGTAATGCCATGGATACAACAAATAAGTCCTATATATTTCAGAGTATTAATTCGGTACCTTGCTATGGAGAAGACACTTCCGATTCCATTTCAGATGTGGAGAAGATACCGATTCCACATTCGTTGTGGAGAAGAGATCCTCGATTCTACCATCGCACCGTGGAGAAGACACTCGACTCTAGCGCCGTGGAGAAGACACTTCCGACTCTAGTTGCTCTCAAGAAGACGCTTCTTGATAGAGCGCCATGGCCATGGATAATCGATAAATTAGTCCATTGCGTCTAGATCCGATCGAAGCTTGGGCCCTGCGGGCATGGATGCGACAAATTAGTCAAGTAATGTCTAGATGCGATCAAAGCTTGGAGCCTCTTGGGTTCTTCGGCCATTCAATCTAAGTAATCTTAAGGACATTCTCTTGAGAGGCAAAGTAAGGACGTGTTAAGTGTTGTAACTTTTATTTTATAAAGCCTTAAATTTATTAAAACAAAAGAGGATATGTTGTAAATCGATAAGATAATTACAAATCGATGTGCATCCTTATAGAATAATGCTTTATAGTCACGTATAAGCAAGATCGTAAAGGGACCATAAAAATATTTCAAGGTGAGGGCAATGAGTCACCATCCAATAGTTTAAGCAAAGAATTTCAAGGCAACCACGAAGTTACCATCAAATGGTCTAAGATAGGCAGAAGATTGGCTCAAGATAGCGAGATATTTCTAAAGCGAGGGCGATGAAGTCACCATCAAATGTTTTAAGCAAAGAATTTCAAAGCGCGAGAGATAATTACCATTAAATGATGGCTCAAGATAGTGAGACTTTAACGGAAGATCTTCCACTTGAGCCTCCCAATGCTGTGGTGGCTCAATCTTTGGGAAGAAAATATTAAAACCAATACCTCAACCTTTTGATCGTAACGTAGGAGAAGAAGAAGACACTTACTAACCCTTAAGACACAATCTCATCGTAGCTTCAGTCTCAAGATTGAGAAAATGTATTACTTCATTTACCCATTCGGGTATTATGTGACTTCATGGCTCCTGCCTCAAAAATTTGAGAAGCATTACTTCATTTACCCATTGGTGGCATCGTTGGACTTCATGGAGTGACATCTCTCACTGCTCCATCTTTTGTCTTTGCTTCTCATATCATTTTTTTTGTAAATAGATAAGAATCATTTTACTTTGCTTTTGATACCACTTCGCTACAAAGCTTGGAAGAGGACATAGTAATATTAAAATATTCAATGAAACATATAGAATCAAGAAATTTATGTCTAATGCATCAACATCTATTCATCGGGGCATAAGTCTAGTATAGTCGCTCATTGACGGTGTGGTCCTTGGGTCTATTTTAGATCGTACTTAACGAGACCGTCAGTCGAAAAAGAGGGCAGGATCGGGCGGACGTGGTCAAAAAATGCCTTGCTTCAGATTATATTTGTGAATGGCTTGGTGAGTAGTACATATGGGAAGGTGAAAGTGAAGTTATCTACTAAAAGCTTTTCCTTTGCTCCATCCTTATGGATAAACATGTCATGTATGAAGATCATAATGAAGCTTATCTTGTTAGAGAATTTGGAGACTTTATATGTAGATATTTCAAAGTGTAGAGAATTTGGAGACTTTACATAGATATTTCAAAGTGCAAAGAATTTGGTATTGATATTTCAAAGTGTACATCAAGTCCCTTGCTGGAAGTTTAATGTTTGATATGGAGTAGGCCCGTAGGGCACTAACAACTCATGCGCATAAGGGCATGATTTATAATCCAGGCCATGGAGCTAGGAATGGATGCCACCACTGCATCGATCCGTCCCAAGGGCGCTTTCAAGGCTGGAGTTCGATGAACTAAGTACGCATGCCACTCCTTGAAGGGAGGACCACAAGAAGTATATCACCCATGAAGTCTCGCATGCCACTCCTTGAAGGGAGGACCACAAGAAGTATATCACCCATGTGCCGCGTTGACCCCTAATTGACTGCTTTTCTAGGATCTTTTAATCGAATAAATCTGAAAATTACCCTACTAAGCTACACATATTTTCACTTCGATTATTGAGGACCTCGTTGAATTCTTGAGTTATTGCGTTTAACTTTCCACGATCATGTCTCGTATCAGAGTGCACTCCTCCTTCTTGAGTCCATGCACACATGACAACTATGCCACTATGACCTCCTCAAGCCCGCAATGAGTGTTCATCCTGCCGCTTATGGAGGAGGCCTTCCGATCCTTGACCGCAAACCTAATAGTACGTTCTAAGAAATTCCCAAAGGCCCCGAACGACTAGCGAGTTGGAAGGGCTAAACTACATCCCTATTTGGCCAGTCCGCCGAACGCCTTAGGGCAAGCGGAATCCCATCCCACAATGCGGCTTCACTGCGTTTGTATCCTAGTTCGGGTAACGGTGTGGCCACAGGTTACTACATGGGTGTTTCAAATTGGCATCGGGAGTAGTGGAACCGACGCCATGAGGATTTATGAAGGTGTCCGCGTGGCAACATCAGCAAAATCAAGGTCACCTTATCGCGGAGAAAAATCCAAGGTCACCTTGGTGAAGCAAAATCCAAGGTCACCTCAAGCAACAAAAATCCAAGGTCACCTTATGGGCTGCAAGACAAATCCAAGGTCACCTTTGCTGCAACACAAGCTCAAATTGGGCTTCAAGGGTCTTACTAGCCATTGGCAAGGTCATCCAAACCAGCAACAAAACCAACAAGTTTCTACACACCCAAGTTAAGATTTTGAGCGAGAAAATAGGTTGGAGACCCAAGGAACAATGTTTCTTTTGCCTCTTCACAAATTAGATGCAATTGATAATTTGGGGCTGCAGCTTACTAGTATCTCCACGCCCAAATTACTGTTGTGTTCATAAGCTAGAGTGAAAACTTGGATAAGTGTTCAAAATTCTTCGGATCTTGCTAATGCAATCAGAGAACTCCTTCTTGCTGCATCCTGTATGGCCTCGACCATCCCAAGTGGCTAGGCCCCTTCTCCGCCTAACACTCCATCATACGAAGGGAGAATTCTCACAGAGACGGCGACGGCCTATCCATGGACCCCGAGACATTCGCCAAGAACAGGAGTTGGAGGTGATCCATGCTCGCGGCTATGCTGTGGAGTGTGTATGGTGCGTGCGTGGCCGACACTACAAATCGGTCCAAATGCCCAAATGGATCGGAGCTTGGAACATCTCGGTTCTTCCTCATCTTCGATTTGAGGAATCCTCGTAGGGCGTTGACTTGAGACACCGAGATAGGACTTGCTCGGCACATTTGTAACTATTTATTTTACAAAGCGGAGTTTATCGAAAAAAGAGAGGCTATATATGTGGTATATGGGTTCGCTAATTATCGTATTCAAAAGTAATCGTGTGATTACCATATAGATGTACTCTTCAAGGCTATAAGTCCAACCTTTTGATAGAGCTTGTTTGGTTGATCGGTGAATAATAATAATCCAAGATAAAATCTTATTCTTAATCTCTCATTTGATTTACGAGGACAAAAGCCAATCCAAAGACAAAGTTATGGGTCTTTTTGAATCTATTTGTAACCTCCCACTTGACTTACAAGAACAAATTATTATGAAGTATGTGAATAATGTCGAAGCATGGCAAAATTGGAAGTATGTTCCAAAAAATCACACTTTGCACATTAACATATGGGGATTTATGAATGGAGATCCAAATATGAAATCATGGCTTATCAAATATTATTATCACTTCCACATCTTGTGACATCCATTGTTCTCTATTGCCTCTATGAAGTCAACTTTAGACCCTACCATGATGAGATGCTAATTAGTAATAAAGTTTTAGTTGATGAAGATAGAGTCAAAGATATGGTTGAAAGTCTCAATGAGCTTTATGTATGGTCAAATCTCCCAAAAGTTCAAGACATTATCACCTTTGAAAAGGAAGTCACATATGAAGAATTTGTGTATCCACGTAGAATAATGTTTCGTGGTCACATACAAGCAAGCATGCATGGAAAGGGACGATATATGCCCATTATAACTCTTGGACTAGGAATAATGAAATCTTGAATCACAATGCCCCCATGAAACCATTCCACAAGCTATGCCATGAAACTCAGATACTTCTTGCCTCAGCTGGCTCTAGAGTCCCGAGTCCTGGCGGCGTGTAGGCCATGGATACAACAAATAAGTCCTATATATTTCAGAGCAATATTAATTCCAATGCTTGCTATGGAGAAGACACTCCTCGATTCCACTGGCCACTGATGTGGAGAAGATGTCGATTCCAAATTCGTGGAGAAGCAGATCGATTCCGGCCATCTCACTGTGAGAAGACACTTCGACTCTAGCCGTCACCGTGGTGGAAGACACTTCGACTCTAGTTGTCACGTGGAGAAGGCGCTTCTTGATAGAGTGCGCCATGGCCATGGATACGATAAATTAGTCCATTAACGCTCAGATCCGATCAAGCTTGGAGCCTCTACCGGGCCATGGATACTAAATTAGTCAAGTAATGTCTAGATGCGATCAAAGCTTGGAGCCTCTTCTTCTCCGCCATTCAATCTAAGTAATCTTTGTAAGGACATTCTCTTGAGAGACCGAGTAAGGACTTGTTGGGCACGCTTTGTAACTTTTTATTTTATAAAGCCTTAAATTTATTAAAACAAAAGAGGATATGTTGTAAATCGATAAGATAATTATTGCAATCGATGTGCATCCTTGTAGAATAATGCTTTATAGTCACGTATAAGCAAGATCGAAGGGACCATAAAAAATATTTCCAAGGTGAGGGCAATGGAGTCACCATCCAATAGTTTAAGCAAAGAATTTCAAGGCAACCACGAGAGTTACCATCAAATGGTCTAAGATAGTGTAAGATTGGCTCAAGATAGCGAGATATTTCTAAGGCGAGGACGCGAAGTCACCATCAAATGTTTTAAGCAAAGAATTTCAGGCGAACCAAGGTAGATAGTTACCATTAAATGATGGCTCAAGATAGTGAGACTTTAACGGAAGATCTTCCCACTTGACAGCCTCCCAATGCTACGAGTGGCTCAATGTCAGAAGAAAATATTAAAACCAATACCTCAACCTTTGATACGTAACGAGAAGAAGAAAAGACACTTGTTTAACCCTTAAGACACAATCCTCATTTAGCTTAGGTCTCAAGCGATTGAGAAAATGTATTACTTCATTTACCCATTCGTGGTATTATGTGACTTCATGGCTCCCGCCCAAAAAAATTTGAGAAACGACATTTCATTTACCCATTGGTGGCATCGTTGGACTTCATGGGTGACATCTCTCAACGTTCTATCTTTTTGTCTTTGCTTCTCATATCATTTTCCTTTTTGTAAATAGATAAGAATCATTTTACTTTGCTTTTGATACCACTTCGCTACAAAGCTTGGAAGAGGACATAGTAATATTAAAATATTCAATGAAACATATAGAATCAAGAAATTTATGTCTAATGCATCAACATCTATTCATCGGGCATAAGTCTAGTATAGTCTGCTCATTGACCAAGTGTGGTCCTTGGTCCTATTTTAGATCGATTTACAGACCGTCTGGCCCCCGAAAAGAGAGGGGCGGCACCTGGGACGTGGTCAAAAAAATGCCTTGCGTATCATATTTGTGAATGGCACTCGTTAGTAGTACATATGGGAAGGTGAAAGTGAAGTTATCTACTAAAAGCTTTTCCTTTTGCTCCATCCTTATGGATAAACATGTCATGTATGAAGATCATACGAAGCTTATCTTGTTAGAGAATTTGGACTTTATATGTAGATATTTCAAAGTGTAGAGGATTTGGAGACTTTATATAGATATTTCAAAGTGCAAAGAATTTGCATTGATATTTCAAAGTGTACATCAAGTCCCATCGGAAGTTTAATGTTTGATATGGAGTAGGCGTGAGGGCACTAACAATCGGGCGTGCGCATAAGGGCATGATTTATAATCCATGTGGCCATGGAGCTAGGAATGGATGCCACCCACCACAGTAATCGATCCGTCCAAGGACGCTTTCAAGACTGTGGAGTTCCGTGAACTGCATATGTGTGGAGTGTGAATTTGTGTCTAGGGACACCGTGAGGTCCACATTCACCCTCAATGTCGCTTGTAGGCTTAGGATTCGCTCCCAAGGGAATGGTTTGTGCCAAGAGACGCTAACTTCTATCGCCATCGACCTTCACCTAAGTCGACTTACTCGCCATCACCCTCTTACCTATCTACTCAACTACTACTACCTCCCGACTTGTCTAACCACCGATCTTATTCCACAACCACGATCTTATTCCACGACCACAAATCTTATTCCACGACCGCAAATCTTATTCCACGATCGGTGGTTCTCACCACTACCGTAGTTGTTACTACCGAGGTGGGTCCCACGCCAAACCCTAGCGATTTTATTTCCAAGACGGCCTGGATCTCGCCACGCGGCTACCATCGCAGATCGACTTTATTTGACTCCACACTTCATGCACACACACACCGATTCCTAGGGACCAAAGTTCCACAAATCCTCAACCGCTCACACACACACAAAGGGCGCCACACTCACACAATTCCACAAGGAATGCTTTTCCTCTTGTGCACACTTCCACCAACAAGACCGCTTGATTTGGATCCACACAAATCTCCACCGTTAGTCTCTCAATTAGTTCTCCTTCTCAACTCCTCTTACACCGTGATCGCATGTTGTTCAATCACCCTTCACCCAATCTTCTCTCTCTCTCTCTCGCCTGTGCTTCCACCCACCACACACACACACTCTCTCAATTTCGAACACAACTGAACAAGGGTGAAGGAAAGAAGAACCCCAAGGCCACAAGAAAGGCGCGAGCAAGCTCCGCACCCGCCGCCGCCAATCCCTTGGTTTCCTCCTCCTTTGTCAAGATTGCTCTATCACCCCTCCCCCTTGCGGAGCAAGCTCTCGACCACCCCTAGGAGCGCCTCGCGACACCACCTCTCACAATTGGACGCTCCAACCAGCCACAGCAGGGGATCTCAACCAGAGTTATCTCGATGTGAGGGGCACAACCAAGCCCCTTTATACAATTGTCAGCCATAGCCACCGACTTCTGTGTCCTAAAACGGCCGAACGCCAAGAGGCGCCCCTACAATTTTGGACGGCCTTAGGTCCGTGGATGGCATCCTATCCAAAGTTCTATTCCTAGGATGCCACTACTCCCCGCCCATGTTATCTCCGCACCCTCCGATTTGGTCGCTCGCCCTTCGCCCTTTGCTGAATTTATGGGTCCTCCTTCCTCGGTCGATCCGGAAAATCCTCCCATAAACTCTCCACTGCTTTTCCATGATCCCAAGTCCCAGCCTCCTCACCAATCCTCCACCTGACCCTCCAATGGTCCATATTTGGCCATTGGGCCAAATTTCTGCAACCTTGGGCGCCATGCTCCGCAAAACCTCATCGCCTACAAATTGCTGATAACTCGCCTAATCTCCAACTTGGTCCCCTGTGGTTTCTTCCTTCCAGAATCGCGAGCTCCCCGCCGCCACTGTGGCCTCGCCTTTATGCCTGCAGCTCGTGCTCGCTGTGGATCGTCTGAGCTACCCACGCTGCCAGGCTGCCTTTCCGAGTTCCCTTAGGGTTATATTTCCTAAACTCTACGACGCCAACCGGCTTCCGCTACCACTTCTTCTTCCGCGACCGCTCCTTCCTTCCACGACCGCCGGCCAACTGCCTTCAAACATAGTCCCAGACACCCCAACAACACCACACACCAGCTCAACTACCGGCTTGGTTCGACCTCTAGCCTACCGCCAAATATGGGGACCCTCCCACATATATAGACTTTCTATTAGATATTCCGAGACCAAAGGCCAAGGAGTATCGAGTTCATAGTCTAAGGACCGATTATTATTCAACCCGTGAAACAACCCAAAACTCATAGGTCAAGGACACTTTCTAGTATAAATATCCCTTCCTACTCATAACCTAGCTCTTGACACCAAACTTAGCAGAAAAAAACAAAAATCACTCAAAGACAAAATCCAATAGGAGTTTCAAATCGTGATCGCTTACAAGATGCCACCTCCTTGGAAGGGAGGACCACAAGTATATCACTCCATGAAGTCTCGCATGCCACTCCTTGAAGGAGGACCACAAGTATATCACCCATGAAGTCGCATGCCACTCCTTGAAGGAGGACCACAAGAAGTATATCAACGGCGTCAAAGCGTTGACCCCTAATTGACGTGGCTTTTCTAGGATCTTTAATCGAATAAATCGAAAATTACCCTACTGTTTAGCACACATATTTTCACTCATTATTGAGGACCTTGTTGGACCCTCTTGAGTTATTGCGCTTAACTTGCCCCCTGATCATGTCTCGTATCGGGAGCGCACCCTCCTCTTGAGTCCATGCACACATGACAACTATGCCACTATGAGCGTAAGCCTCGTGCAATGAGTGTTCATCCTCACGCCTCGCTTATGGAGGAGGCCTTCGATCCGACCCGCAAACCTATTAATACGTTCTAAGAAATTCCCATAGGCCCCAACGATCACCGAGTTGGAAGGGGCTAAACTATACTATCATTTGGCCGCCAGCTCCACGAACGCAGGGTAACCAATCCCATCCCACAACATTGTGCTTACCTCGTTGTATCCCAGTCATGGTAACTATTGTGGCCACTGCTACACATGGGTGTTTCAAATTGGCATCGGAGTAGTGGAACCGAATTCTCGCCATGAGGATTTATGAAGGTGTCCTCGTATGGCAACATCAAAATCCAAGGTCACCACGCAAAGAAGAAAATCCAAGGTCACCTTGGTAAAGAAGAAAAGCCAAGGTCACCTTGGTGCAAGAAGAAAATCCAAGGTCACCTTGGTCACAGTGCAGAAAAATCCAAGGTCACTTTATCGCAGCAGCAAAATCCAAGGTCACCTTGTCGCAACACAAGCTCAAATTAGCTTCAAGGGTCTTACTAGCCATTGGCAAGAGTCATCCAAACCATCGCACGCAACAAAACCAACAAGTTTCTACCGCACCAAGTTAAGATTTTGAGCGTAAAATAGGTTGGAGACCCAAGGAACAATGTTTCTTTGCCTCTTGTGGACTACTTCCCTTGGGGGTTAGGAATAGGTAGGGTTTTGTTTTTTGTAGGAGTGAAGGATAAAATGAGGCTAAAAAGGGGGAAATAAGCCTGATAGCACTGGACGCACTGAGTATACTCCGGACCGAGTGAGGAACGCATCGACCTACTATGGCAGGCGCCGGGTAACGGATAAGTCCGACCCACTCCAGTGACCAAAGGTGATAAGTACGCCTGTGAAAGTAACTTAGAGTTGAGCCGTGAGGACTGACCAGGCGACGCCACGTGGGCTCGAGTGGAGGACGGCATGCACCGCCAGACTGTGAATTTGCCCATAGCAGGTATTCACGCCCGCGACCGCGCGCGGCGAAGGCCGTAGTACGCGCGAAGGCCGTAGCGGAGGCGAAGGTCGGTATAAGCCATGCACCGCGCTACGGACAGGAAGAGGCGCCCCGCCGTTACTCAAGGCGGTCAAGGAAGGCGCCGCGCAGCCGAGACAATTTCGCGATCTCTTGCGCCCGCTCGGGCTCGGGCGTATCTCGTGGACGCCAGACATCCGCGCTGCTGCTCACCGCTGAGGTTGGAGCAACGAACGCGCGAAGAAGGCGCAACGTGCGCCGGTCTCCGGCAAGCGGCTACAAAGAACCAAGGAGGAGAAGGCGATGGCACCCAAAAGCTCGCGAAGTTTGGGAGCCATGGAACCTCGTGAGCGCAACATTGTGACTCGGCGCTATCCGGACTTTGGGCCCCGAGGAAGGTGAGAATTGCGGAGTGGCATTTGGATGTGTTCCATGGTCCGGACGCTCGCTGTCACCGTCCGGAGTTCGCCCGAAGATGCGGGCGGTCACAAGGAGGTGCGTCCAAGAACCTCCGGAGGACCCAAGGCGGCGATGGACCTTGAGGTCCCGAGGGCGCCTACAACCGCCCAAAGGAGGAAGAAGGGGAGGGGTGAGCCCCTCAAGGCGGCGGGGAAGATAGGGCCGCACACGCGATGCCGAGGCTCGACGCAGGACCACCAACGGTTGGTCGATCCGACCCGCCGATGGGCCGAGTAAGGGCGGTAGCCCGATCATTGTCCATTGAACCCGCCACCAAGGTGGATCACCTTGGTGATAATCACTGGTATTCCCGCATGCGCCGGGGGAAGAGGGCGGACTGGGAAGGATTATCTTCGCCTGCTGGGAGGCCCGCAAGCTCAGACCGAGAAGCCTCGCCATCTGGGCCCCCCATACCTCGATCCATGTATGGGGCATTTCGAGCCCCTCAAGGAAGGGAGAGCTTGAGCGGCCCGGAAAGGACCTGAGGCCCGCAAGTGGAGCGGGCAAGGGCGCCGAGGGAGGAGGCCGATCGTCGAAGGCCAAACGGACCCGGAGGAGGACGATCGGGAGGGATTCCTGACCCATACGTCCGGAACGGACCCCTCACCACCTGTGGAAGTATGGAAGAAATTCCCGCCTCCTCCCCGTGCCCCAACCAGCAAGGGCCCAAAGCAGAAGGCCCCGACCCCAAAGAAAAGCCCACCACCACACAACCATACCGAGGAGCCCCGACTGTGAGGGAGCCAAGAGACGTAAGACCACTTATTAACGGGCACCTCAGACGGTGCCAAGATTCTACCCCGCCACCTGAGTGGCAAGAAGCTGAGGAAGTGCAAGGAGGGCAGAGGACGCCTGTGGAGCAGAGGACACCGCAAGAGCCTGACTGAGCCGGGTCCTG